>JAOVVA010000036.1:1185831-1216948 GCA_028565275.1 Leiocassis micropogon | reverse complement strand
CTAATTGGGATATGCGAAGAAGACATTTCACTGTGCTGTAAAGTACATGTGACAAATAATTGAATATTCTTCTTCTATTCTTCTGAGCCACAGCCGCTTCAGCAGCATCAGACTGTGTTTTATTCTGCGGCGGCGTGTTCGTTTTTCGCGTACCGTAAATCACGACGGGCGGACACTGAGGAATGTGTGCGCTCGTGTCTTTGTTTGTTCCGCGACACATTTCCTCAGGACACACCCTTCATTAGTCACTAAGTGAAAGGGTTCGGGTGCTGAAGTAGGACGTGCCACGGTTGCATCCGCGCCGCGTAAATCATCGACTCTGACTGATCGCGAACATCTCAGGGAGTGTTGAGATATCTGTCTGTACACGAGCGAGTGGAGAGGACGGAGAGGGACAGAGAGAGAGAGAGAGAGAGAGAGAGAGACAGAGAGAGAGAGAGAGAGAGAGAGGTCATGGAGTGTTTCAGCTGTAACAAGCACATGATTTAGAAAGCCTGAGCACACTGTCAGAGGTGTGAACACTCACACACACACACACACACACACACACAGCAACACTTCTTTGCAGCAGCATGCTACTATTATTGATATACAGTGCTTTGCAAAAGTATTCATACCCTTTAAACTTTCCACATTTTGTCACGTTACAACCACAAACGTAAACGTATTTTATCGGGATTTCATGTGACGGACCGACACAAAGCGGCACATAACTGTGAAGTGGAAGGAAAATGATGAATGGTTTTCAAAATGGTTAACAAATTGGACAAATAAAATTGCAACCTATCGTCTTCAGACGTCACCTGATTAGTACCTAGAGTCCACATTAGTGAACAAACAGCATTATGAAGCCCAAAGAACACACCAGACAGGTCAGGGATAAAGGTGTGGAGAAGTTTAAAGCAGGGTTAGGTTATGAAAAAATATCTCAAGCTTTGAACATCTCACAGAAAGTGTGTTCAATCCATCATCAGAAAATAGAGAGAGTTTGGCACAACTGCAAACCTACCAAGACATGGACGTCCACCTAAACTGACAGGAGAGCATTAATCAAAGAAGCAGCCAAGAGGCTCATGGTAACTCTGGAGGAGCTGCAGAAATCCACAGCTCAGGTGGGAGAATCTGTCCACAGGACAACTATTAAATTACACACATGTGTACAGACTCTATTTACTAATTATAAGACTTCTGAGGGCAGTGATTCCACTGGAGTTTAGTTAGAGGTGTCAGAGTAAAGGGGGGGGTGAATACAAATGCACACCACACCTTTTAGATTTCTATTTGAAAAAGATTTTGAAAACCTTTCATTATTTTTTATTGAATAAAAGGACAAGTAAACTTTTCTGAAACTGTGGTATTGTTCAGACTGCAGGATAATCCGATTTTGTCCACTAATCTCCACTTTAGTCCTGACTATCCACACTGATCAGATCTGATGTGGCTCCAAGATCAGACTGGCAGCCCAAATCAGACACAGTTGCCATGGTAACGATGCCAGAGGCTTACATGCAGCACGACATTTCCTCACATATCACCCTGTTTCTGTATGTCCCCCTTCGCTTTACCTGAACTGATGTGTCCCCCCATAGTGCTGTCAGACATTTCACTTTGTCCTCTTTCCAGGGTCTGCTGTTCACCATTTCCACAATCCCGAAAACACTGTTCGTGGGAAACTCAAGGGTGCAGCTTTTACATATGTACACCCTCAGTGACCTCCTAAAGCATAGCAACTTGACTTTACACAAAATGATCATGTTTAATTCCATCTCTCCATCTCCTACTGTGGTGTCGCACCTCCAGGGTCTGGGTTCGATTCCTGCCTCGGGGTCTATGTGCATGGAGTTTGCATGTTCTCGCAGTGCTTAGTGTGTTTCCTCCGGGTTCTCTGGTTTCCTCCCACAGTCCAAAGACATCCAGATTGGGGTGATTGGCGTTTCTAAATTGCCCATAGTATGTGTGTGTGTTTGTGCCCTGCGTTGGATTGGCACCCTGTCCATGGTATACCCTGCCCCATGCCCAACGTCCACTGAATAGGCTCCAGGCCCCTCCATGACCCTATACAGGATACAGTTGTATAGAAGGTGAATGAATGGTCCACACCACGTGTTCTGAGAGACGTAACAGACATTTTGAAACCTAATGCGAGCAGGTAGAAAGTCTTAGACACATCTGCAGGAATCTGATCTGAATCTGATTTCAAACCACCTCTGGTTGTGGTTCAAACTGAATTTGCAAAAAAAATCTATTTTAATGTGTTTTTTTCATGTTCAGACTACATGAAAACAATCTGATTTCAAGCTAATTGAAATCTAAATCTGACAAAATTCGGATTTAGGCTGTCAGTCTAAACAAGTCCTTGGGGACGCTGAGTGAATCTGATTAGCACATTAGCATAAATATCAGCTACGATGACGGTTTGGTCAATTGTCTTTCAGATATTCTGACTAATGAGGCCGGATCAATCTCAGTCTAAACTACATCAGGAAATTAAACAAGTTAATTAAATGTTGTTGATGTGAATCGGTAAATTTAATATTTAACATCAATGTTTTTAATTATAATGTAAGGATTATTTTTAGGTTTCCGTGTAGTTTTTGTTTAATTTTTACACATATTACTTAATGTATTAATGAGATGTTTAGCATTTATTATTTTTGCATTTTTGCAAGTTAAAAGTGTTTCTTCAAAATTCAAACCAAATTCAAATTTTAGTGGTCATATACACAGTCATACACAGTATGATATGCAGTCTGCAGGGAAATGTTTTAACAACAGCCCATGATCTAACTATTAAAAGAAAATAAAGAAAAATAGAAAAATACAGTATGAAAAGAGAATATTCAAATAAGGAATATAAAATACTGAATAATAAGTATAACAATAAAAAGTATAACAATAAAAAGTATACAGTGTGGAAAACATAGGAAACTTTTGGCTGTAAAATGTCCACTATGTACAAGTAATAAAATAAAATTGAAATGGAAATGTCCAGTCATGAGCCTATCAGCATAACAGTGTGTAAAGTGTGTGCAAATGTGCATTAATAATTAAAGTGCATTTATAATAACTAAGGTGCATGTAGAACTGTAGTTTTATTTTATTTAGTTGAAATATAATAATTAACTTTTCTCTGTTTTCTTTTTCTTTTTGAAAAATATTATTTAGTCTGATTTTTTAAAAATGTTTGTGGCTATTTAATTTATTATTTTATATATTTATTTATTTATTTATGAGTAATATTTTTGAGTAAACAACACTGTGTCGGATGTAATACCGCTTAAAATAATAAACCGGAATCCTTTCCATCTATTTATTAAACTCTTCACGTTATTAAACTCTTCAAGTACTCCATATGCACAAAATTATTATATACATTTTTTAAATCTGTACATGTTTCCCATCACGTGTTTCCTATAGTGTTATACTGTATTTACACAAACGTGACATTCCAGGTTGTGTGTTTATGTCCAGTCATTTATAACAAACACACACAAATAATGGAGTGATTTTGTTCTTCTACCAGTGTCTTGTGTGTGTGTGTGTGTGTGTGTGTGTGTGTGTCAGGATGGGGGTGGCTGTGTGTCAGGACAGCTGAACTCATCAGTCTCCTCAGCACCGTGTGACTGACGTGAGATCGATGTGTGTGCTGTCGGCTGTGATCCACAGGGTATGATAGCCTTCAGCAGGGATGATTAGACTCAATAAACAGCTCTGATCTAAACCACAGGGATGAGCGCTGGAGCACGAACGCTGATTCTTATGCAACAGAAACGCAACAGAATCGTAAAAAGTCTGCGTTTTCACTCTGCATTACCACCGTGATGTGTCTGTTTCATATCGTGTCCGTACAGAGTAGTGTTACAGCATCGCAGTGCCATTTACACTGGAGTTATAAACCTAAAAAACTTGCCAATGATTTGCTGTTTCATGAGGGTTAAATTATTGTCCTGCATCAAGCAAAGAAAACAACTAAGGAGACTAGTTGCTGAAATGACTGAAATGGGGTCGGGAAATTATTTTTTTCATATCCCCATTCAATATTACATTTTTGTCCGATTTTGTTACAATTGTAAAATTTTGAACCTATAAAAATGTTTTTGTCATAACGAGAAAGTTTTAGACCTTAGGTTTATCCAACAGCTTCACAATTGAACTGAACATGAGTAATTAAATGTAGCGTGTTCCTTATAACATTAGTTTTCTTACTTAAAAACCAAGCGCAGCATTTAAACACTACCGACAAACTGCAAATACAATAGTTTAGCAATTAACTGACTCTGTAATTACAACAAGCCATAATTATTATTCCTAAACAAACTTAGCAAATAATTCACTCCCACAGCACAGGTTTAAAATGTTGGAATAGTTAAGAGCGCCACCTGTAGGATTATAAAGAAACGGCGACGTGTTATTGCCCCAAACATCTCCAAAGTCTTGAGCAGTTGTAAGCACGCGGACATGTGCGGTTTCTAACGTTCGCATTTTGAGACTAATTAGCGCACACGATGTTTGAAACTGGTGTAATGACTGGGGTTTTGAGACTAATTCTTTTGGAATTTGAAAAAAGAAAAGGCTTTTTAACTCGCACAACTCCTGATGAGGTAACGACATAATGTGTTTCTGTTGCAGTCCTCAGGAGCTCGTGCAGTCTGCACTGTATCGGTTCATGTCCAACATGATCAGTCATGGCTGACCAAGCTGAAAAACCAGCCAATTCCAGTCACTGTCTGATCGACCGGTTCTTCTCTATTATAAATGTAATAAATAATTTAAAAAATCGATTTTGGAGTCAGTGCGGCGATACATGAATTGGCACACAAAAGAATCACAATTCATAACTGAATCGATTTTTTTCCATCTCTAATAAGCATATATATACAAGCTGGATATATTCTTCCCAAACAAGCTTGTTCTCTAAATCTTATTTTACATTTTAACCAAGAATGTTTATTTTATCCGTAAGGGTTTTCAAGAGACATGGTCTAATCCAGGACCAGGACCAGGTTCAGAGTGAGTCTTAAATGAGTGGACAAGTCAAAGATCAGAACCATTAATCCTTATCAAGAACAAGCTTTGACTTCAACTAGTCACCATCATTGTTTTCTAAAGTAGAAGAAGGAAATACTTCCTGTTACCATTGTTTTTTTACAAACTCAAGACCTGTTTAGCGAGACCTATGACCAGGTTGGAGTCAATACAGATAACATCCTGAGACTGGACTCGTGTCAGGCAGTCATCCATGTCATGAAATAAATGTCAGTGAGAACTGATGAAGCTTCCCAGATGATTGAGAAGCATCTTCCAAAATGACACAGCATTCCAGTTGTCTAATGAAATGTCATGTGAAGGTCATGTAAGAGTGAGGAGCTCCCTATAGAATCCCTACTGAGCAATAAAAGACAGATGCAACCCCATAAAGTAAGTATTATGTAGTTACCGGCTATGGAAAAGAACTTCTCTAGATACAGTACATAGCTGTGTAGAAAGGATTCTATAGAAGTGCTTTGGTGATGGTTTGGGAATAAAGTAAAAGTTCAATGCCAGATGCCCTTACAGACACAACCTTCCCCATTTATCTGAGCTTTGGACGGCACTAACAGTGCAGTGGCTTGTGCAATCCTGATTGCCTGGGGTCGGTTTCTTGACTGGGAATCGAGCCCAGGGCATGCCAGCAAAGGCGCCAAGGGCTCACCACTAATTCACTAGGGATCCCTGAGAAACCCCCCAATCTCCTGTTTTAATATGGACCATTAAATTAACTAGCACTTTTTTTTCTAGTTATTATGTAGTTAAATTATTATTATTAATTGTCTCTAACAAAAATTATGTAATCTTGTAAACAGTTTAAAAGGAATAGCACAGGCATGAAAGAACTCAATGAAGAAATGGCTGGAAGGCTTCCCGGCAGCACCTGGAGTGATATATTGCACAGTGTGGGTTTTTAGAAAGAATCTACAATCCATCATAGTCCGAGCAAACTATTTTTAAATTATTGGCAAGAATAAGAAGAGCTCATGTGGAACCTGTTGATTTTTTTTTTATAGTAGTGCAGACTTAAGGGAATTCTACATTTTAGAAGTTCAATAAAACATGTGTGTCTTCTCAAAAATTCTAAAATTATAGTTCTATAGAACTAGTTTGGAATTTGTAAAGTGTCAAAAGTAGTATGTAGTCCAAATCCCAGTCTGTAGAGTTCAATAAAGTTGAGTAAAATCATTGATCTCAAACCCAACGTGATATAAAAGTTTATTGGAGGTCTTGCAAGGTCTATAGACCTGAGGTAAAATCGTATAAAAAAATATGCGTTGAAAAATGTATTTAAAAAATCCATTCCAATTTGAATTTGAAATTCCATTTGAAATTTTTGAAAGTTTTTAACTCCAGAGTCGGGGGTTAAAAACACCTCAGGTCTGTGTGCATGTTTGAGTTTGTATGTTCTCGCCGTGCTTGATAGGTTTCCTTCAGGTACTCAAGTTTCCTCAGGGAGTCCAAAAACATATTAGAGTAGATTACATGGCGTTTCTGTAGTGTCTGAGTGAGTGTGTGTGCTTGTGCCTGAAATTAGTTGGCACCCCATCCAGGGTGCATACAGCCTACTGACCCCACGTCCCCAGGGATAGGCTCCAGGCTCCCATGACACTACACAGGATAATAATTTTTTTATGATGATTATTTTATCAAAAAAAAGTACAATAAATAAAATAATGCATAAATAAGGACAATAATCAAGAGGAAAACACAGTCCAAGTATGCATGATTATCAGTACCATATGATATGGCCATGTGACATATAGTAGTTGTAGTCTAATAGGTCTGGTGGAAACTAAAATGCAAGACGGGGATAATCTAAACCAAAGCGGACCATGACTTTGTCTTTCATCAGTCAAGTCAAATCAGATTTTTCCATTTGTCATTCAGTGAAAATGTCATGGTAACTAACGTCCACGCATTTCCCAACTGTGTTGTTCTAGCTGTCCACATGATACCAGACCTCTGACCTTCTTCTTTCTTTTTTGTGTCAGTTACAGAAAGCCGAATCCCAGATACACTCCCCCGTTACTCCTCCTCGCTCACCTACCTGCCTGTCAATTACCAGCTTCTTGACTCCGAGTCATCATTCTTGCTAAAGGAGGCCACTCAGGACTTCATGCGCAATTCGAGTTTCCTCTCGAGGACCGAACCCTTCTTCATTCACCAGGCCAGGAAACCTCCCACCCTTAGAGCCAGCTACGGATCACTCTCTGTTGAGCAGCCTGTTCCTTTTGAGCTTCTTCAGACACCAGGCTCTTTCATCACCTCATCTACTCTCTTCACCTTCAACTGGAAGGTTCAGACCTTCATCCTGAAATTGAAGATCCACCTGGACAAGCCCAGGATTCAGGTGCTGTTTTATGTCTCTGGGAGGGACTGGGATGACTACAGTGTGGTGGACAAACTGCCCTGCGTGCGCATGTTTGCATTCCATGAAACGCAGGAAGTACGCGGGAGCTGTCGGCTGCAGGGGGAGCTTGGACTATGCGTCGCTGAGCTGGAGCCTCCCATATCGTGGTTCGCTCCGCCCACTGTCATACCCGGACGACAAAAAATCTCAGATTTTCCTGAGGGAAACCCAGTGGCCCTGTATTATTCTTTAAGGGCAGCACAAAATGGCCAGTGTCCTGGGAAGGAGCCAGGGTTTAGGAATCCTGAGCAGCCAGGAAGCCAGGAAGACTCATTTGGATCTACCACATCGACTCCCATGAAGAGGATTGGAATCGTCAGGTTGTTTAGGATTCCCACCACCCCGGAATTATCCGAACAGAGAGTGGATGGGAATTTTGCGGTTCTCGTGCCATCAGAGCCGGTGCGACCGAGGGAAAGCGTATCAGCTTACATCGCCTCTTCTCCATACTCGCCTGTGGAAATGTTCACGCTGAGGTAAGAAATACCTGTTCGCTGTTGATGAAAATAATGTTATACAGCTGCAGAGAATTAGCACTAGTGCTGCACTGTGGTTTTTCATAAGGTGACAAATGTGTACGTGGACACAGTTTTGTCCACTTAAACAGAACAGTGGTGTGTTCACCTTCTCTTGCAGTTCTTTAGGCAGGTGACCAAACAGCCTTGTTTTTGAGACTGGCTGAGCCAGGTGGTGTTACAGTTAGGTGGCGATATGACTTTTTAACCACTCAACTGGAATGAATTAAACATACTGTGCGTATACATTTTAAAATTTCTGCATTCCCGATCAATAATTGAAAAAGAATTGCACAGATGTTTTCAGCTCTACACCTTCCTTACACATTATTTTTTTGTATTCGGTTTGTTTAGTTTTATACTAAATAGCAAATGAACCCATTTCAGTCTAATTTCATTCAATTCAATAAAAACAGCACTTGGTACGTGACTTATACTTTTGTAGCAGACTTTGACGACTTTGTACTTCTATAAAACTTTTTTTTCCCGCAGAACAGCCCTGAGGAATTCCATGACTGTTTAATTAATTGTTCTTTTTTTTTCTTTTTACTTCTCTCCTGCTTTACTCTTCTCTGCTCTACTCTACTTTCCTCTGTGGTCATTCCGTTCATTACAGTTTGGCCACGTTATCTTTACGGTACAGCGTGTTCTGACTTGATGTAGTCCAGACCCTTGCTTCATCTCCATCCTCGAGGGAAAACATCCAGCAGGTCCTTAATTAGAGTTTGCAGATGTGACTAAGTGATTCGGGTAATTAACACACAATGCAAATGAGGATGTCATCAATTAGAACACGAGTCCATTAGCATAACGACTGCCGGTACGTCGCATTGCAATCACAGCGGGCGAGAGCGTTTATAAACCATCAGAGGCAACATCGGGGCAGGAGGTCAAGCCTATCTGTTAACGTTTATGGAGAAAGAGACGGTAGTCAGCAGCAATGCTAACTGGTTAAATGAAAGGCAGAGCTGAAGGAAGTCGCTCCTTGCTGCCTTGTTATTGAGATTGAGATGCTGAGATTTGAAGCTATTAGTATGAACTGAATTGTAGCAGTATTGCGGAGTGGCTAACTATGCACATTAATGCTACTAGCTTAACTGCATTTTTATTATTCATTATTACCTTGTAGTAGCTAAGCTATTTTGAAAGTAATGTAACTTTTTTTGAACAAGTTAATTCTTTTCCAAGAAAGTAGGAATGAACTGTGAAAAAAAAAACTAGCTAGCTAGCTTTTTCTAAACAAAGCATAGCGGAGTCAGCCCGCTTTTTCCTTTGAGAGTAGATTTTAAATAGAAAAGAAAAACAAAATGTATTACAGGCATTATGTGTAATATCCAAAAAATAAGTTACAGTTTTCCAGTTTTCTTGCAGTTTGACATAGTCTCATTAGCATTAGCATTATCTTATAGTATGCACTAGCTAGCTACATTGTTTTATTTTTATTTTTAGTTTAAAGCGTTGCACATTTTTCATAACTGTTAACAATCAGCAACCAATTAATTATTAATAGTTAATGAACATGAAACATTTTTTCTCAGTTCAAGTTTTACCTGAAAAATTATTAAACAATAAATTGGGTTAGAATAATAAAATAAAATTTTCCCTTGTCTCATTTAAATAAATTGCATAAACTGCAAGTGTGCCCACTTGTGGTGTAACAGATGTGTACAATAAGCTACAGAGAAGCATGATGCAAAACAAACATTAAGAAAAGAATTCTTGATTTTTTGATGCCAGTTAATCGATTAACGATTAATTGTTAATGTCCCTAGTTGTTACTCTGTAGCTTTATAAAGAATGACCAATTCCCTTTTTTTTCTTTGTTAAACAGCACCATTTGGAGTGTGTTATTCACCCTAATGACATAGCAGTTTGCCTAGAAGTGTAAAGTTTGATTTATTAAAGAAATAACAGAAATATTGCATACATACAATCTGACCAATCAAATTCAAGCATTCAAACAAACTATAATATAAACTGTAATATACAGCCACAAGTCCGTTGGAGCTTGACCTGCCACCCGTGCGTCCTCTCAGCGGCTTCCTACACACAGTTACACACAGTTACACACGGTTACACACAACACGTTCTCTTATTTTTATGTCTTTTCCTTGTTATTGATTTAGATTGAAACAACAGGCACTACAGTTTGCATCTGTTTAAATATTCTATCATCTGCACTGTAAAAATTAAGTATAGACAGATGATATTTCGGCATCATTACTTACTTTCACTCTGTGAAAATCTTTTTTTAAAAATTTTTTTATTAAAAGGTGATGGTTTATAGACACTGAAACGCCTCCGGATTTGTCTTTAATTGGGTTAATCAGTTCATTCAGGAATTATTTAGTGACCCAAATCAAAGCAATTATTATAATGGCATAGATTTTTTTCTCTCTTTACATATCTTTATTTGTGTGTGTGTGTGTATGTGTGTGTGTGTGTGTGTGTGTGTGTGTGTGATATTTGACTGCCAGCCAAATCCCCCTTATGATTGCCAGCTTCACAGCTGAGAGACGAAGATAGTCTCTTGGCCTGTGGGTTTGCATAAGAAACTCTGCCAGATGTGTGTGTATGTATGTGTATGTGTGTGTGTCAGAGTGTGTGTGCGTACTGTAGGTGTGGGCGTGTGATCTGCAAACCCTTTGTGGTTCAGAGTGTAATAATTCAGAGCTTTTCATGTACAACATAATTATTGCTTCAGAAACCATGCTTTTTATTTTTTCTTTCTTTTTTTTTCCCTTTCATGTTTTATTTTAAGGAAGCGCCTTTGCGCGTGAAAAATAAGCTCCTGAGATGAGCCGGACTTTAAATCCCGCTGTCCATTTACTCCGCCGCTCTTAGACACAGGCAGGAAGGAGTCACTGGTTTGAACGGACTTGTCATGAGTCTGAAGGACAGCAAGCGACCTGTTACTCTTGATTAAACGCCGGGCAATTAAAACCGCACCTTAAGCAAAGCTCTGATATTTAACGATGAAATATAATCCATTAAACGTCAGGAATTTTACTGTGAGGACACTCTGAGACACTTTGACAGGATGTATGAATCACGCCGTCACGCTTGGGAGGCCAATCAATCATGCATTATTACAGAGTGGGAGAACAGATAGAGCAAAGGGAGAGGAAAGAGAAGTGAAGTTTTCTCAGACTGCTAGACGAGGACTTTTTAATGTTAGACAAGATGCGAAGCTGTACTGAAAGTAATGCAAAAGTGGGCGTAACTTTTTTTGAACCACAAAGGTTATAAGAGTAACTATTCCTCTATACAAAGGTACTACTTAAACATCATCTCCATCACAAGCCATCAACAACAGCAATGTGCACAGACGGATGATGACGTCTACAGAACGGGAACCAGCATTGGAGACAGACCACGCAGTGCCTATTTACAACTGCTTTAAATGTCAGGTCTTACTGAAAAAGGATGGTCAACCGGCACCTCCCAGCTCTTCTTGGACGAGGCCGCAGACAGCTAGGAACAGGGGCCTTGACGTGGAGCACAGCTGCCTTTTTTCCCCTCTTTGGCAGCAGGATCACGAGAGCTGGATCTGTGAGAGAGTGAAAGTGCCACGGGAGCTTGTGCATTCAGTTTCAGATGAGTCCTTGGGGCTCATGACATCACCCCACTCGCATGCCACTCTTCGCATCTTTGGCCACGACTACAACGTTCTTTCATTCAGAAAATACAAACTGGAACTGTTGGAAAACACATCCATCCTGTGGTGTAAAAAAAGAAAATATAAAAGCATAGTTTGGTAAAAATATTAGTGGATATCCTCCTCCTCCTCCTCCTCCTTCTCCTCTTCCTACACGATCATTCATGGATGCAACATGACGGCGTTCACGACCTCCCAAACCGTCGCCACTTGGTCTAATCCCGAGTGATCTGTTAAGTTTTATTTTCCAAGCAGCCTCACCGGCCTCCTCCTGCCGTGTGTGCTCCTAATCCTCACGTGGCGCAGCGTGGAGAAGCGTTTCAGCCCGGCGGTGTGACTCGAGCGCCTCCTGTAAACCACCTCCTGTGGCAAACTTCAAAAACAGCAATCACCCAGTGCCTGAAGTAAACACTCCAGCTCCTGCGAGCTTAGCACCAGGCTTCTGAGCTGCTTATCTACACACACAGACACACAGACACACACCAGTCATGTTTTGCATGGCAGTCTGCACACATTATAAACAAATAAATGTACATTTCGATGGGGTGTTTAAAACACCAGATCGTTGGCCCTGTTTTCTCCCACACAGGGTCAGCGCTGAGGCTGGTTCTGTTCAGGGAACTCCAGACCTCTTAACGAGGCAGTTTACTCGGGCCACGCCATATCATCATTAAATGTACGAGGTCATGCATGCACAGAATTAATATAACCACGACGGGAGCCATGCTTCGCTGAAGACTGTTAGGCCTCTAACTAGTAGAGCTGGAGGCTCTGTAATGCTGTGGGAGGGGAATTTGTTTGTTTGTTTGTTTGTTTGTTTGTTTGTGCTGCCAAGGTTCGTCTCAGGTTGTCCCGTTTATATCAGTTTCAAGGTTTTTCTCATCACCTTTATCCCATTTCTGTCGTGGTGGGTGTGGCTTCATCCATTACTCCGCCCTCAATCACAAAAAAATAAAAAACTATGTTTAGGACAAAAAAAAATTTAATTGAACACAACTGGAGATCGTAGTCTGTTGGGGCTGTAGGCGAACATTTGCAGGGGAATGCTCCAGACAGAATTCAACACCATTATTCTTATAAATAATAAATACGTTTCTCAATAAATACGTTTCTTGGGGGCCCCCTACTGGCCCGGAGCCTCAAGCAGTTGTCTGTTGACAAGCTGGACAAAGATTGGAGATTTTGGAGTAACATGACAGATAGATAGATAGATAGATTATTGATCCCAAAGGAAATTCAGGTACATCTTTGATATTTAAGTCTTTTGTTGAGAGTTTTAATAATTCTGCATGGGGTACACGATGTCGTTCATGCCACGCCCTCATTACTGGGTATTCTTTCAAACATACTTGATTTTCAATTTTAATATATAACAAGAAAGCTTGAGTTGTTGTCACGACAACTAACTTTTTACCCTTTTTTTTCACCCAGAAGATTTCCAGCTCACTTTTTTCTTTCATTATAGCCACTAAAGTCAATAAACCTCCAGATACTTTGCCAAGAGCCGCTCAGTCTTTACCCCCCCCCATTTCTCTCTCTATCACACTCTCTTTTCTCTATAACTGATATAATAGGCGTATAGTTATAGGGCACAGCGATCGGCTGTGCATCGACTCCGCCGTTAGTAATCTTTTTCTATCGAGCAGAGGAAAGTCATTTCGCTTTTATGTTTTTATGCTTCACCTTTTCTCCATCTCTAATCTCTCTAATAGCCATTACAGTCTCCCAGGGCACGGCGGAACAGCGGTGCACTTTGCAATAAGCATTTGGGTGTAGATCGATAGCTAAAGCTTCATACCTCCTGCTCTGAGTGTGTTATATCCTTTGTGTGTGTGTGTGTGTGTGTGTGTGTGCCGCGGGGAATGGCAAGGAAGTTCCTCATGTCCTTTAATAAGTTTGGTGTATCAGCGTTTCTTTGCAGTTTTAGATCTGTAGACTCTCAGTTCTCTTCCTTCATCTGGAGTTGAATCAAAAACAAACCGATTCTGATCTCAATCAAATCAAATCAGGTGCGGTTGTAAGTTCGGGTCCTCTTTCTGACAATTAGGTGTAACCACAATACACTGTCTTTAATAGGTGAAAAAAATAAAAAAGAAATAAAAAAATATATATATATATACACGACTAAGATTTGGCCGAAGGATTAAACTTTTTGGTTGAAATCAACAAGCTTCTGGCAGAATTCCGGTTGGATGTGCGAGACCACTTTCTTCTTGGCAGAATCTGTAGTGTTCAATTAAATGTGTTTTGGGTTTTTGACACGGACCAGACTTTTAAGCACCTTCAAAAAACTTGGTATTGTTGAGGCTCCAAAAAGCTTAAAGTTACCCTGCTTTATCCATCTCACCTCATTGTCCTATTGAAACACACAATTTTGTCCAACCATTTGTTTTCAACCGTCTAGCTGATGATTTGTGGTTTTGAGGTTCTAATTTTTTTCTTATTTTTCATGGTTCCATCAACTTCGTGAAAAACAACCTAAAAGCATATCTGCATCACCACCTCCACCACCACCATGCCTACCCTCAGCTACAGTGTTCCTGGGGCTGAATGTTTCACCTTTACACCTCCAAACACACCTCTAATCAAAGTTTCCCTCCAGAAGGCTTTTTCTTCATCCATGTGCTCAGGTGCAAAGTTTAGCCGAACTTCAATCAAGGTGCTGATTTCAGAGCAGGGGCGTTTTTGGACAGCAGCCTTCCAGTCCATGGTGATCTTAAAGTGGCTTGAGTGAAGATACTGGTGTTCCAAGAGCTTCCAGTTGACAACAGGCCTGTGTTTTGGTGGTTCCTGGGGTGTTCCTGACCATCTTAACACAGTTTCCTCTCAGTAGAGGATTTGACAGTTGGGTCGTGTTCCAGACCTTGGCAAAGTGTCTCCACTTCCCAATATCTTGTGCTTACAATAGCTCGATCTGATCTCGAAATCTAGAGTAGTTTAGAAATGTCTCTGAGAGACATTCCTGACATTCCATCCCTATTTCTCAAATCTACACTCAGCTCCCTGAACATTCCTGACAGTACTGTGTCTCAGTCAATCCAATGAGTGGGGTCAAACACACCCTTTTTATATTGCACAGAGAATCTACCACATGGAGTCCATCATCATCACGAACAGGACGTTCAGAAGACTTGGGTCATCCTTCTATTAACGAGTTAGGTTGTACAATCCATCTGCCTGAGGGGTGAAAAACAGTTGAAAGATCAATACTGACATGACGTTCATGTTCAAGATGAGTGTGTGTACACTTCCGACCTCAACTGTAGCATACAAATGGCTAAGAATAGAAGAAAAATATAAAGAGTAGCTTTATTCTCAGGCTTGTGTTTAAGGGAAGTAGTCAAGATGCTACAGTATTTTTGTTACTGTAAAAAAAAAAGTCAAATGCTTCCCTCAAAAAAAAATCTAGCAACCTGACACAAGCAAGCTTCATGTCGAAGATTTTAACAATGTTAATGGTACGAATAGAAAACGTTTACTGGGGGTTAAGGGCCCAATGAGGCAATGTGGTGGTGCTGGGGTTTGAAGGTGGGACCTTCCGATCAGTAGTTAAACACCGTAACCACTGAGCTACTGTACCTCTGCCCCGGAAAAGTTGAAACACAAGGAACTTTCCCCCAAACAAACACTGACATCCTGGGAGACACACGTGAGGTTTGTAAGTCTTCACCCATTAAACATATCTGACGTAGTTTTTTTAATGGAAACCCAGAACCCCTCTCCTCCGGCTAGTGAGCGAGGAAGAGAAGAAATAACACGCATGTGGAAATGAAACTAATCTCTCCTGATTAACATAATTCCTTTCCAGCAGTCACTGTAGTGGTGTAATTAGGAAGGTTACGAGTCATTGGCGATTCAGTACAGGGCCGTATTATCCGGTTTGGATGTAAATGAAATCGCTGGGCCGAAGATGGAACTCAGATCGAGGGGAAACTACTACTGTCCTCGGGACACATGTGCATGAGGACGGAGAGACAAACGGAAAGAGAGAGAGAGATTGCATTAAAGGGACACACTCTGCTCGTTTACTGGAAACAGGAAGCACAGTCGGTCTGTAATTGTGAAGGTAAAAGAAACCAGATTTGTTTGTTCGTTCAGATCAATGGAAATGATCCCAATTTGTCTGACACGGGCTCCACGACAAAAAAAAATCTACCACACTCACACGGCTGTCACATGCCTTTGACTCAGAGTTATGTAAAGGCAAACAAGATTTAATAAGAATACGAGGCACAAGCCGCGCCGCGCCGCTGTAAATCTGATTATTGTGGCGGTTTTTCATACGCCTCGAGGTTATGGATTCCTGCAGGAGGAAACCCTTCTGCTCATTCCCGCCTTCTTTTGTCAGGGCGCTTTGAAATCCTATGTTTGAGGATGGAACTAGTCGTGTAGCAAAGTTTTACGTTTTTGAAATGGAAATAGGCCATGGGTTCAGGAAGTGTGTGTGTGTGTGTGTGTGTTGTTCAGTGGATTCGTGTTTACCGTTCAGACACACCCCATGCATTTCTGTTTCCTTGAAATGAACATTTTTTTACTCCATCAGTCACAGCGGGAGGTAGATGAGAATTTTCATGCGTACAAAGCTTTTAAGCAACACTTAAAAAAACGAACGAATGGAAAAATGTAAATTCTGTACAGACCCTTATTATGTAAGGAAGAAAACCCTCAGCGTGGTGCCGTTACGGGAAACTAACGACTGACGAAGTTGGTACACTTCAAGTTTGTATCAGTTAACGATTACATTAATGTCTGCGAAACTGGTTCATACTGGTTCTTATTGAAGTCGCAGTCAATTTCAGTTTTGGAGCTGAAACTTGAGACTCCTTCCGTTAATTTTAGATTTAAAAAAAAAACATCTCCTTTCTTAAATCCACCGTATTAATGATTAAACATGTTTTTTTTTTATCAGTTTGCATTCTCATCCCCAAGAGTGAGCCGTGGCTTTAGAAACGCTAACGTATTAGAGCGAGCGCGCTAACATAAAGCCATGATGTAAAGCAGATGCAGATAACTGCTGTTGTAATAAATTAATCATCTCACAGCTGGCAAATCAGAATCCAGACCGGCGTAGAGTTTCATTCCCAGTTCGATTAGTTTGGTTTTTCGCATCGCGGCTCTGAACTAGCCTGTGGATTAGCCTCAATTTAATACTTAAAAAGGAACAAACCAGGGTGTTTATCCTGATTGTAAGGCAGAATACTTCAGAAGGCAGTTTAGCACTAAAAGCATGTCCCGACCCTGTTCTGAGAGAAACAAAACAAAACGACAACAAAAAATCATGGCGCAGAGCCTTTTACTTCAGCAATACTAAAACACGCTGCTGCAGTTTAACGGCCCGGCCGAGTTAAAGCGTGTCAATTATTTAACAACGACAAGCTCTTAAAAAGCCATTGTCTCCATGGTGTGGGTTTTACTGGGAGAGTGGAGTCAGTCACTGATCCAGCCAGCCACCTCGTCTCCTGAGATCGGATCATCAGATTATATACAAATGTATCACCGTGTCAGATCTATCATGTTATCAGATCGATCAGATTATCAACTCCGTCACCCTATTAGCTCTATCACATTATAATATTCTTTAAATAACGAGCTACTAATCCAATGAGATAATATCTTAAAATCAGTGTAATAAGAGTAAGCAGTAATAACAAGATATCTTAAAATGAATGAATCATAAGATGACGTTGTTGATGATGATGTTACTAAGCTGTAATAATGTTCTAGTCTTGTGTCACAACACAGTAATATATTAAATTATATATAATAGTACGGTGATTAAAAGGGTCACTGGATTAATGAGCTAACAGGTTATAACGAGAACATGGACTAAAACAAAGAGAGGGATGAAAACTCACGCCATGTACAAGCGAGAAAAGGGATGATGATGATGATGATGATGCGGCATCACTGGCTAATATACGCTGCAGAAGTGTGCTAGCGATTCATCATGATCTAATCGTTCTCTCACTCTGAATATAAAAAAGTGACAGATTAAAGGAATAACCAGAACAGATCAGCATTAGGTTCAGTGTGATGGAAAACATCATTCAGGTAACCTTAGCTGCACTGCTGTGGATTACATATATACATTATATACAACGGGCGTTCAAGTCAAAGCAGGACTTTTGATTGTGCAGAATAACAGAATAACAGTTCTGAGAGTTAAACCTCCCTTTATTTCTCTATATAATTCCCTGCTACACTAATGCACTTATCACTATAATTTCACCATCACGGTAGAAACTCATGATCGGACAGCCTGCTTCACGTCTGAAACGCCGGCCTCCCAGGAACTCCCAAACATGTGAAAATGGCTTGGAGTGATGTCAGGGCTATATAAGGGATGCGGTATGTGATAAATGTTTTACCGCGGCTCCGAGTCTCATCACCGTACCGTGCTTGAAGTCTCCTGTAAATGTCAATCGCTTTTACGCCTTCATTCACCATTGAATTGAATCACAAAGTCCCGGTTTGACCTGAACGGCCTTTGTGTATATACACGTCTGAATAATTCAGACATGTCTCCGAGTTGACCGGATGATTCCTCGCTGCTCCTTGGCTGTTCATTCCACGCTCTGTTTATGGATTTGTTTTGTTCACCCGCCACTGCACAGGCTGTAGAGTGTTTGCATGCTGAGCATCGAAATGACACCAGAGCATCTCATCTATCCTTAATGAGAGAGGTAGTCTCTCTGTGTGTGTGTGCGTGTGCAAGTGTGTTTGTGTGTATGTGTATGTGTACGCACGCTCATGCTCTTGTGCACATGCTCATCAAGCAACAACATGGCTCATCTAGAATCAGACGACGCTCCGAGAGCCGCGGCTTCATCTCCAAAATGCGAAGCATGACTGCACACATTATGAGAGCCGCTGGCTCATTATGCACACTGCTGAACAGCGCTGCTCGAGTTAAAGCGCGGGGAAGAAAACGGAGGGGGGGAAAAAAGAAAAGAAAAAATCTCTCTTCGGAGAGAATGTGCACCTCATTTAAATAAGGTCACTCATTTACTCTCTTTCGGAAAGAACTTTTGGTTACCGCACTTTCTGGAATACGAGACGCTCTTTGTTTTTCTGACATGGAGCATGAAACGCCGCGCTGGTGTTCCTGACCTCAGGATAACCTTTACGTATTCGGCATACTGTAGGAGCTCCTTATTTTACTAGTTTCACTCTTTCTTCCTCATTAAAAAAACAACACTCAGTTCAGTTTGTATCTAAATATTGAATAAGCTCGGTGATATTTACCGAGTCACCCTGGAAGCTCCGCCCCTTTCCCCTCCGTGTCATGTTATTAATCATTCGGCTGACCTTTCTGCATGAATGACGTGACATTTTCCTTCTCTGTCGCCATGTTTTGAGTGAAATTAAATCTATCAGCGTGAATTCGGCTTAAGCTAACGTTAACGAAATCGTTGGATTCTCGAATTCTGATTGGTCAGAAACTGATTAAGAGTCAAGGATCTGATTGGTGCACTGTAGGTCCAGCTGTAACATAAATAAACAACAGGTTTCTATTAATCGATTAACTGAGTAAATTGAACAGCTCATACACGGGTACATGTTGTTGTTTAACAACAACAACAAAACCATTTTTTCCTGTGATGTTTAATTCATGTTTGGAGAAGGAGTCTCCAGTGTCAGAGCTAAAATGAAGAAATTTCAACCTTGTCTATACCGATTAGTCACGTCACAGAAGAAAAAGACTTTGTGCTAGCGTGGGCGTGGCCAAGCACCGCTTTAAAGTGAAAGACTCGCGAGAGTCAGGCAGGTGGGAAAGGATTTATACCTGAAGAGAACGTGGATAATTAGTGACTGTTTGTTGCTGTGAGTACTTACTCACTCTCAGGTGGTTCACACTGTACTTTGCTTGACCCTGCCCCCCCCACCAGTTGACCACGCCCCACCAAAAAACTTCAAGCTAAATTTAAAAGCTGATAGCTAAATAAGAGCTATTGAGTAATTGTGATCAGATTTATCAAAAAAGTCGTTAGTTGTAGCCCTACTGCAATTGTTTAAATTTCAAATGAGTATCATCTTTTTGGAAACTTTCACGGTGGGACGCTAGAGACGTGACTTGTTTAAGAAATCTGTCGAGGTGGTGATGCTTTGCTGTTAATCGTTATGTGAAATTCCGTTGTGTTGCTTCAAACCTGAAATTACCAGGAGGCTCGTTAGTACCTGTGTAGGAAACATCCTCGGCTACATGACAACAGTTTGTTTTCCTTTTAGCAGAGCAGATTTAGTGCGTCGTTTCTTATAGCGTAAAAACGCATACGTTAATACAGTATTTACGGTTGAACGTCGCTCTTTCAGTGTTTTTCTTTTTTTTTTTACGTGAACATTTTACATTTGTATCCCCAGCCCTTGTCTGTGATATATTTAAGGCAGAACAGAGCAGCGTTATCTTTTACATTCAGCTGTGTGTCCGGCTCTACGGCCCCGTGATGAACTCGTGCATTATTAATAACTCGGCGCTCTTAAAGGTTACGACGGTGTTGGGAAACGTTGCGTGAGGATTTACTGCGCGCAGCCAGCACCAACCCCTGTGTCTTGTCTCGTGCTTCACAGTGAAGACTGATGTTGTCTCTGGTGTAGGGAGTGATAATAAGCGCTGTGTGTTTTTAACTCACCGCTTTGTCGTGGCGCGATGCCAGCGTGAGCATGAACGAGTCCCCCACCGAGCTTTTTATTTAGCACTAAATTGATCTCTGGCTCTTTGCTCTTGCCATCTTTTTTTTTTTTTTTTTTTTCACGGGAGATGCCAGAGATTTTCTGCACCCTCCACCAGAGCATGTGTTGCCAGGCACCGGGAGCAGAATCAGTCCAATGGCAACAGATTTGAGTCCAGTTCATTACTCTTTCTCTCCCTCTCTCTTTCTCTATCCTGTTCTGTTCCCTGCTGCCAGAACCTCATCCTGTTTATTCTCAGTCGCTTTTAATCTGATCAAATAAAACCTGCAAGCTCAAAGTCAAAGCATTGTAGGTTCATAGAAGACTGGTGGATCTGCCGCAGGTAAGTGTCAGCAGCTGACACTGCAGTTTTCTGCTGAAGTTCTGGGTTTATTTCTAGTCTCCTGCCTTCTGTCTTCTTCTTCTTATTATTATTATTCCTGGTATCCTACAGTCAGAGCTAGGGAGATTCATGAATAATTATTGCATGTGCGTAGTTTGATCCTATTGCAGAGAATCGAGCAGCTGTCACTCTTTTAACAGTGGATGTTTCCATCAAGAACAAGAAGAAGATGTTTCCATCAAGAACAAGAAATTGTGATGCGGTGTAGCTAGCTACAGTACACTGAACTGTAATATAAGTTCACTCTCGTTATATTTGTCCCATTAGGCTAATGTTATTTTTGATCATGGCCCATGGATGTATTTACTTAAAGATATTTATCGGCACAATATGTTAAAACCAAAACGCACATTCATTACTTATTCATGAACTCCTTCTAGAGGAGAAAAAAAAAAGTTCCTGTACTCATCTTCTTCCTCCTCTCAGCTCCTATCTGGACACGTGCCCGATTCTCATTAATAGTCTCCTGGTGCCAGTTAGTCTGTGAATTTATTCCTGCGCTGCTCTAATGTAGGTTGGCCTGCAGTATTATAAGCTGAAATGATTTCTGTTTGTGATTCATTAGTGTGTGTGGTCAGGATGCTCACAGCAAAAGATTAACATATTTTTAATCTACATATGTAGACCTGCTGTTAAAGACTGTTTTGATGATGAATTTCGATCACTTGTCATGTGCTTGGAATTAAAGGTGTGCCCACTGCTGTAATCACTACTGATCAAACTCACTCACTCCCAGATGAATCCTGATTGATCCCTCCTACTCTTAATCAAACATACCCAATGCCAAAGAAAGATCTAACCGATCACATCAATCCTCCCTCACCTGCCAAAACTCTTGACCAATCCTCTTGATTTCTAAGGAATTCTCACCTATCGTTCCAGCTCCTGCAACTCCTGACCAAACACATTTGCTCTAAAATGAATCCTGACCAACCCATCAATCTCCCACAGACACTCATGAGCAATCATGACCACTCCTAAATGGAATTCCCATTAATATCTCCTGCTCCCACAGGCACTCTTGATCAAACCCAACCACTCCCTAAGGAATCCAAACAGATCGTTCCAACCTCCACAGACATGTTAATTTATATGTATGGCGTTTGATACAGTAGGTGCCCTTCTGCTTCCTCCGACACTCTCGAACAAGCCCACATTCTCCCAGTGGAATTCTGACCAGTTCTCCTTACTCCTACCGACGCTCTTGAACAATCTGCCCCCTTCCAAAGGAACTAGGACCAATCTTCCTCACTCCTGCCAAACCTCTCTAATAATCCTGGCCACTTCTAAATGAATCCTGGCCAATCCTTCCCGCTCTTGCAACCATTACTGACCAAATCCACTTGCTCCCAAATGAATCCTGAGGAAGCCCCCTCTTCCCAAAGACACTCTAACAGTCCCACAATGGATATCTGATCAATCCCTCCTTCTCCCACCTACACTCTTGACCAACCCGGCCATTCCCAAGAGAACTTTGACTAACCAATCTTACTCATTTTGACCAATCCCACCCACTCACCAAAGGAATCCCTGACCGATCCTTTCTACTCCTACAGACACTCAAGGGTCTTCTTCTTATTATTATTCTCATTATCAATCCCAATGTATGTTTCTTACCTAGAGATGGCATCAGGGTGCACTATGAAAAAGAGGCAAGCCGGTGAAGGAAACCTTGTGTTCTTCCATACATGTAGATGTTACTATGACACGTACCACCTACCTAAACATTATTGCTTACCACGTACACCCATTAATTGGGGCGGTATTCCCTGATGGCAGTGGCCTCTTTCCGCAGGATAATTCACCCTGACACACTGCAAATTGTTAAGGGAACACCATAATGAGTTGAGTCTAAATGTTGACTCAACCTCCACATTCTCTAAATGCTCAATCGAATTGAGCATCTGTTGGATGTCTTATCCATTGAGGCCATACGTTGCAACTTAAAGGACTTACAGGATCTGCTTTTAATGTCTTGTTGCCAACATACCTTCAGAGGTCTAGAGGAATCTAGGCCTCAATGGGTTGCCTGTTTGTTAGCAAAAGTGGAACCTGTACAAAATTATGCGGGTGGTAATTATGTCATGGCTGATATACTGTAGATATTTTATAATATAACACCAAGTGCACAAATGCATCTTTATTTCTGTTTAACCCCAGCGTCCATACCTACCTTTCCTTGTTCTCTTTTTAAATAAAACCAGGCCAGAGTTAAAAATGACTAATTTAGTTTGATTTCTCTACATTTTAGACAGCTCAGCCTCAGACCGTCGTTCCGATTGAAGGTAATGAATTTATTCTGGTTGAAAGCATCTACTCCAGCTATCAGTGTCGACCTCTATTCATGCAAACCCCAGATGGAAGAATATCTGAAAGCTTTTCTTTACGTCCTGAATACATACTTCGGAATGACCTGCCTCTGTAATCCCTTTATAATAGATTTCTTCAGCAGCACATGGATCAGTAAAACTACTTTAAATCCGTAATCAGTTCTTACACACTGACGAGCCAATCGCAGCATTAATTCATTAATACAAAAGTCCATTTAATTACTGTGCATCATGTGGAAGTCTAAAACGAGATTAAGATTTCATTGTTAGCGGGAACAAATAGGAGCCTGATATGAGGAGTTATTAGCTCTGCATAATTTGCAGACATGGTAGGGATTTCCTGTTAGCGCTGCGAGTAGTGGTGTTCAATTAGCAATCCATTGATGCAGATTCTTGTTTTTAAAAAAAAAATGACAATACATTGTTTGATGTTTCAAAAGCCAATCATTGAGGAGAATTTACTCATGCGGAACAGATGTTTCAATCTCTCGAACAAACATCTGGAGTAAATGGTTGAACATAAAGGCAATAGAAACAGCGTTCTAAATCCTAAAGACTTTCTCTTTTCATCCTGCCAAAAACATAACGTAGAGCTTAGCCTCCATTCTCCTCACGTAACCAATAACATGCTGGCACCGGCCCCGAGTCAGGAGGTCAGAAAATCCTGCAGCATTTTAATGCTCGGGACGAGCGCTGGACCCCGGCCCAATCAGCGCTTACTGTTTTATTAGCAGGCAGACTGCAGAACGCAAGGGTCATGTCCGCTCCCTAAGCCAATGTCTCCTTGTTATCAGATTCTCCTGCCAAGACTATCAGAACCCTGTCGAGGTTTTGACGCCTGCGATTCAGTGACCTTCTGCTCGTAGTTATATTTTTTAAACGAGCCAGTGCTTAACCGAATAAGATAAGTTAATAATATCCACAGAAGCCTGGGGGCAGATTGAGGACGCGAAGTGAAATAAAAGTTTCAAGCACAGAAAGTTGCCTGGTGGTTTAGACATGGTGTCTCCGTGTCTGTGGCTGAGTGGATATTATGAAGTATTAAGATTAACTGGTGTACAAGTTGTTTTATCCTGTTGGACATTACAAGAAAATATTCCTTGTATATATAAAATATCACATGTTTCGATATGAAACCTTCATCAGAAGGCTCAAACTATTTTTTCTAGATTTAGTAGGATAATTTTATGCTACTATTGTTCATTTCAATGGATATTTTAATCAGTGCAGAACACAACCCTCCAGTCCTCCGTAGTAGACAGTCATCATGTATTACCTAGAAACCTGCTTTGACTTTTCAGCTCAGAAACTCGCTCATTAGCTGTCAACTTCCCCAACTACGAGGGAACTTGTGAATGTTGAGTTGAACAGAACCTGACATCTTCTACACCTACTGTAGGGAGATACTGTACCGAAGTGTAAGAATTGTTTTGTGTAGTGCTGTAACTTCTTGAGTGCTAGCAGAGGTACGGCTTCTGCTTCGGTTTCAGTTACTAACTATCTGGCTAGCTAACGAACATAACTTCTTAGCTTCTTATCATATATATTTTTTCTTTTTATTGTTGAAACCTCAAAACATGAAAAACCAAGGATATCAAGGATAATAGTATGGCATGATGAGTGGCGTGGAGTGGCTTAAACACTTGTGCTGATCTCAGAGAGTCTGCACTGAACTGGCTGTCTGTAGTGGCCTTCTGTTATCACAGAATGCCTTAACAAATGTTCATTAGCATGAAGAGTATTAGACGGTTAAGAAGGCATGAGGAAAGATTAGCCCTCATACCGCTGCTTGCCACCTCGTTTGCCAGCTCTCGTGGCCTCAATTGCAGCCGCGAATCGAACCGACCGGTTCCTGAGACTTCCGGAAGATTTACTAAAGCTATAAGCCATGGCAGAGTGGACGTTACACTGATTTTATCACGGGTAAGGGTCCGCTCTGGGACGACACGGAGCCGAGTAAAACCCCTTTACCTGTGATTAAATCGCTGTAATACACATCCTCGAGTGGCAAAACAAGATGAAAATAATTCAAGCCTGCACTCAGGAAATTATTTAATTTCTTAGCATAATAAGTATAAGTATAAGAATCTTCGGTTGCTAAGCAACGTAACAGCAGTCCATTAACAGAACATCGGCTTATGCTTTGATATTTGAGAGCGTGTTGATATTCTCGCAACGATGACATCTAATGAGAGACTAAAAGAAAATCGAATTTAATCTTCTCCAACCACGCGTTTATCCATGCTTCATCTTATTTCTCTCTTTTTTTTTTACTACTTTCTTAGTGTCTTAGTAAATCAGTGTGGATAGACACCAGGAGGTAGTTTTTTTTTTTTTTTTAGTTCAAGCTTTATCTGAAAAGTTTTGTTGAGCAATCCCAACAAATTAGGTGACTACTTCAAACTAAGTAAATAACAATAAACATAAATAATAATAATAATAATAATAATTTAAAAGAAACTGCTTTTGTCTCTCTGTTTGAAAAAAACAACAACACAACATACACATTGCCTGCAGCGGTGTGCAAGTGCGCCCTCTTTCGGTGTACAAATTAATTGTAGAAATTTATGCTTCTGAGAAATATTCTGCAAAACAATCATTGTTGGTTAAATTTTAAGTATTAATTAATCATTTAATAATGAATGTGGTTTGTGGTTCGGTGTGCTTTGATTTTGAGATTTTGCGACGCTATAGTACACCGATGACGTCGCTTACTCAACAAAGTCAAGAAGAGTGGACTAGTGTCCAATACGCGGTCAGATTCTACCATGCTAATTAGCAAGCTACAGTAGTCAATGCCAGTGATGCTAGAATGCTGGCTAAAACATGAGCGTGTACTAAAGGACAGAAGGCATTTATAATCATTTAGCATACCGCTCCAAAATTAGGCTTCTTACGCATTTGGACGTTGTAACATTACATGTAGCGGTATTAGCAAGCAGGAGGACTTGTAGGTCTACACAGTACCTTTGCTTTCTAAATTAATTTCACTGATTTTAATGAGGCCACAAGCATGTACAGTAGGTATTGTGTAACATTAACATCCCTCACCTGAGTTGCTTACTGTATGCGTTAGCTTTATCACGTCCATAACGAGGTGCTGATTAAACCGGTTTACTATAGCGCGAGTCTGATCGATGTCACGTCTCTGACTCATCAGTATTTTGCTGATCTCATACGAACCATATCTACACAATTAGAGCAAACAAATATTTATTTCCTTTCAGCCTAATGAGGGCAGTTTAAAGGCAAAAAACAAAAAACCAAACAGCTGAAATTGGAACCAACACATATTTCACATTCCAGTTATCTTTAGCCGCGGATGTCGGAGTAATGTCTGACTGCACATATCTCAATCGACGAGTTAACTCTCAGCGGTGTTTACATTCACCCTGCCGGGCCGGCGGTTGCTCTGAGCCTCGGGTTATTAGAGCAGAGCGCACGCTCATAATTCAGACGTGGGATGTGATTACACCAACGTTTGTTTTTTTTTAATGTCGTGCGAGTTTATAAATGTTTTAGCATGCCACGCGAGGTTTCAGCGCCTAATTAGCTTCAGGAAGGAAACGAGATATGAGAGTGTATCTTTGTCGAAACGTAATACAGCAGCAATAATAACGATCACGATCACCTCTTAATTAAAAACAAAGTCCTCGCACTGCAGCGCTCTCGTCCTCTGTGTCAGTGTGCCGTACTCTTTATATATATTGTCGCTTCCTGTCGTCTGAGTGTGGTGTGGCGTGGTGTGGAAACCCTCGTCTGGCACAAGACGGCGTCTAGACGTGCATCAGCTCTCGTTTTGCGCTTTTTCCGTATTCTTTGAGATCTCAGATGTATTCCGTGTGTGAAAGTGATTCAGGAATGAAGTGGGGAAACTGCAGGAGGAGAATGAGTCACAGCATGCACACACACACACACACACACACTCACAAAAACATTTTCTGTGTGATTTTATATCTACTGCTTTTTTTCGATGAAGAGCACCTCGTGTGTGTGTAAAGAGAGTTTAAAGATGGCGGAGCGATGTGGGTCGGCGTTTCATTTTCGTCTTCATTTGCACACCTGCTCGTTATTTTTTTTTAAACAGCCTCTTACTTTACATCCTATTCCCTTCGGCCTTCTTCAGAGCTATTCTCATCTCTCTCCCTTTATCTATCTATCTATCTTTCTATCCATTACCTATCCGTCTCTCATTCTCGTCCTCCCATGCCACACATCAGTTTTATTGAGGACTGATCCGGCTCCACTTGACCTCGGCTGAGCTCTCACCTCAGCTTCACGGCAGCGTTACACCACTCGACTCTCCTCCGCCTCGCATCTCATCCACTTTCAGCTCGGGCTCGGGTCGTTGTCATGGCAGCCTTTGAGGTTTGTGTGTCACGCCGAGAAACCGGCGAAAATGGGATCTCCGTTCCTGCCTCGACCTACATAGGGAAATATTCAACACGGAACAAATAACTACGTACAAAATATACACCTCTCTCTCTCTCTCTCTCTCTCTCTCTTTCTCTCTCTTTCATGGCTTATTTATTATATCAGCTCCTAAGTTTATTGCCAAATGTCACGTTGACATATTTCACCGGTTCTCTTCCTCTCCGCTCTCTCTCCTTAACTTCATTACGTACCAAAGGGCAGCTTTTGTGCTATAAAGGGAAATTGCAGCGTTTGTTTTTTTTTTCCCACCTTTTTTGAATAGCTAGCAAACTGCAAACGCTGAGTGAGCTTATTTCCAGGAAACGCGAACTAGTACAAGTACAGCATGTGTCAATAAACAGGGTTATGATATATTGTAATGTTTAATATGCAAACCATTGACACCATTGATCATTCTGTGGAAAGCAGCAGCGAGACGGTGTAAGGACGGACACATCCGTTCCTGTCAGAGACGGCAAATTAAATATGCTGCAGAGGAACATTGGCTTAGACTGAGAAATATATATATATATATGTTTTTTATGTAATATTGTAATAAGTTATGATTGTGATAAATTGACAGCGCACTAGAACACTGCAAACCCAGGAAAACATTTTCATTCTGTTTACTGATACAAACGTTTAAAATAATCACTTCAAATATAAATTTTAATTAATGTTTCTTATTTTTGGAGCAGAATATGATTCAGTGACTGTGAGCTTTGGAGCAGAATAAGATTCACTGATTATTAAATTTGGGGCAGAATATGATTGAGTGACTCTCAGGTTTTGATTGATTCAGTGATTTATAACTTTGGAGCGGAATAATATTCACTACCTCTCAGCTTTGGAGCAGAATATGATTAGTTTATTCATATTATTAAAGTTGGAGCAGAATATGATTCAGTGACTCTCAGCTTTGTAGCAAAATATGATTCAGTGACTATTAAACTTGAAATAGTAGACAGTTTAATTTATAGTAGCTTTGTAGCAGAATATAATTTAGTGACTATGACCTTTGGAGCAGAATATTATTTGTTTATTAATATTATTAAATTTGGGGTAGAATATGTGACTATGAGCTTTCGATCAGAATATATCATTTATTGATTATTAAATTTGGTGCAGAATATGATTCAGTGATTTATAACTTTGGAGCAGAATAGAATTCAGTACTTTTTAGCCTTGAAGCAGAATGTGATTCAGTCCCTCTTAGAGATGGAATACTGAACAGTTTAATGTCTAGTAGCTTTGGAGCAGAATATGATTCGGCGATTATTATCTTTGGAGCAGAATTTGATTCGGTGATTATTAACTTTGGAGCAGAACATGATTCAGTGACTCCTAGACGTGGAGCAGAATATAATTTTTATTAATATCAATTTATTTGGAGCAGAATATGATACAGTGTGAATTCTTAGCCCCGTGTCTTATTGAGCAGCTTTTAGTAGCTAAGAAGTGCTACACGAAGTAAAAGCCCAAGTAATAGTAATTTACATGATTGGATTACAGTTTTGAAATGCCTCATTTCCCGCACACTGACGCAGTAACCTTCTTATTTCCTTTCATCTCAGATTCATTAAGCTATGAATTCATTAATGAATTGACCTCACTCCAGAATAGTTCTCTTTCAGCCTGATGTTTGACTCGTCCTTTCTCACCTGGTGCTCCAGTTGTCCTATGTGCGGAGCTGTAATTAAGACCGGGAGGTTTGAGGTTTTGGCAGGAACCAGACGGCTGTACCTGCGTGTTCCGGTGCGGTTCAGAATCCGGACACGATGCCGAGACATTCCTAGCTCAGATTTAACCACCGCCTCTGAAGCGAGCGGGGAAAATGGAGTCTTTATGTGACTTTTGTGGAAAGAGAGACAAAGAATGTGAGTGCTAAGTTTTAACGATTGCCGATAAGGGAATTAACGGCTGGGAAGACACGCTGTACAACACCGTGGCATTTTACATACGCACTCGGATTCCACCAGGTTATTTAATAGGCTGGCATTTTGAGAAAGGTCATGGCCTTTCGGCGCGCGGCCGCTACCTCTGGTGTCAGTTCCTCGCCTGATAAAGGCCAGAGGAGGAAACCGGGGCTGGCACTGAGGCGCCATGTTTACTCTCTCATCCATCCGATCAACACACCAGCGTCTGATCTTTAGGATCTGAGGTCTGATCTAGAGCAGGGCGGGATGTGCTGGAAATGTAGGAGGCGGAGCAACAACACAGGCCGTGATACACGTTTACATCGTTACATTGTTCTTCAAACTAAAATAAAGGGGAAAGGAATTTAATTTAATTGTATTAACAAGACAGACGTTTATCTTGTGTGTACGAATTAAACAAAAACAGGGAAAGGAATATTAAAATGTAAACATGAGAATAAACATGAGAAATGTGAATTGTATCTTGTGTATGAATCAACTGAAAACATGGGAATGGAATTTAGTCTTAATACACATACACACACACAAAAAAAAAAAAAACATGCAAATTTACTACAACGAGTGAATAAACTAGAAATAACTAGTTAACTCATTAGTGGCTGGAGAGACTGAGTTTATCAATGTTCTCTTTAACACGCATATTTAGAACTTAAAACTTCCCAAGTTTAAAGATTTTCTGAAATACTGTACATTTTTAGAGCAAGGTGACGAGATACTCAACTATAATATACTGTATATATATATATATATATATATATATATATATATATATATACTCTCATATATATATATATAAAGATATAAATCATAATATATTGAGGTTGTGTTTGAGGCGTCTGAGATTGAAGTCAGCCTGCAGTTCCAGGTTTTGTCCCAGTGTCATGTCGTGTGGTGTATGTGCGCGGCGACTGAGCGAGCGGACGCCGATGTGCCGTGGCTCTGCCCTGAAACTCAGCATGCCATGTTCGGGATTCATGATCATTTCTCTGAGATTACTGAGCTACAATTTCCAATTCCCATCTGCAATTTAGTCCGCGTGACTCAGTGTTCAGGGTGACTCTGCGTTCAGGGTGACCCCGCTCTCTGTGCTCTCAGCTCATTGTTGGAAATTGGATTCACACGTGCGTCATGATTGAGAGGGAGAGAAGTAATACCGAGCAAATGGAAACGCTCCGTCTGGCCGAGAGAAACCCCGTATGAACTGATGCCTTTAGCAGGAAAGTGAGAGAGAGAGAGAGAGAGAGAGAGAGAAAGATATTTATTTATCTCATGTTTGAGTCACTAAAAGTCTGGTAAAGAACCAGAAGAATAAGGAAATAGAGTTGTAGAAAGGTGATTTAGATATTTATCTTTATCATTATTTATTTATATACCTGTACGCAATAATCTCGATCTGATGCACAGCTCAGAAGGTTTACCTTTCATTCACACTCACACAGGTTACTGTTATTTAACCACGTTTTCGTATCATTTAGTTTGTTTTGTAGTAAAAAATAAACAGTGAGTAAACTGCTAGTGTGTGACCGGCTGTAGGAACGACTGATACAAAGAAAAACACATGTCATGATACTTCTGTCATATATGTCATATATTGTAATAAAAGATGTATTACAATATACTGATAGGAACGGAAAAGCGAAACAACGGCAGCGAGCGAGGCGAAGCAGCAGGGCTCTGTTTTAAAATAAAACAGTTTATACAGTAATCAAACAAACAAATAAATAAATGTAAAAAAATTAATTAAGGTTGT
>JAOVVA010000036.1:1154532-1176629 GCA_028565275.1 Leiocassis micropogon | reverse complement strand
TCTAAGAGAGCTCGGCCAATCAGCTGTCTCTAGACCTCCGGCTGTGAGAGGTTACAGCATCACCCGGGGATCGAACCAGAGATCTCCAGATGATAGGGCGAGCACTTTACCACTGCGCCACTCGGAGGCGAAAGGTTTTTATTTATATATATTTCCTGCATGTATTTTTCTCTGCTCGTTTAAACCTGCAGTACATTTCTGCAGCGCTACAGATCGGCCCTTAGCTCAGCTTAGCGTCAAATGTCTAACAAAAATGATACACGACAACAAAAGCAACACAACCCCAAAACTCCCCACATATTAGTTCTATTAAATTCCTGATGAAGAGTTGACTCGGAGTGAATCAGTGAGCAGGAGTTCTCTCTCTCTCTCTCTCTCTCTCTCCGAAGCGGACTTTACGAGACTGAGTGCAGGTAATCCACACGTCCTCTCCTCTCTCGTATCGATCGCGCCGTATTTGTGTCTCTTTATTGATTCATGCTGAGCTCGTTTAATGATTAATGTCAGGAACGTTTAACGATCAGCTTCCTCTCTAAGCTCCGCATGTTTAAAACAGCACACTTACATGAGAGAGAGAGAGAGAGAGAGAGAGAAATACATCAGCGACAGCAGCATTTCTTCTGCTCATCTTCAGTAAATTAGTACTCTCAAAACACACACACGCACACACACACACACACACACTCATTTAGAGTCTCGGTGGGATTCTCAGGGTAAAGGTGAACGCGCTTATGATGGTGAACCCGGGTGGTCTGACTTTAAAGCTTAACGAGCTCCCCGTCTCCTCCGCGCTCGATCGCGCCTGACGAGAGCCAAAGCAGCTTAATGAATTAAAGAAGGCGGAGCCATTACTGTCACGTGACCTGGAGATGAGACAAGCTGTTGATGATGAGGTTTTATTTTAGATCTTGCAATAATATGAAGGAGCCGGTGTGTGTGTGTGTGTGTGTGTGTGTGTGTGTGTGTGTGGATATCCTGTAGAAGGAAAGGAAATGAATGTGATATTGGATCGAGCGCGTTCTCCCGCCGGGCCTCAGCTGCTGGATGATACAATAAGACGTAATTAAAAGAGATTCTGCACCAGAGCTCGCCGCTGCTGCGACACCGAGAGGGACCCGAACCCAACACCCGAGCCCGAACCCAACACACTGCAGGACACTCGGTCAAAGACTCCTCTCTGTATCTTTCTTTCCTTTCTGGTTTCCTTTGACTTTGCTTGCTGTTCTTTCCCTTTCCTTTTCTTTCTACCTTTTTTTTTTACTTCCTTCTCTTATCTTTCATTCCGGCCTTCTTACTTTCCTTCTCCCTTAATTTATTTTTCTTTTCTTTCCTATTTTTTTTCTTCTTTTCCCCCTTTCCTTACATTTTCAAATATTTCCTTTCTTCCTTCTATCCTTCCATTTCTATTCCTTTCCTTCTTTTTCTCGAATTCCTCCATTTTCTTTAACTATCACCTTCTTTCTTAAATTTTCCTTCTTCCCTTGATTTCCTTCCATTTCTCTCCCTTTTTTCTTTTTCTTCTCATTCTTTTTCTCTTGTTACTGTACATAGCTATTCTTCCTTCCTTCTTCCTATAAGTTCCATTCATTTTTCTTTCATTCCTTCTTTCCTTTCTTCCGTTTCCTTGTCATTTTTTTTTCCTTTTTTGCCTTCCCCGTGTGTGCTTACATTCAGATCTGATCCTGGAATAAATAATGTTCATGTCAGAGACTCTTTCACATACAGCATGTTGTTTATGACAGTTTCAGACGTATGATATGAAACTGAGGGAGGACAGGAGTCATCAGGATTGCATAGAGATTGCACACACACACACACACACACACACACACACACACACAAAACACACACATGCACACACATATGCAGTCATGCCATCTCATCCTACCAAGAAGAAGTGCATGTTCACAGGCTGCACTGGAGAAAGCAGAAGAACAGAGAACGACAGAGCTGTGAGGGACCATGAGATGTTCGTATCCTTCAGCTCATCTCTACATGCTTCACTTCATTATAGTACTGTTTTACTGTACCTGCCTGGCCACGCCCCTGCTCTCCTCACCGTCCCTCACACAAACCATCGTTCCGTCAGTGATCACGGCTTCAGCATTGTTTCTCACCCGTCCTCAAATATTATTCCTGCTCTCAAATCCTAATTTTTGTTCATTAATGTTATTTTTATTGCCAAGGTTAGACGGCACGTGGCTTAGTCATAAGTACTGTCGCCATGGACCTTCAGGATCCGGGTTCGATTCCCGCCTCGGGTCTGTGTTCGTGGAATTTGCATGTTCTCCCCGTGCTTGGTGTGTTTCCTCCGGTTACTCCTGTTTCCTCCCACAGTCCAAAGACATGCAGATTAGGGTGATTGGCGTTCCCAACTTGCCAGCTCCATGGTTATAACATATTGTGAGACCCTTGTGAGGGCACTAAGTTCTTAAAGGGGCCATCACACTGAGCCATGGTCCCACTATGTTCTCAAAATTGTTGTGGAGCTGCCGTGCTTCTTTTGCACTATTTCAAAAGAAGTCTGTTGAACACGTGGCCAAAGCAGGGCACAGAAAGGACTTAATAAGGACATAGTCATGGCGGCATTGACCAGTTAACAGCATGAAAGACACCTCTTGATTGATATACTACAGGCATGAAACATCTGCGAAAGATTGGATGCACCTTGCAGAGAAAGGATGATGCTAATGGGGGCAAAGACAAGCTGGAAGATCGGAGTTTCAGAACTACAATGCTGAATGGGGTATCAGTAAGACATCACCTTCACAAACAAAAGAAACCTTCCGCAAATCCCAGTACCTGATCTCTCCCAGGTTACGTTGGAGTAACAGCTGGAATCGTGTGCTGTGGTCGGATGAGACAAAATATGAGCCATCATGTTTGGTGGAAATAAGAGGAGTGCTTATAAAGAACTGTCCCACAGTTAAATACCCTGCAGGCTATTTGATGCTTTGCGGCTGTTTTCCTGCCAGCGGTCCAGGGGCTCGCGTTGGCGTCTGTCAGTGGGATAATGAATTTCATTCAATACCAGAACATTAAGCTGAAAATCTGCTTGTCTTTGCAGGAAGCCTGAACCTGGGCCATGGTTTGGCTGTCAGACAAGACAAAAACCTGAAACCCACAAAAGAACTGTTACAGTGGCACTAAATCAAGGTTTCCCACTGGCCCTCTCAGTCTCCAGACTTGAACCCTAACACCACTATCTATGGTGTCAGTTAAATAGGGCAAAGAGACAAGAGAAGCCCTGGGCATCTCAATAAGTTGGAAATGTTCTGAAGGTCCTTCCACCTTAGGTCATCGCTAACCTGCCTGATGATCCAGCAAATATTCAAATTTGGGCTGGCATGTTATTTTTTTTCCTTTGAGTTTCTTCTTATATAGTCGTGTAGTTACCACCCGTGTCTTACGGCACCCTACTGATCAAAGACGACTACCAACCAAGGTGGGAACAGACAAACACGTGTTTCTGTTTATTATATATGTTTAGCTAATTTTCATTCTGTAGTTGATTGCAGCTAGTCAAGTTAACTCTTCTTCTTGGTGTTTACCAGCAATTGGCATCCACTTTGTTGCATTACCGCCACCTTCTAATCTTGATCTCCCTCATCTTCCTTCCAGTTTAAATCCTCTTTTTTAATCCTGTCACCGTTAAAAAACCCATGAAATACTCCCTTAGACCTCTTTGTCCTCTTTCTCCATTTTCTAATAGACTTCACAGTGTACTCAACCTTCCCAATCTCCATCAACTCCTAAAGTTGCTGTGCAGTAGGTTTTCCGTAACTAGTCTTGCTTATCGAAGCTAATGACGCTGGATGGATGATACACGCCTACAAATGACTAAAACTACTGCGACCACGAGGGACTGCGCAAGTATGAATGCAAAGCTAAGCTAAGCTAAATGATTTTCGGTAGCAAATTACGATCGATTCAGTCGAGATTCTTCATCAAGATTCCAGAGTGGTTCTTTGTGAATAATGTTGTATGCAGCACACAGTCGAACTCCGCGGAGGAGTTTAAGTCTAATCCACAGTCCAGAGCTGGACTTGCTGGAGTCGAGTGCAGTGTCGCTGCTCTTCATCCACATTATATAGCCTTCACCAAACATCATCAAACACTACACAAACCCGCATTATATCAGCTTCCACCCGTGACCCGAGTGTCGTCCTGCAACTTGAACACCGCTCTTCGGGAAACACACACGGCGGCGTATAGTCATTCCTGAAGCAGTAGCTTGTTTTGTGCTGTTTTTTCGCAGAGACATTTCTGAGACATTTACTCAATCGCGCATGATGTCACTGCTCAACCCGTCTTCGGTAACGAGCCAATACGGCGAGCGGCTGAGCGAGGGATGAGGCATCTCTCTAGTGTCTGTACAGACAGGCTGGTGTGTTAATGCCGTATCGACGTGTTGAATTGTTCATGAGGATTGACAGAACACAAGCGACAAGGTGATGTCAGGTCAGTGTGGAAGCGTGTGTGTGCGGGGGGGTCAGTGTGAGAGTAGGCGTGAATGTGTGGGGGCTACACACACAGTTCAGTTCATAGCACCTCATAATGTCTCCGTATTATTTCAGCATCTACTTAATGTGACTGTTTGCATCTCAGTGTTGAATGAGAGAGAGAGAGAGAGAGAGAGAGAGAGAGAGAGAGAGAGAGAGAGAGAGAGAGAGAGAGAGAGAGAGAGAGAGAGACAGAGAGAGAGAGAGAGAGAGAGAGACAGAGAGAGAGAGAGAGAGAGAGACAGAGAGAGAGAGAGAGAGAGAGACAGAGAGAGAGAGAGATTCTGTCCACCAAGTATTCAGTCCTCACACTTTCAGAGATGACTTTAGTGCACTGTAGGTGCTTGTCTGAGAAAGAAAACCACCTCTGCTCAATTTATACTGTGTGTGTGCATGTGTGTGTGTGTGTGTGTGTGTGTGTGTGTTAGAGTGCTTTCACACCTATTATTCTGTTCATTTCTTCTTGGCTTTGGTTTCACACTACACATAATTAAATGAGCCAAGACTCCCCTAAAATGTTTTGTGAGGAGTGTGTAGAGCACAAAACATACACATACTGTACATCTCTTATTTACTGATCAGAAACACCCAGATGGAAAAAAAATTAACTCAAGTGTGTGTAAAAATCACAAAAATCACCTAAATATGGAGAACATGATAAACACAGAGCATGCAGAACATGGAAAACACTGAGAACATAAACATAAAGAGTATACATTATACACACAACACACTGTTGGTAGTGTCTTTAATGTCTGTAGTATCTATTGTGTCTATAATGTAGTGCCTGTAGTGTCTGTAGTGTCTATAGTCTCTGTAGTGTCTATAGTGACTGTAGTGTCTATGGTGCCTGTAGTGTATATACTATCTAAAGTAACTGTAGTGTCTGTTCTGCCTATAGTATCTGTAGTGTCTATAGTATCGGTAATGTCTGTACTGTCTATAGTATCTCTTATATATATAGTGTCTGTTGTGTCTGTAGTGCCCGTAGTGTACATACTGTCTGTTATATTTTCAGTGCCTGTAGTGTCTGTACTGTCTGAAATGTCTATAATGTCTGTATTGTCTATACTGTCTGTAGTGTCTGTACTGTGTATAGTGTCTGTAGTACCTCAAGTGTCTGTTGTGTCTGTACTGTCTAAAGTATCTATAGTGTCTGTAGTGCCTGTAATTTCTGTAGTGTCTAAAGTGTCTACAGTGTCTATAGTTTCTGTACTGTCTGTTTCTATAGTGTCTGTATTGCCTATAGTGTTTGTAATGTCTACAGTGTCTGTACTGTCTAAAGTGTCTGTGGTGTCTATAGTGTCTGTAGTGTCTGTATGGGATATAATGTCCAAGGCTGCTATAGTGTCTATAGTGTCTATAGTATAGGAATGATGATCAGTGATTGGGTGATGGGAGGAATGATGATCAGTGATTCGCTTATGCATGAAGATCAGTTTCTATGTGCTAAATGAATTGCTAGAGTTGTCTCTAAACTCTAAAATAAAGTGTCTAACCATACCCCCACCAAAAAAAGTAAAAGAAATTGCGGTAAAATCTCTCTGTCACCAGACCGATCAGGATTCTCACACTGAAAGATAAACCTTATTTTCATTTTGTGAAAGGGTGCTTTGCCCACTTTGCTGGCTTTTACTCTTTGGAAATGTTTCTCAAGCTTGAAAGGCAGAATCGTGATGTGGAAATAATATTCTGGCATTTGGAATAAATCAGCACATTCTGTTTAATACTTAACAACAGAGAATGACTACATTTCTGCATTTTTACGGTGCAGGCTTTGTATAGACATTTTCCCTATTCCATCAGTGTGTTTGTGTGTCAGAGAGAGAGTGAGAGCGAGAGAGAATATTGTTGGTTCCTGCTGGCAGCTTTGCCCTCTGTTGCCTCCACTGTTTCTGTTTTTCACTGGTGTGTGTAAGAGTGTGTAGAGGGGCAGACTGCTGCTGATTGTAATGAGTATAAATAGACCTCAGTAGCCTTCCTGAAGAGAATGGCACTAATCAACGTGTTGCGCTGGGTTGTTGCTGCATCCTACGTGGTTCGAGGAGAAGCGGGGAAGCTCAGGAGGCATCACGGGGGTCGTGTTGTTTGTAGCGAGCAGATGGTGATTTCACTAATGGCGCCGCATCAGCCTAATCAAGTCACACCGGGAATCGGCAAATCAAACGGCTCTCATTAGGATTAACACAGGCATCTGTAAATGTTAATCTCATCAGCTTGAACGGCGGATCGGGGCGCTCTGTGACGGTCGGCGACGTTCCCTGACACGTTCGCTACAAGGCCACCCAATTAATTTAATAGACCTGAGCGGCTGTGGTTTTCTTTTTCTTATTATTTTTTTCGTTCCACTGGAATCCAACACTCTTTAATTAGCCGAAGTAAAATCTTGTAAAATATTTTTGTTCTCCTGCACATCCAAAACCACACCCAAGAGCACAATTAGTGGTGCTTTATAATTATTTTCTAACAGGCTAGCTTTCAGATCGTACTGTCCAGGGGATGTGGAGACCCCATTTTATTTCTCCACCACTTTCATCTCCAGATAATCCAGATGGATATTTCAATTTCCTAATGAACAATCCAGAACCATCTCTTTAATCCGTAAGTGTTTGTAGATCTCCAAAATCCCCCAAAGCAATAATCCCTGTTTTAAACCTCTGCTTGCTTATGATGCTATGAGATACCGATATAATCTTCACTACTAATCTGATTGGACGAGAGACATTTCAAGTGCGCGTAGATTTGCAGCACTTTATATGCATGAGGGTACATCACAATTAACTACAATATCATCGAAAAGTTAATTTATTTCAATAATTCAATTCAAAAAGTGAAGGGAAGGAAATGACAGACTGCTGCCTAGACAGTTGTCCAAAAGACAATCATTGACACTCTGAGCATTGAGGGTAAGACACAAAACTATCATTTCTAAAGAAGCTGGCTGTTCACAAAGTGCTGTATCCAGGCAAAGTTAACTGGAAGCCCATTCAAGAACTTGGAGGAGGTTCACAAGGAGTGGGCTGCAGCTGGAGTCAGTGCTTCAAGAGCCACCACATAGAGTGGGTTATGTGTCATGGGTTACAACCATCACATTCCTTGTGTCAAGCCACTTTTGAACCAGAGACAGTGTGAGTGGCGTGTTACCTAGGCTAAGGACTGGACTGTTACTCAGATGAAAGTAAATTTTTAATTTTACTTGGAAATCAAGGTCCCAGAGTCTGGAGGAAGGCAGGAGAGGCTCAGAATCCAAGTTGCTTGAGGTCCAGTGTAAAGTTCACACAGTCAGCTGTGGTTTGGGTAGCCGTGTCATCTGCTGGTGTTGGTCCACTGTGTTTTATCAGGTCCAAGGTCAGCGCAGCCGTCTACCAGGAAGTTTTAGAGCACTTCATGCGTCCCTCTGCTACGCTGCTTAAGTAATATTCTAATTTTCTGAGATTCAGAATTTGGGGTTTTTATTAGCTGCAAGCCATAATCATCAAAATTAAATGAAATAAACACTTAAAATATATCGGTCTTAGTGACGTATGAGTTTATATATAGTACATGAATTTCACTTTTTGAATGAATTACTGAAATAAATACATGTTTGATGATATTCTAATTCATTGCGATGCACCTATTAGAATTGCTGTACTGTATGTACAGTAGCCTGCCATTTGCCGTCTATGATCATGACATAAAATTTTGTAAAAACAAAAAGAGTTTTTTCATGTCAACATAACTTTTGACTTGAAATGCAAACCTTGTCTCATCATAGGCACTTTGTGTGCTTTACTGTTCTTATCTTATTAAAAAGTGTAGCCAACTGAGCCAGCTCTACCACTCGGTTGTGATGTGCTATGCTTAAAAATCTCCTAAATGTTGCTGTGTCTTTAAATATCATGCCCTTTCAGTAGCTTTTATTTTTCCGCACTGCAATGGACTGGCATCTCTTCCAGGGTGTACCCCACCTTGTGCTTTAAGGACCAAACCCAGGCCCCTACATAGAATAAGTACTATAGAGGATAAATGAACTAAATGTATTTATACTGTAGTTTTACCATGGAGTGACATCTGAACTGTTTGGTATAAAGAGCATTTAACTTGTTTGGGAGCTATTTCTCCTAGTAAAGCAAAAGTGATTAGAACATCTGGCCATATTGTAATGTCAGTTACAGTACTACTATGCAGTATAGTTATTATGTCAGTTACAATGTTCATTTCTTTGTTTATAGCATAGCATTATATTGTTGTATTAAAACAAAATTGCAGCTGGAATTAACTCCAGCACTGCAACACAGACATGTTGATATAGAGTATAGCCGAACCCTAGACTTCACCACATCACAGTAAACGCATCATCTAAAGTAGAATGCTCTCACTACACATAGTCAATCATTATTCAGTGCACGTAGCGGTCAGGGTGTTTTAAATTTGCATAATGAATTGTTTATATTTTAGGAAATAGAGCGGTTTCAGTCTTTAACACGGCTGCTGGTTACTTTTTAAATGGAAATATTTAATCAGAACTTGTTCATGGAAATTTACAAAATTGAAAATTAAAAACTTTTTTTGTTTTTTCGTTATAAATGATATAATGTGGCTAAGAGGGTCAAGAGTTCAAGCCACACATAATGGCATTAAGGTATGACCTTTAACTGTATGCCCCATACAAGCCCAGTTAGAAAATAGGAGGGTTGTGACAAGAAGGGCATCTGGTGTAAAATCTGTGCCAGATCTTTTGGATCAAATGATGCAATCTCTAGGATAAAAAGGTACAAAGTCCAAGAAAAAAGCTAAAGCGAAGGCGTCTTACGCAACAGCTGCAGTAACCTTATGGCCCACTAGGGGTCTATGACCCACACTTTGGGAAACACTGCTTTATAAAATATTGCATATTTGTCATACAGTACAAACCAACAAAAACCTTATGGCTCAGGCTCCGCCCACGAGTGTAAATCTGAATATTGATAGCGTCATCGTGTTACACCTCCAACCTCCATCATGGACCCTCAATACACTTCCAGTCTACTCATGATTGAGACTACGCATTAACACCAATCCATTCTCCTCTACCCAGCAGTCGTTACCTAAAGCACGAAGCAGGGACAGATCCCCTCCGCTCTTCCCCCCTGCCGATACGCTGCGGCTCTCAGCGCTATGCTAATGCGATTGACCCGAGCGTTTAGCCGTAATCGTTTTCTCACAGCGCTAGGAAACGGAGGATTGGAATATTAACCTGTTTAAAGTAATAGGATGGGAAAAGTGGCTTTTTTCATTTTCGCTCCGTCCTCTCTCAGGAGCGAGACGCCGGACGACCGGGAGATTATAAATTCACAGCTTCAAGCCTAGAGAGTGATTTTCTCATTTGTGTTTTTTTTTTTCCTTCATGCTGCTAAATCAATCTTGTTTTGTGTTGGTGAGGAAGTCGGACTCTTTCTGCCTGAAATAAGCTTCTCGTCATTGTTGTTCTTGCTTTTCCGGATTTTGCCGCATTAGACTATACAGTTTTTCTTTCCGACATTTTCACTTGTTTTTGTTCTCACATGTGTCATCTTTGTTTTTCTCTATAGTGACCGCTAATGTGAGATGTGTGTGTGTGTGTGTGTGTGTGTGTGCGCGTGGGTTGAACATGTCTCTTGTCTTTGTTTCTCATATTCTAAAGGTCATCTCAGATGTTTACAGTTGCAAGAAAGAAAATGCTGTGTGTGTGTGTGTGTGTGCGCGTCCTGCCAGTGCCTGCTGCACTGATTACAGTAATCTTCCTCAGCTTTTTTTGTTCTTCAGACTCATAGATGTAGAAATAGCTCTGTCTCCATCACTCAACTCAGAAATATTAAACCTTCAATTCTTTCACTCCCTCCCGTATCTTTCCATCACCTCCACATTCACCGGCTCACTTCCTCCCCTCTTACCTCCACCTTCTTCTTATTCACCTCCACCTCCTTCTTCTCCACGCTCAAGTTCACCTCTTTGTCCTCCACCTCCACTTTCTTTTCCTTCACCATCGCCTCCACCCTCTCTTCGACCTAGTCTACCTTGTCCATCTCCACCTCTTTTACCTCAAACTTCTTCTTATTCACCTTTACCTCTGTCTCCTCCACTTTTTTCCTTCACCTTCTCCTAGTCCACCTTGTCCATTTCCTCCATTTTTACCTCAACCTTCTACTTTATCTCCTCTACCTTCTTCACCTCCACCCTCCCCTCTACCTCCTTCTTATTCACCTCCACCTTCTTCTCCTCCACCCTCAACTGCACCTCTTTCTCCTCCACCCCACTTCCTTATCCTCCACCCTTACCCCTTCACCCCACCTTCCTCTCCTTCTCTTTCTCCTCCACCTTCTCCTCCACCTAGTCTACCTTGTCCATCTCCACCACCTTCACCTCCAACTCCTTCTTATTAACGTCTATCTCTTTTTCCTTTACCTCCACTTTCTTTTCCATCACCTTTACCTCCTCCTCTTCCACATTCACCCCACCCTCTCCTCCACCTAGTCCACCTTGTCCATCTCCTCCACCTTCACCTCAACTTCCTTCTTCATTTCCTCTATCTTCTTCTCCTCCACCCAACTACACCTCTTTCTCCTCCACCTCCACTTTCATCTCCTTTACCTTCACCCTTCCTTCCACCTTCCTTTCCTTCTTTTTTTCCTCCACCTACACTTCCTTCTCCTCCACCCTCAGCTCCACCTTCTTTTCTTCCATCTTTAACTTTGCAGCTGCTCCAAACATCTTTCATTTCATCTTTATTATTTTCATCTATCTTTCTTATACCTTTTATTGATGCCCATATTTCTCTTTACCTCCTTTACCTTAATTCCCTTCATCATGTTAAACCATCGATCACACCATCAGCCATCAGTTCCTACATGCTTATTTTTTAGTTTATACCTTCCTTCTTTAATCCACTCATTCAGCCCCTCCAACATCCCTCCTTCCTTTGTTATTTCTTCTGTAAGCACTTCTACCTTCATCCTGTCCAACCTCAGTTCCTCCATCTCCTCCACTCGCATCCCTTCTCTTACAACCTCCACCTTGATTCCCTTTATCCCGCATTTTTCCACATTCATTCTTTCTTCCATCCTTATTTCTTCTAACATAACTTCTATTCTCTATAATACAGTCCATTTTTATTCCTCCACTCTGTCTTTCCACATACAGCCTCTCCACCATCCTTCCTTCCACCATTATTTCTTTAGTTTCTGTCCATTAATAACACTTCCAATTTCATCTACTCCATCTTTATTTCTTGAATTTATTTCTCCATCCATTCTATTTTCACTTCTAGTACCTCCATATTCCCAACAGTAGTCTTTCCATCCTCTACCACCCTTACTACATCTCTTACTGTACATTCTTCACCTTTATTCCATTCATCTGCTTTTTCAACTACACCTCTCCAGCCTTCCTCCAGCCTACAATAATAACTCCCTTAACTCCTATTACAGAATTATCTCGTACCCTCCCTACTTACTCTCTTCTTTCTTACTCCTTCAATCTTCGCTGCACCTATTCATTCACATTCCTAGTCTTTCATCCATTGTGTCTCTCCATCATTGCTCCCCGGTGTCTAGTCCTTTGCTGTCAGAGCTTTCGCGCCTGCCACACTCCCCCCCCCCGCCCTCCTCAACTCTCATTCACTTCCTCTTTCACTTCATGCTCCGAATCGTTGCTCTTATTCTGCATTGATTCAATCACACGCAGCAATTAAAGGCAATTTGCAGTCAGCATTAGAGAAAGCCTAGCTGGGAGGCAGCCTGTAAGTGACTGAATGAGTGTGAGTGTGTGCGAATGTGTGTGGGGGAGGATGGGGAGAGGATGGGGCCAGTGGGCCACACTCAGTTTGCGAGTACACTCTCAACTCCTTCATGAAGCCGAGAGATAATTACACACCTTAATTAGTAAGTATAGGAAAAGGTCTCATCAGAGCGCTCTCGGGAACAATTAACCGTCCTGCGGTAACTTTTTCACACAACCTCGTCTCTGAATCCATGAGAACCAGGGCGGAATTCCAGGATAAAAGTGTTAAATCTAACACGAGAGAGCCGGAGGCGGCGAGGCACTAGAGGCTCCATCGGTACTTCTCCATGCTAATAATCCTCTCAGATCGCACACGAGCTAATCCGTGAGTGTTACATAGAGAACAGAGCGCTGAAAATATTCAAAAAACAATTCAAACCAAAAGTTAAACAACTTTGGCGTTTAGTTCTGGATCGTTTTTATTAACTTTTCTATCATCAATTCAAAAAACATTTCCATCACCCAGGATCCATGCGGGTCCTTTATACGGTTATCCATTTTAGCGCTGACCCCAGACAGGCAACCAACGCCGCAATCAACTAAAGGTTCAAAAACTTGTAAGTTCGGTGGGAATTCCTACTTAAAAAGTTCTAAGCAAAATGGCTGCTCACAATATAAGCAGTAAACGCAGCAGCACTTCTTACTGTAGCATATCCATTTCACTGTTTACAAACAATGTAGCATATTTCCTGTCTGTGCACGGAGAAAAATCATTGGTGCTCATAATCCTAGTGAAGCCCCTGTTGTAGGTGCCACCATGCCGAGTGTGTCCTGCATCAGTCACTGGTTTCTTATCTCTGTGATAGTTTTATGTTTCTGTTCTTCAATAAGAATGCTCTCCTCTTGACTCCAGGTAGAATATTTCTCTTTTGATGGTATATTTTGGATTGGTGTGCATTTATTTATTTTTTATTTCTCTCTTGCATTTCAAAGGATCCACACGCTAACACTGCAACACTTTGGTTGGCACCATTACAAGTAGTTCGCATTTTAATCTTAAGGAATTAAACACTATAACAACCTCAATCAAAGCTTAAAGCTTAATTAACTATTTTATTGGAGTGTATAGCGTAGATTAGAGTGCACCTTATCTCCAGGGTGGAAGGTCTAATTCCTGCCTTGGGTCCGTGGACATGGAGTTTGCATGTTCTCCCTGTGCTTTTTGGGTTTCCTCCTGGTACTCCGGTTTCCTCCCACAGTCCAAAGACATAAAGATTAAGCTAATTGACGTTTCCAAATCGCATGTAGTGTATGTGTGTGTGTGTGCGCGGCCTGCGATGGATTTGCCCCCTGTTCAGGGCGTACCCTGATTTGCCCTTAGTCTCAAGATAAATGCTATAGAGGATTAATTAATTAATTAATTTAGGGCATTTATTGTAAATTCTCACTCCTGTCTACATGCAGTACCTCCACAGCCCATCAGGGAAACACTGGTCGAAAGAAATGCATTGTGGGACTATGTTTATGTTACCATTATGAGTAACTGTTTTCATAATAAACTTAACTAAACTAGAAACTAACTACTGTAGATAAAAGAAATGAAGCTCCAGACATCCAGATTCCAGATGCTAACACAGCTAGTTACCGCTATGTTCCTTTGTAGAGCTCCAGTTTCCTGACACTAGTCAGGAAAAGCTGCGTGAAGCTAGAAAACATCTACTTCAGCTCAGTCACGCTCTCAGACCACATTCTTTTCATGTTTTAGACAGCGATGGTTTTAAACCACCAATAAACCTGATATGTTAGTAGTCGATGCTAACAGTCTGGATTTTTTTTTTTCATGTCTTTAAAAAGTATCTGTGCATGTCAAGTGTTTTTTAGAGTTAATCGACCATAAAAAACATATAACCTTCTGGCTGTTCACCTTTCACACACAGTACCACATACAGTAGCTTTGCCTTGGAATGATGTAATGCAGGAGGATGTGTTGTTTCTTTGTATGCCAAAGGCGTACTGTAGCTAAACGCCACGCAACAATATTTCCTGGCTGTGAAGTTGATGATGTTTGACATTTGATGATGTAGATCTCGAGATAACGTTCACGGTTCTGTTCCCATGGCAACACAAGCAGCAGGAGGTTACTGTGATGCTGTGTGTATATTTCACGTAAATGTCACAGTCCTTACCTTGACCTGGTTAGAGTGGCACGGCTTCCTGAAAATAATTACTTGTGCACTCAGGCTCCGGCGGTACTTTCTGGGAAATCTGCCTCTGTGGAGTTGCTTCAAGCACATTCATGCATTTTGGATAACGAGTGTGTGATGGTACTGCGATGGTACTGTAGCTCCAGGTCAGGTGTGATGGCAGGTTGAGCTGAATCTGAATCAAATGTGATACACCAACCTGATTACTGCCAGCTGTTGTGGTTTTGTTTATTTTACCATAACTCGGCCTTGTGTCCTGAAACTCCACTCTGATTGACCCCGGATTCGATTTCTACCCAAGTTAAGGAGATTTGAGTAAGTATATGTACACACTCTTTTAACAACGTAGGTCATCCTTTCAAAACTCGTTGTATGATGGATCCAGGGTTTGTCCCAGGAAGACTGGACATGGGGTACAGTATGGTATGAATAATTATTAAACAGGATGCCAAGGTATTACACAGCACCACACACACACACACACACACACACACACACACACACACACACACACACACAAACACACATTCCTCACCTGGGGGCAAATTGTTCCTGTGAGGTGGAGAACCCAGAAGAACCTCATGTGGACACCAAAAGTATGAAATATTTTCCATGTTTATCATAATAATTCTGTTTCAAGATCGCACCACGCTCTGACCAGGCCTTTATCATACACTTATTACATTGTTATTGCATCCAGTCAGTTGGTATAAAGATCATGACACGAGCAATGCTTTTCATCAGATGACATGATGGTGTGAAGAATTGGGTCCAGTATTAATATTAAATTTGAATAAGAAATTCTTTAGTTTAAATTCATAAAATTAAAGTATTATGAACTTAATGCGGTCTTCTACACCGTGGCATGGTCATAGCACGAGCCTGAAGAGGGCGCTGTGAGAACTTCTTTGATGAAGCAACAACACGCAGCAGCATCCCAATGACAACTCAGTCAGACCAATCTGTCCAATCTGTCCCATGCTTGTAGTACGTCAATGAAGTCCTTAAGAGGTGTTAGTTACTCCGTTAACCGGTCAATCCCATCGTTATTGCATTTTTCAAAAGTTCTTCTAGAAGCTCTTGCTTCAACCATGTCTCAATTTTTCAACCAGGCCTCTCAATTTTCTCTTTATTTTGCTTTAACAAGTAAATCTCCATGTTAAAGGAGACAATACTATGTCCTAAATATGGTGTGAAGAAGTTGGTCTGGAGAGCTTTAAGGAAGGAAAGGAGTCGCCTTGCCATTCTGAGCCAAACGGGAAGTTCCTCATGCCGACGAGTGAGCAGAAAACCATCTCAATTTACAAGCATGCTTAGACATCAGACAACAATTTGGCAAGAACCCTAAAATTTTACATTTTGTAATAGGAGAGCTTCTGTAATTCATCCCTAACAAACCTCACTTTCCTGATCAGAATTCGCTCCTTATTGAATAACAAAAATTGTGCATACCTTCTGATAGAAAATCAGAAGACGCTGATGACATTGCACATATTTTCTGCTTCGCTCTCCTCCCACGTGGCTCGTCTGTCTGCCCGCCCGCCCGTCTGCCCGTCTGTCTGCCAAATGCAATTACCCGCCGCTGTTTTCCGGAGGAATCTCCAGGTCTGGTCGTAAAAAACTAGAAGAAGCTGAATTGAATTCTTAATGCCCGTCCTGTCTCGCTTGGCCCTCCCTCGTGTTTACACTGACGGACTGCTGTAATTGGCAAACAGGGAAGTGCACAGAACCATTCCTCTTTCTCCATTATAGATCAGACACTTGGATTAACAATAAGAAGCGATGTCCGCCTGTGGCTGTGCCAGACCCACCAGGCTGGGCTTGCTGAGTGTTTGATAATAAAAAAAAACACTCCTTCGCCAACTTAACTTTCAGATCTGTTGTAATGTACAATAAGAGAAGAGAATATCAATTTTTTTTTTTTTTTATGGAGACACTTCTAAGCTAGTAGGATTTGAAGATACTGGCTCAGAGAACCGAAGGATACCACAGCGAAATCATCACATCATAAAAGACGACATCATAAACACCCCCCTTTCAGTCTTCTCCCAGTTTAGTCATTGCTAATTCCCGCCTGTTCGCCAGGTCTCCGTTGTTGCGCAATAGCTCGCGAGCTAACATGACACCAGATCACGGCATCACTTTGATTGACAGAGGAGAGACGAAAGCTGTCTTCCCAAGGACAATTACGCTATCTCGGACTCCTCCGGGACTCAAACTTGTAATTTCCTGACAATAGAGTCAATCTGGAGCCGTGAGGAAAATTAGATATCGCTCTATGACTTGTTCGTTCCTGCTAGAATATGAGAGGAGAGAGAAAAGAGATGGAAAAAGAGAAAGAGAGATGGCAGTGAGGGGAAAAAAGACACTTGAACATTTATATTATGTCAAAATGACAGAGAGAGAGAGAGAGAGAAAGAGGTTGATTTTTCTCAGGTTACTTCAGGTCGCCTCAGGCTTATTTGGGAGAAATGATAGAACAAATATTCATGAAACGGTTGAAAGGAGAGAAACATTGACTAAGTGTTACACTTCAGGAATTCTGATTGCTTTCTGATAATCACTCAGGAGATGTTTTGAAGGAGAAAAAAAAAGATTGAATTATTCATCATTTCTAAAAAGGGTGTGTGTGTGTGTTGGGGGGGTGTTATGGCTCTGACTGATGGAGAGAGCGACAAAGACTTAAAAAGACAGACAGAATAAAAAAAAACAGGAAAAAAGAGATAGAGAGAGAAGTAGTGAGAGGAAGACGGAATAAGGGAGACAGACAGAGAGACGCAGGGTCAAACACCATCAAACACCACTGCTGAAAAAAAAAACGTTGAACAGCATCTGCTGGTGTTGGAATGTATCTGACAGTGTGTGACTCTGCTGGACGGTGTTGGACAGTGAGTTGGTGTTGGACAGTATTGGATGATGTGTGACAGTTTCTGTTGGTGTTGAACAGTACTTGATGGTATGGGGTGGTAGCTGGATGGTGTTTGATGGTGTTGGATGGTGTTTGACAGTATCAGAGGGTTGTATACAGTATATGATGGTGTTGGATGTTTGCTGGTGTTGGTTGGTGTCTGACAGTGTTTGATGGTGTTGAACAGTACTTGATGGTATGGGGTGGTATCTGGATGGTGTTGAATGGTGTCTGACAGTGTCAGAGGGTTGTATACAGTATATGTTGGTGTTGGATGTTTGCTGGTGTTGGATGGTGTCTGACAGTGTCTGATGGTATTAAACACTATATGATGGTGTTAGATGGTGTCTGACAGTGTTTGTTGGTGTTGTACAGTGTTTGATGTTGTCTGACAGTGTTTGTTGGTGATGTACAGTGTTTGATGTTGTGTGACAGTGTTTGTTATGTGCTTGTGTTGAGTGGTGCCCGAGATTGTTTGTTGGTGTTAGATGGTATTTAATGGTGTCTGACAGTGTCTGATGGTAATGAACAGTATTTGATGGTGTCCGATGGTATCTGGGTGGTCTAATGGTAGTGAACCATATATAATGGTATTGGATGGTGTCCGAGAGTGTTTGTTGGTGTTGTATAGTGTTTGATGTTGTGTGACAGTGTTTGTTGGTGTCTAAGGGTGTTTGCTGGTGCGCCCTTTTAATTCTGGGGTTTTTTCTTTAAAAAATGAATCGCAGTCAAACTAATTAGCAGCATTGACCTGCTAACACACTGACAAATTAAAACTAGAATTGCTGAACACCTCACACACACATTTTAATAAAAACACATGTAATCAGTGTGGGAGTGGAGCGTTCCCTTAAAGCTGGCTATCTGGATAAAACTGATTATTAAAATATTTATATATATATTTAAATATTTTGTGGTGTGACAGGACGATCCAACACCCTGAAGATGTGGAATGTGAACGTTTGTAGTAATCATGCTGGGTGTGGGATTACAATCAGGTAACGTGTTTTATGCTCTCAGGCTTATGGAAAAATAAGAAAACACAAACATGGACCCACACACAACAACAACAACAACAACAACAACAACATCAAGCTCAGTGGAAAGGGAAAACAGACTACAGCTGTGTGTACAGATGGAATACACTTATGTGTGTGTGTGTGTGTGTGTGTGTGTGTTTCTCTCAGTGGGAATTTAAATGTGTGAGAAAAATAACCATGATAGATTTGAGCTCTATTTATTTATTTTTTTATTTATGGTCCTGAAATGAAAAACGGGCATCATTAATAAATCCACGCGCTCGAGTCCACGCGAGGTCAGCGCCGTGTGTAAACCCTTACACGTGCGTTTTTCCCCTCTTGAAACCCTTTTATTAGTGAGTGGAACAGGTTACAGTAAGGCGGAAGAGGAAGAGGAGGATGAGGAAGGATGGAGGGTTAAGGTCTAAATCCGTAGTTAATGCGATGTGAATGAGCGTAACCATGACGACGGAATGCAACTTGATGTCGGATCACACTCTGATTTCACACCTCGTAGTAGAGCCGTAACCAGGCTAATATTTCCACTCAGCGCTGGATAATCATAACGGCTAGCTAGAGGAGACGGTCGTCACGGTAACAGCAGACGCATCCTGGGCTTACTTCTTAGCAAAGCACTCCATGCATATCTTTTTTTTTTTTAACACAAACATAAGGAGTAGAAAGTTGCATGTGCTGTTTGTCTTATGAGAAAAATTATCAACACCAGCGAGGTGTGATGAAGCGGAGATGCTGTTACCATGGCAACATTGACTAGAAAATGATTTGTTTGTCTTATAATTACTACGTATTATTTAATTACGAATCGCATCACGCTGACATTGTTTGGCACGCCAGTGTTTTATTCTTTATATACCAATCCATCGTGACTTTATGTTCGATAAATGATGATATAAAACTTTTATTTTTTTTATGTAAAGTTACATTTAACATTCTGTGAAACGACGTAGTTCAGATTCTCAGTCTCTCTTCTACACTTTATTGAAGTTAAAAAGAAAAAAAAAAAACGTGTCCAGTCTTCTCCCCTGAAGATACCCGAGACTGTTCCTCTGACACTGGAGACTCCTTCCATAAGTGTTAAATAACTATGTCCTCATATCTGTATTTACTAATCAATAAAGTGTTTTTTTAATTACTCTTGTCATTCTTAGCTGAAACAGGACCTCAGATCCACTCAGATCTCTCTCGTTCACGAGGACGCCGGCGGTGCGATCGGACCCCAGACCGACCATAGGGTCTTCCTGAGCTCTCAGCTCTGCTCCTCACCTTCCACACAGGACCCAGATGAAGCCCTGCGTCCAGCTTTTAAAGCGTAACAGCACCGAGGCTTGTTTTATGACGGCCTGTCATCTGTTGCTTCATGTCCCGACACTGTATCACGTCTTAACCAGACACTAATGAGACGAGACGCGGCCGCTGGTGGGAGCAGTAACGCCACGATGCGGCCGTTAAACATCCATCGCCGAGCGTCTGTGTTTCCTCTGCGTTGAGTCGTTATATAAAGACTAATCGGTGACACACACACACACACGCACGCGAGTGCATGCAAGCGTGTGCAGAGATTTAGATGGTCATAGCACCCGGAAGATTTCGATCACTGTTAGGGGACGAAAAGATGACTGGACAGGTTGCGATTGTTCCACAAACTTGGACAAAAGGCAGGACAGGGGTTCTTAAGGTCAAAATATGCATTTTTTACTTTTTTTTTGTTATTGTTTTTATGTATTTTTTAAAATCCAGTAAAGTAAATGGGTTTGTTTTTCGTTATTAAGGGAATTCGGAAAGAATACCACGTCAGGGTCATTTGCGCAAATGACCACTAATGGTGCATGACAGATGCGGCACTTCAACATTAAACAACGCACACATACACACACATACACACACACATACATACACTGTGTCTACTATTAGGTTTAGTTATTACATTTGCATAATGTCCCCGGCTCTTTTGCATTTGATGAGATACTGAACTGCCAGGGTTCACACTTGTACAAACGACACACATTGTTTGTTTTTAATTGGTCATAAAGTTATAAAAGACACACTCTCGAGGTCCCGGGCGTAACGACGGAGCCGTCCGCTCTGCAATATAAAAGTAATCTCCGTGCCATGCAGGACATTTCTGCTAGACTCGGGTCCGGGTCCAGGTCCGGCCGATATGATGATGTAATCCTGGCATCATGCTCAATTACCGGATGTCTGGGAAGGTTTCCTCATGCATTACCGGCAAATTAGAGAGAAAAACATCATGGCCTGGTGAGCCTCGCAAACACCGCGGCAGTGCCGGTATCACTGCAATTAAAAATAAACTGTGTAATGAAGCTTTATTTAATGTCTAAACAAATACATTTGATTTAAAGACTGGATGAAGCGAAGCGAGCAACTGGTGAGCGACATCAGCACTTACATGAAGACGCAACTAAAGTATCACCAGATCTAATCAGTAATGAAAGATGGATCGGCAGTAATAGAGCATCTTGACCACAAAAGAGACCATGAATTCTTGGCAAGAACACACACACACACACACACACACACACACACACACACACACACAGGACTCCTGCCAACTGGTTTTTCATTTCAATTTGGTTTATTTATAATGCAATTTTAACAACAGTCAGATTAAATCAGATCCTGGCTCTGCAGACACAATAAAAAAAAATAAATAAAAAAAAAACACAACAGATATGTCTAATAAATTAATAAATGTGAGCGGCTCAGTGATAAGCCTGCTGACATACTATATATATTATATATTACATTTTCCCTAAATTCTGAGAACAACCGAAGCAGGTCCACACTGGATTGGTGTTAATGAATAAAAAGACACACATTTTTATTTAAATTTATTACTAATAAAATAAAGATGTGCTAGCGCTGAAGATGTGCTACACATAGCAGGCTAATGAAAAAGAGCAAAGAACCCAATCTGTGGTGTGAATACGGCTGTGAAGATGGACCGCAGCGTTTTTCCGACACTGATCCGCCGAGCGAAAGCAGAATCAGATGCTAAGCATACTTCTGCAGACATCTCGAATTTAACGCTGACTCCGCCTCTATTTAATACAGTCTGACTGTACTGACTGGTGATTTGAGCTGTGGGGAGGTTGGGCATGCACAAAATATCAAGCACTCGATTGGTTTGTTTCCATTAAACCATTTGGCAGAGGCCCTTATCCAGAGCGATTTACAGTACAGTTTTATTTTATTTTTTTATCTGTGAGCAGTTAAGGGCCTTGCTCAAGGGCCCAACAGTGGTAACTTAGTGGTCATGGGGTTTGGACCTGGGACCTTCCGAACCATAGTCCAAAGCCTTAACCACTGAGCTACCCTCGTTTAAAGGTGAGCTGTTATAAAAAACTGACTACTTTGTAGTCATTTTTAGAATTAGTTTTTTGCCTAAATGTGACCTCATATAAGAAGATCAGGGGCGCGGCTTAAAAAGTAACCCATTTACATTTACAGACACTGAAATGCCATGTTTGGAGAAGAAGTAAAACAGAGGGAGTTTGAGGGATGTAAAATCAAGGGGAATGTCAGCTGGGAAATGAACACACACACACACACACACACACACACACTCACACACACACACACACACACTTTGGGAGAGCTCTGAGTCCTGTGTTTGCTTGTTAAAGAAATAGTTAAATATAGGACCTTTAAATCAGTTTCTTCATTTGCAACAAAAAAAAGTTAAATGAAGATGACAGGAAAAAAC
>JAOVVA010000036.1:1127959-1145633 GCA_028565275.1 Leiocassis micropogon | reverse complement strand
GTCAGTCTCATTGAAGGAGGTGTGGCCTTTGTATCTGTCAGTCTCATTGAAGGAGGTGTGGCCTTTGTATCTGTCAGTCTCATTGAAGGAGGTGTGGCCTTTGTATCTGTCAGCCTCAGTGAAGTGGGTGTGGCCTTTTAATCTGTCAATTTTAGAGAAGGAGGTGTGGCCTGTGGATGTGTCAATTACTGTAAAAGATGTGTGGCCTGTGTAGCTGTCAATCTCAGTGAAGAGGGTGTGGCCTCTGTATCTGTCAATCACTATGAAGGAGATGTGGCCTCTGTATCTGTCAGTCTTATTGAAGGAGGCATGAATTCTGTATCTGTTAGTCACAATGAAGCAGGTGTGGCCTTTCTATCAGTCAGTCTCAGTGAAGGAGGTGTGGCCTGTGTATCTGTCACTCTCTGTTAAGGACTCATGAAGCATCTATGAGGCTGCTAGTTAGTAAGACGGAGTAAAACTCTCTCTCTCTCTCTCTCTCTCTCTCTCTCTCTCTCTCTCGTGACTATATACAAGACTCGTCTCCCTGCACCATCTCGGTCTTTAAAGTTTCTTCTGAAAGCAGGTAGCAGGTGTGAGAAACATTATCACCGGAGAGAACATAAGCAGGAAATGGAGAGGAACGTGACGAGAGTCTTGGGGCGTATGATGAATGCTAACGGTGCTGAATTGACCTGAACATCCTTGAATCTCATTCGCGCCCACAATGAGTATTGATGGCACCTGAATCACACGGCCCATATGACTAACACATCTAATTACACCCGGCCAAATCTCCCGTAATGAATGGAGGTGTTAAACACCACTAACACCGTATGAATCTTTGTAATGCTACGTTTGTGAATCAACTCACTAGTCAGAGATATTAAACTCCCATATGTGCAGGGCATCATGGGTAATACTGTATGCACACACACACACACATTCGGCCTCACAGGAACCGAGGATAGTGATTGAGGAAAATAATTTTCTTAAGACGGAATCCTATCTAGACACAACGCTTCTTTCGGGACCGAGCAAATATATTATCTCTTTCCTTTTTTTCTTTCTCTACTTATCGCGAGTTTCATCACGTATGATATGCTTTAAGTTTTTTTCTTCCATTCCCTGACAGGGTGAAGCTCAAAGACGGAGTGACATTCTTAGGGGCTCGACCCTGCAACCCCATGCTCTGGATGATCAGTCAGGACGCCAGGGTCGAAGGTCACCGGGTTGTCACCTTGCACTGCCGGAAGAAAGAGTCCGGCTACGCTCAGAGGTACGTCGCAGAGTTTCCTTCCAAGCTCAGGAGGTTAATCTGGGAGGTAAATTACAGGGATGCTATGAAACGGCACTTTGCTTTAACCTTTACGTTAAAGTGGAAATATACCGGAATCGATTTTACAATCTCCGAGCCCGTGAAGGTTGGAAGGTGCCGCAGTGAACTACGCGTAGCCCGTAAATCTGAGCGAAAACGGCGATATTAATGTCATCTTTTATTTCTATTTAAACTATGAAAATACCTGAGCTAGAAAAGGAGAGTTTTTGGAGATTTTTTTTTTTTTTTTTAATTTCATGAATCCTACTCATGTGGGTATTTCTTGCCGAAAAATTTTATAACCATAGCCTCAGGCAGCGGTCATGAACACGGCATCAGGAGATAAAACTCGATTTTTTTCTTCCTCCCCTCCCTTTCATAAGTTAGTTCACCCTCTGACCGGGCTTTCATTCACAAATGAGATTCAGCGCTGGAAATAAAACACGGCTTGGCTCGTCTCCAGTCCCGCGGAGGTCACGGAGCCTGGGCTCCTGAAATCAAAGCAGCCGGTTAAAATTCTCCTGCTTTTCTGCTACCTTGCTTCGTTCGCCCTTTCCCGCCTGTCGTAGGTCAGAAACTCGGTACTTTCATCCCCGGAATGCTATCCGGTTAAAAAGTACAGTATTCTCGCTCCACGCTAACGCTGACTTCATGTACGGCTCGTGTCAAGTGGAGTCAATTCGGTTGACTTTAAAATAAAAAAAATATACATAAAGATACAGAAATTTCTGATACTCGCAAACAAGATTTGGAAAGATTGTAAAAAAAAAAAAAAATTGGAGACAGAGAATGTTTTTATTCTCTTTTAAAGTGTGTAATTACACTGATCCAGATGGTTTCTCTGTGTGATGTCTGCTGGGAGAAAATACGATGATGGACAAGTTAAATGAGCTCTGGCAGCCTTGGTAATCTTTTCGACTATGCAAATTGATGTTGTGAATCCTAGAGAATACATTTAACTTTAATTTTTTTTCATGATGAAAGCGGATTGGTAATCAAACATTCCTGACAAAGAGAAGAAATAAAAAGTCAAAGTTTTACCAAATAAAGTGGTTGCTTATGTAATATAATAAGATCTACGGAGCTAGTTAGTTATCTTCATTTCCTAGCATTGTTTTCTAACGCTAAGAGGCCATCAGGTGACGGATCCTCCCCACCCCGGAGACTTTACAGGACGAAGTCATTTCGAAGTCATTTCTGATCTTTAAACATCAGCATTTTAACACAGAATTAAAAGTTACAGAACAATATTTATACGCCAGAAAAGAAAGCAGCTGACTCTTTCTTTAAAGTTGTTTCTTTAAAGTGTGTGTGATTTAATGTACAGGACTGTAGTTGGCGTTTCAATGGCGTTTCTTACAGGGTTGACTTGCTGATCGTATCTGAGCAGTTGGGCTGAAGGACTTTGCTCAGGAACGTTAGCAAGAAGTTGCCGGGGAACGATTTTTGTTCTGAGCTAGCATCATTAGCATTTTGGTTTGGCTAGCATCAGCAGTAATTTTCTCTGCGAGGTGGTTACAGCTTTGCAATTATATCGATTACGCAATTTCACTGATCTCCTATTGGTCAACTTTATCAAAACTATGGGTCAGTTTTCAATTCGGAATCAATTCATGCTTGATTTCTTTTAGGTAAAGTAAAAAACAGTAAACGATTTAAAATCAACAACAATAAAAACACATTCAAATTCTTAAAAGCACTTGCAAAATACCATTGTTTTGCTAAATTTATCACATTTTCCTAAATTCTACAAATTTTCTTCGGAATTGATGAGTGATTACTGCCACCTACTGGACTGGAGGCATGACATTTAAACAGTCAATTAAAATCACAGAATTTCTCACTCACCATCTATACAATATAATGCTCTATCCTGTACACAGGGTCGCTGGAGCCTACTATCCCAGGAGGGGTACACCCTGGACCAGGTACCAACTCACACATTCATTCACACAGTACAGGAAATTAGCTGATTAGCCTAACCTGCATGTCTTTGGACTGTGGGAGGAAACCCACCAAGCACAGAGAGAACATGCAAACTCCACACACACAGACCCAGCTGCGGGAATCAAACCCGGAGCTCCCAAGGCAACAGTGCTAACCACTACAGCACTGTCATCACAGCATTTTAGCAGTTTAAATGGTTTAGAAACTGGTATGGAAAATAACTGCTTGAGACAAATCAGGCCAGAAACATTAGTGGTATTGAATGAAAACAAATCGATGAACTGAATGCCCCAAAGCTAACTAAAACAGCAGTGTGTCTGTCTCTGATTCACAGCTCTACAGGTGAGTGTTTTAATTTTATTTATTTCCAGCGTTTCTATCATCCGTCGAGTAAAAACAATCTGGCCAGACAAATTAATATAATTTGTAAAAAGTCAACAAGGTGTGGGATTTTATTAGCTTTTTCCGCTTGTTGAACCTAATTGAAATCTGGCCTCCCAGAGCACCGATTCGTCCCCCGCTGATACGCTCACGCCACATCCCGTTCTCTTTATACAACATCAACAAGTCAGACTGTCTGAAATACACTCCGAGCATTTCCTGTTACCGAATGACAACAAACCCGGTGTACAGTTAATAGACCCAGACGTGCGTACGCGTTCGGATATTTGCGCTAAAGCAATCATTTCTAGGGAGAAGAAAAATGAGCTGCCAGTAAAATAAGGAATTGAACATTAAGAAGAAATAGTTGGAATAATCTGATATTCTGGTCCAGTACTGTACTGTAGATCTATTTGATCGTGTTCGAGATATTCTTACTTGCTAAGACGCCACTCAGGCGGATAGATGGGAGGAAATTGAGAATTAATACCGAGACGTTTAGTTTTTTTTTTTTTTTTTCACTGAACTCGGTTTGGTTTCTAGGTACAGTCCTTTTTTTTACGCTGATGAAAAATTCTAAGCAGTGGTTTAGGATTCTGAGTGCGTCAAGCCGCTTGGTTGTTTCGCATTATAGCAGTTTAATTAAATCAGCAAAAAAAAAAAAAAGGAAAAAAGTTCTGTGTAATACATCACAAACGATAATAAGTTTTATTAAGTTTCCCGGTCACTAAATATCCGCCGTCCTATTTCAAAGAAGATGAAATTTCGACTGCGCTTATGCTTTGAAATAGCTTTGGCCATTTCCTATCAGTGTTTACTGGCTGCTATTAATCTCTTACACAAGGCCCGCTCTCTCTCTCTCTCTCTCTCTCTCTCTCTCCCTCTATCTCTCTTTCTTTCACTCTCTCTCTCTTTTTTGCAGTAATTAAGTGCAGAGCCGCGCTCTTTGTGTTCCATCCTGCTCTTAATCGCACATTTGCACGGGTCAGGAAGTAGCGTTAATGAACTGGGCTCGGCTCTGACAGGTGTAATTTTACGCATTAGGAGCAGATTGTCGGAGCTCGCTAAACTGGAACGATTAAGTCCGAACGCCATAAGGCGGCTCAGCTTACAAGAGCGGATATGTACACAAGTAAACATCTCGCTGAGCAGCATATGCGCGCCTATTCACCAGGAAAAAAAGCCTCGTCTGGACTCCTGCCTTATTAAATTTCACCCATGTGCTTATATTTTGTTAGAAGAGAAAAAAAAAAACATGGCTGCTGGGTTTTTTTTTTTTTCACTCTCTATTTCGATCAAACTCGCTCTATTAATTAAATGTTATAATAAGAGTTTTAAACCCCGCTTTTACTTGGCGCAACAACGTAGCAAACGCAGCGTAATTAAACGTGATTAATGAAGACGTCCTGTGTGGATTTAAAGACGAGAACAGCTCCTCGTCGTTCTCTGATGAACGAACGCGTGTGCGATTACGCTCGCCAAACCGAATCAGTGTCTTAGCGTTGCGGAGGCTAATCCGCCACAACACGTCATAACCAGGCAAGTAAAATAAACAAACATAGCTTTCAAAGGCATCAGGGCTAAATCGGGCACGTTTCCTGACACATCCGTGTTCGGCTATTACAGCGCGTACGGTGCACGTGTCTGATCTTCCAATCTACACAAGACCCTTAGCTGCTTATGGATTATAAGAAAGGCTTTTTCATTTTTTTTCACCGTGAAGTGACTCCCACACACACACACTGCAGTGACTCAGGATTGGGGGGAGGCAGGAGATTAGCAAGAGCGGTAATTGTTAGCATCTTACAGTTTCTGGTTATGGAGAAGATGAAAAAATGTCCCGAAATAAAACCACAGCTCAAATAAAGTGATGTGAATGAAATGAAATACTCAGATTGTGCAGTTTGTACGCTATACCTGCTTGGCTTTCTGCTAAGAACAGCTCCCTGTGGAGCAAGCCAAAATCCATCCAAAACATCTAAAGGTCACGTTATACCTCATTTTAAACAAGTTTGCGCAAGACTTAAAGTTCTAGCTGAAACACAAATCAGATGCTGCATTCTGGTTGTTTGATTTTCTTTCTCCTTTTCCAAACATGCTGTTTCAGTGTCTGAAAATAAAAAGTATGCTTGACAACGTCCATAACATTTAGCAATATGTATGTAAATATACATACAGTGGGGTAAAAAAGTATTTAGTCAACCTCCAATTGTGCAAGTTCTCCCACTTAAAAAGATGAGAGAGGCCTGTAATTTTCATCATAGGTATACCTCAACTATGAGAGACAAAATAAGAACAAACAATCCATAAAATCACATTTTCCACATTCTGTCACAAACTAATAATTAATAATCAATCAAATATTCCAAGCTTTGAACATCTTACAGAGCGCTGTTTCATCCATCATCTTAAAATGGAAAGAGTATGGCACAACTGCAAACCTACCAAGACATGGCCGTCCACCTAAACTGACAGGCCCAGGCGAGGAGAGCATTAATCAGAGAAGCAGCCGAGAGGCCCAGGGTAACTCTGGAGGAGCTGCAGAGATCCACAGCTCAGGTTTTCTTCAGCAGGGATGGGGAAGCTGGTCAGAGTTGATGGAAAGATGGATGGAGGCAAATACAGGGCAATCTTAAGAAAACCTGAGTCTGCAGCAGACTGGGGCGGCGCTTCATCAAACCCTACAACGACCTTAAACATACAGCCAGAGCTACAGTGGAATGGTTTAGATCGAAGCATATTCATGTGTTAGAGTAGACCAGTCAATGTCCAGACCTAAATCCAGTTGGGAATCTGTGGCGAGACTTGGAAACTGCTGTTCACAGATGCTCTCCATCCAATCTGACTGAGCTCGAGCTACTTTGCAAAGAAGAACGTGGAAAAATTTCACTCTCTGGACGTGGAAAGCTGGTAGAGACATAAACCAAAAGACTTGTGGCTGTAATTACAGTGAAAGGTGGCTGTACAAAGTGTTGACTCAGGAGGCCTGAATACTTGATGCACACCAGACTTTTCACATATTTATTCTTAAAAAAAAGAAAAACGTTTATCATTTTCCTTCCACTTCACAATTATGCACCACTTTGTGTTGGTCTGTCACATAAAATCCCAATAATTCCTGCATCAAAGAAGTTCACTGCAAGTCACCGCAAGGTGGAGAATAATTTCACACATGCTGTTAAACTTTGGCCGTTTTTATACTGAGAACAATACACGAGATGATAATTTAAGACCTTGAAAGCTGTCATGTTGCTGGGCAAGGCAGACGTACAGCTCGTCAAGCTGTTTTTGCTCTTCTAATCCTTTATGAACTCTGTTAAACTTTTAATAAACTTCTATTCTTTTATACGAAAACAGTTTTTCCTCCTTTGGGTGATTTCTGTAACGTGGGGTGGGGAGGGGGGGGGGGTCTCTGGGTATGTGAGGTCACAATAGAGGAAAATCTGATTTGCTTATGTAAGCCTGGCCAATATAAAGATGGGAAAATGACAAAAACTAAGGAAATGTTTTCTCATTCTGTGTGTGTGTGTGTGTGTGTGTGTGATCAGACAGACTGCAGACCCTGCTGAACATCTAATCGTGACTAAAAAGTGAATGTTATAATAATAGGTGCCCTTTAAAACTCCTTTGATGCTTTTTTTTCTTTCTTTCTTTGTTGAGTCATTTCTGCTCTATATGTTCAGGTCATTTTATTCCACAACCGTCTTAACTGAGACTTAATATTTTTTAACATTCAAATGATTTCATTAAAGTTCAGGTTAAGGTTGGGGTTATGAACAGCACTAGCTCCTATAAGAAGGTATGTTTTTTTTTTAATATATTTATTTTGAAATCAAACAAAATCCACTTATATCAGCTTCTTTGTTTACTGTACACGTTGCTAACGATTCAAAATATCTCGAAGCTAATCAAATGTGCCAGTGTAAGATTACAAAAAACAAACATACAAGTTGAAGTGAGACTTTTGATTGTGCAGAATAACAGAACACAGTTCTGAGAGTAAAAACTCCCTTTATGACTCTATATAATCCTCTGCTACACTAATGCACTTATCACAGCGTTTCATTAGTGCTTGGACACCATCAAGGTAGAAAGTTTTCTCAGTCAGTCTGCCCGCTTCATGTCTGAAACCCCGGCCTCCCAGGAACTCCTTTAATATGGGAAAGTCTTGGAGCGAGGTCAGGACTGTACGGGGGGACGTGGCAATAACTCCCAGCAGAGTTCCTGTAATATGCAAGTGGTGTTGGTGAATGAGTGTGTGTATTGTTCAGACACACAGGTGTGTCTCTTCCACAAGTTGGCGATGAGTTATCTATCGATTTTCAAGGTTCAGGTTCTTCATTTGGAAGAATTGGAATAACGTTCTGGGAACGTTTTTAGAACGTTTGGGCAATGTTTTAGGAATATTTTGGAAAACAACCTATGAAGATTTCAACAAGGTTTGTGTAATGTTTTAAGAAATATATTTGTAGGTTCCAGGAAGGCTGTTAGACAACATTCATAGAATGTTTCCACAAGAACAGAAGAATAATAGTAAATTACACTTAAAATATGCTTTTAGTTTAATATCGTATTAAGAAACTCTAGGTCTATTTGAGTAGATTTAAGTTTTGTTTATATTTTCAGCTGCTCGTCTTTCGCAGTCGAGGCTTCCACTTTGTTGTTTATCACTTTTCTCTCTCTGTAATATCTTTCTACTCTTCCTGCTTTACTTTCCTCTGATGGCCTTGGGGCTTTCAGAGAGAACAAATAACCCTCACTCACACAGCCGTCATCTAAAAATGGAAAAGCGAAGACATTCGGTCACGAAGGCAGAAGCGGGAGGATGGAAGCGTGAGCTTAATTAAAGAAAAAAATTAAATAAATAAATAAATAAATGATTTCAATACAATACAGAACAGAATTGAATTTGGTTGGGAGAATGAAGCAAGGAAGACTGAGTTTCTTAATAATAATGAAAGGCAGAAGCAAGAATCTAACTGAGTACTGAAAAGATTTAAAAAAAATAAAAGTTAAGCACATAGGAATTGCAAAGGGTTTAAAGTGAAACAGGAAGTGGTGCGGTCAGGAATCAGGGATGTGAGATCGACGCTTTTCCTGAGAATGATTTAAAGGTCGTGGTGGATCCGGAATCAGAGGTGGAATCGGACTCAGAAACTCAGATTTACACCTAAGTTGATGTTTACACACACACACACACACACACACATTTTTTACCTTAAGGACTGAAATTTTGCAAGAAATTCGCTTAGGCGTACAAAGCATTGTAAATGTGACCGAACTGAGCCGAACCGAACGGCGGTTCAAAACTTGTTTGCATCAGTGGAAAGCCAAGTGAAGTGAGTTTACATATCTTTTCTTGCGTTTTATGCAAGATTTAGTATAGACATAACACCATGGGTTAGAATATTATCAAGGACGGTAGCAAGAAGAGAAGCGAGCCGCTTTCAGTTTAGTTTTAAAGCAGCCGGTGCCAATAGGAATCATAAATTAAGGTTGAGTTTAATGTGAGGTTTGTGAGGTTTAATGTCTATTAATTTCATATTTTACTTCATGTAAATGTCTTTTCTAAATGTTTTAATTGTTTTTATATGCAAAAATATGATTATAGTGTTGAAAATTGGTAATACTGTATTGGTAATATTTTTGGGTGGCTGGAACAGATTATCTGCATTTACATTATTTCCTATGGTAAAGTGTGTTTCACAATACAAAATTTCACCTTAAGAGCTCGCCTCTGGAATGGATTCAATTTGTATGTCGAGGTACCGCTGTATTTAAGCCTTGAGCCAAACACCTGGAGTGACGTACATCATACAGGAAGTTGTGTAGATACCAGTTCAGAGGTGAACCAGGAGTGTGGAGTTAAACATTCATGTAAAGAAAGCATCATCAAGCTGGTTGTTAAAATCAGGTTTCTTTCACCAGGAGGCTCCAAGCATCACTTGCTATCTGGGCGGAGTTAAAGCCAAAAGGCAAAAGTTCAGGAGGTGTGTGATTCAGGCTGGATATGTGTGTGTTAAGTGTGCTGTTTCAGGGTCAGGGTGAGGCTTACAGGAGGAGCTGCACCTTGTGGTCCTCAGAAACTTCTCAAACTAGTTAGTGAGGTCATGAGTACAGTACTTGACTTCCGAGTAATTCTCAGACTAGATGCACAGATTTCACTGACTTCATCTAGCGAGCTCGTTTCTTTTTGTGTGTAAAGCACATGCAGCACTAAAGCTAAGAGATACACACTAAAGGTGTACCAAAGGCCTGATAACACCACGCTGGAGAGGAGTGAAGGTTCAATCAAGTCAGAGCTTCCTGCTGAATGTTATATAAAGATGATCTGCTTTGCGTCGACCGCTTAGCCATAAAAGCAGTGTCTGTAGAGAAGCAGACGTCTCCCTGTGGGCTTGTATAAGGATCTCGCTGAAGAACAGGATGATGATCCAGGCTTTGACCCCGGTGCAGTAACGACCAATCAGAGGGCGTGTTAGTAAGATAACGAGGCAGGAGGTCTTTATCGGCTTTCACAGGAGATAACGAGTGAAGTTTTGCAGGCAGGGTGGTTGTGACGACGTTGGCTTTCTGCAACCGGTACACATTAGGGGTCAGGATTGTGAATTGGACCAAAGGAGTTAATAAAAACGTTCAGGTCAGCTACCTTGTTTTCTATACAATAAAAAACTGTTCAGTTATTTGTGGTACAGACTGACCAAGTTAACTTTGTAGTCAAGTTTAGACATTCAGATCTCTCCAGTGTATATGAGAGTAAATATGATAATAATAATAACAATAATATTAATATTAATAATAATAATAATAATAATAATAATAACAAAAACAACAACAATAATAATAATAATAATAATAATAACAAAAACAACAACAATAATAATAATAATAATATAAAAATTAATAAGATCCCTAATAAGATTTATCTTTTTTTCCATTTTTTTTTCAAACTATAGTGACCTCATATAAGAAGGGGCCCTCCCCCGGCTTGTCGCTCAGCTCTGCTGTTCCCTGAAGGGGCGTGGCTTAGCAGTAGTTCATTTACATAGACACTGAAATGGTGCATGAGTTTGAGGGATAAAAAAATGCATTATCTGAGAAAGAACTAGTCGAATATGAGACCTTTAAATAAAGTCACATGGAATTTCCTACAAACTGATGATCACAAATCATGGCAAAGCTTTACAGTTTAAATAATATTTTGTCTGGAATGTTGAGAGTGTGTGTGTGTGTGTGTGTGTGTGTGTGTATGTGCTGTTTAATGATCAATCATGCTGCACATCTGTTGAAGTCTATTCACTCAGCAACAGGTTTGTGAAAATCACCGCGAGTTCTACACCATATGGACAACTTTACATCTCAATAATAATCATAATAATAATCATAATAATAATAAAACAAATAGCTTTCAAATTCACTATTAATTGAGTGTTTTTGCGAATGCTGTACAATTGAATCTACAGAACTGACATGGCCATACATGATCTGTGCTAAATTAACCACATACTGTAAGAAAAGTCTGATATCCGTTTAGAGCATGCCAGAGGTTTCTCGGGTATCAGAAATGCGTGTGGGTGTCTAAAGTTTAAAGCCTGGAGTTCTTTACCGCGCTCTTTTTCGACTCGTTCCTCTCTGGAGACTGATCAGATGAAGTTCTTGGACATGTGAGACACTCAGAGACAGAGATCAGCTCTAAATAAAGCGCCTGTGATTTAATCCTCGTCTCGGGGGACGACGCTCGCTCTAATCTGTCCAGTTGGCTGCGATTTCTATCTAATCTATCTTCTGAGGTTTCTCTCTTTCTGTCGCTCTCTTGCTATCTTTTTTTTCCCTTCTGGCTCTCACAACATTGCTTTGTTGGTTTTTTGCTCTCTCTTTCTTCTTCCCCTCTGATGGACAGATCGGGCTGTGAATGAGGCAGAGCTCTCATCCTTTGCATTTACCACACTCTGTCTCTTGCTCTCTTTTTTCTCAGGGCAGGAAATATGATTGGGGGGCTATTACTTATTGCAGTGAATCACACGTGCTGTGTTTCAGATGAGTATGGGCCAGAGAGAAAGTGAGAGAGAGAGAGAGAGAGAAAGAGTGAGATAAACCATATACAGAAAAAAGTAGGGTGTGTGAGATGGGGAGACGGCCCTGGGAAAACACCACTGGTTACGCTCTTTTTCTCTCTCTTTCTCTGTCTCTTTGTCTTTGTCTCTCTCTCTCTTTCTCTCAATCTCTCTCTCTCTCTGTGTGTCTCTGTATCTCTCTCTCTGTCTCTCTCTCAATCTCTCTCTCTGTCTCTTTGTCTGTCTCTCTCTCTCTGTCTCTTTGTCTCTTTTTCTCTTAATCTCTCTCTCTCTGTCTCTTTCTGTCTCTTTGTCTCTCTCTTTCAATCTCTCAATCTGTCTCTTTGTCTCTCTCTCTCTGCGCATGCGCTGGGTGTGAGTGAGCGTGTGGAAGGCTGTCTGGCGTCCTGCCAAGTTTTTGTGACCTACTGCCGAGTTTATTTATTGATTTATATTTGGTTTATGTTATTAGTCAAAAAACAAAAAAAGTTAAAAGATTATAGTGAGAGAGAGTGAGCGAGGCACCATGGCCTCTGAGGCCGGTGGGGAGACTTTGTCCCTCCAGAATGGCGTCAGGTGTGTTGTGGAAGACGGTGTACCGCTGGAGGAAGTTCTGCTAGCGATGGGGGAGCAGATCGGGTGCCAGAACATCTACACTGCCTGCCGGATGAATAAAGCAGTGGTGGTCTTTCTGACCAAAAAAACACTCGTGACCACGGCAAAAACAACCGGATACGAGTGAGAGACGTCATGGTCCAGGTCACCCCTCTGTCTGTGCCAGCAATACGAGTGGTGATCTCCAACGTCCCCCCGTTCATCAAGGACGAGCAGATACTGAGGGAGCTGGCGCGCTTTGGGAAGTTCACCGGCCCCATGAAACCCATCCCGCTCGGGTGTAAAAGCTCGAGCGTGAAGCACGTCCTGTCTTTCCGAAGGCAAGTCCTAATGATTTTAAACGATCAGGAGGGTCCACTGAACGTTAATGTTAAAGTTAAAGACGGGAACAACAGCTACACTGTCTTCGCCACCACGGAGCGGCTGAGGTGTTTCGAGTGCGGGAATGTCGGTCACAAAAGGCTGAGCTGCCCGCACGGAGCCACGCATCCGGGGAGCTCGCGGGGCGACACGGCCGGGAAACAGCGGCAGCAGCGTGAGGACACCCGTGCTCGGCGCTGAACTCAACACCGGTACCACTGTACACAGCGCGAGCGCTAAACCTGATGCCGGTACAGTGTTCGGTGCTGACAGTGACCACGCCCCCAACGTCTGCACCGAAACACCTCAGCCGCAGACCAACGCATCACCACAGACACCCAAAGACATCCAGTATAGAACCGACAAATAAGCAGAAAACCTGCAGTCAGACTCAGAGCACCGCGGTACAGGAGAGTGAGGAGGCCGGGTGCAGCACCGCACACACACCTGTAGACATAGAGGAGCAGGTGAACCTATTCCTACAGCTGTCCAAAACAGAGAGGAAACAAGTAGTAAAAACGTTAAAAGAACTGAAAAAAACTAACACAACAGGTAACAAAAAACAAACCGTCACTCAGAAAGAAGAAGAAAAAATGCACAACAGCTGAAACCAAACCACAAACTGTAAATAAAACTGTAAAATAATGGAAAATAGGTAAAAAATGTAAAATAGGTTTTTCTTTATTGTTTTACAATAAAGTGTGTTAAAACCTCAAAACCCAAAACTCAAAACATCTCTCTGTGTCTCTCTCTGTCTCTTTGTCTTTGTCTCTCTCTCTTTCTCTCTCTCAATCTCTCTCTCTCTCTCTGTCTTTTTGTCTTTGTGTCTCTGTCTCTCTCTCTCTCTCTCTCTCTCTGCACTACACACCCTGAGATTGCAGTCAGTACCTCATACTGTGTAAGACTCCAGAAAAGCTCCAGTGATCCACATTAAACATCCCAAATCCTCTTTAAACCTCTTTTATTACGTCCAGGTTTATTCTCACACTTTACTCTCTCACGCTGCCATGTCATCAGGTATCATGATAACATGGCTTTGTCCTGAACACTTACTCCCTAAACGGATCCCTCCCTCACTTTTTCCTCGCTCCCTCACTTCTTCCTCGCTCCCTCCCTCACTCCGTTCTGCCCGCTCCCTTCCCGACACTGTTATTATTCTGAAGATCCACATGCTGCTCAGAGCGAGATGAGAACTGCTTTATTACACGTAGAAGTGATATCTCTTCCACATGGACACATGGATCCGGCGTTATTATGAATCAAATATAATATTGTTTAGACTGTTTTCATTCTGGTTTTTTTTTCTTCATTTTTTCTGGAAGTAAATCGAGAAAAATGATCTGCCAGTAGAACAGACTTATTTCAAGGCTATAGGTTTATTAAGAGTGTTAATGGGTTCATCCATCTATCCAGTATGTTATTTATAGCGGATATCCAGTGTATGGTTTCCATGGGCGGGCATGGGGTGGTTCTGGAACCAGGAACGTATGGTACGAGAGTACCCTTCCTCGTGCCATAAGTTCCTGAGCCTGGCTCCAGATTCTGGGGTAGCTCAGTCAAGTCAAGTCAAATTAAGTCAGTGGTCCGAACTACAGTTTGGAAGGTCCCAGGTTCAAACCCCATAACCACCAAGTTGCCACTGTTGGGCCCTTGAGTCAAGGCCCCTAACCTTATAATGAGACAAAAATGTAAGTCGCGATGGATAAGGACGTCTGCCAAATGCTGTAAATGTAAACATTCCAGACATTCCGGGTGTGAATCACCCGATCACACACATGTCTCTGAACTTGATGAGACCTACAAAGGATGGGGAGAACAAGTAATCTTTACACACACACACACACACACAGAGACATACCGGAGATGAGATTCCAACATCCACCCCTGGAGGTGTGAGGCAATATAACTAAGTTTACAGTTCTCAGCTTGTTCTCAGAGTTAGACAAAGTGACAGAGTGTTACTGTTTCACAGGTTCAGGATTCTCAAAGAAGGAGCTCAAAAATGGGACTAGAGTTAAGGATTGAAATACCTTCTGAGATCTTATTGATAGTGTACCAAGAATATACTAAAGAGGGCGCTAGAGTAAGTAATCCGCCTCGTTTACATTCACTACACCACTGACTGGACTTTTATGTGCGTCTCCTTGTTGACTTAAGGATGTGTGTGTTGAACAGAAACAGATGTAGTCTCTGTAAGGTTGCTGTGAGTGATACAACACCCAGTTTGACGGCTGTAGATGTTTTTACTGGATAACGTCGCCCGAGTTCAGTAAAGCTGCAAAAGACCCAGTGGTCACCTCGGTTTGATTCCTGGCTGGTACTGGTACAGCGGTAGCAGAAAGGGTTAAGGCTCTCAGTTACTGATCAGCAGGTTGGTGGTTTAAGCCCCAGCTCCACCACTGTTGGGTCCTTGAGCAAGGCCATTAACGCTTTCTGCTCCAGAAAGACCCTGCGCTCTGACCCCAGCCTCCTAACAAGCATTCTACTGTGCAGTAATGTATATGTGACAAATAAAGGCTTAACATAACTTAAACTAATACTGACATTATTTACAAATACTATCTGGTGTCCCTCATGACAAGACGTATCACTTTTAAACTTCCTCATGACTTCTCAGGGTTTTTTTTTTTTTTCTTTCCGTCATCACCTCTGGCTCATTATTAGAGGAAAAAAATAGATCTAAACTGGCTCTATACCCATATTTCTCAAAAGCTCTTTTTTCTGTTAATATTCTACACTTTAAATAAAAGACTGTTTTGAAGAAGAGCCCTGTGGTCATCATTATGTCCAGGTCTTGGATGGTGCTGCCCATGTCCTCGCCTATGATTCTCTCTGACTTTACTGCCCCCGGTGGCAGTTTTAACACTTTATAAAATCCCAGACTGACCTTCTTCCTTTTAGTCCCTTCCTGTCCTGGACAGGTGCTGCTTCACACAGTGGAGGGTTTTATCACCAGGCTGGATTAAAATATGCACTCACGACGGCCTGACATTTACACGAGCTCTCATCTTCTATTACATCATAGAGGAGCTTGGTATTTACTTGTTGCTGCATTAACTTTGACTCTGGAATTACAAATGAATGCGTGTACAAGGGACGTTTAAATCAGTGTTGGATTTTTTTTGTTGTGCAGAATAACAGAACACAGTTATGAGAGTAAAATCTCCTTTTATTTCTTTATATAATCCCCTGATACACTAGTGCACTAATCCCAGTGTTTCACTAATGCGTGGACACCATCAAGGTAGAAAGTTTAGTCAGTACGCTGGAGTCAAGATAGGAGTGCCTGCTGCACATCTGAAACCCTGGCCTCCCAGGAACTCCTTTAGTGCCGCAAATATGTGGAAATGTGCAGCCTTCTTTAACACTGCTCACATGTTCTAGTGCAGCTGAGAGTCTCATCTCCGTCCTAATTTACGTTTTCAGAACCAGAAATTTCATCATGTTTGACTTGATGTTTGACACCAGGTCAGGAGATCTTTTGTGAAAGAATAAACTTCAATACTTTTACTTAAAAAGAATGAGTATTAGTAGAGGATTTATACACTGGATTATATTTAAGCATTTTTGTTTTTACTGCGTTCTTTACATACATCAGATCTCAGCATCAGCGTTTCCCAGCTGCTAAAAAAAGAAAGAAAAAAAAAACAATATAAAAAAGCCACCTGAAGCGCTGCCCTGGTTTAACTGACAGTTCATAAGGTATAAGCAAAAGAACAGAAATCAATTTTTTCCCTTCCTTTACCGAGCGTTCTCTCCGTTCGTCTCGAGCGAGTGAAACTACTGACGCCTGCAGATTATAGATTTATGGTGGAAAAAAAGTGGTCCAAAGTGCACTTCAGTGGAACAGTTTGGGTTATTTAACGCTGCCCGGAGCCGCCGCGCTGACTAAACCGTTTATATCAAGGTCTAGGACGGTGGAGACGCAGGAGACGCAGGAGACGGGAGGTCAGGGCGCGACGGTACTCGGACAAATGAAATAAAACAAGAATCGACTGTTTATGTCCTTCAGCTCGGCTGGGACTGTTAAGGAAAATTGCCTTGTGTGTGTATGTGTGTGTGTGTCCACGCTAAGGCTTATATACTTCACCTCAGATGCCCCATAATGCATCTCTTCTTAGGCTTTAAAATATTTATTTACCCCATCGTTACCCAACTGTAGCTTGACTTATTTTATTTTTTTCAATCCTCAGAGATTTGTGTTAGAAATACGACAAATTAGATTTAAAAAAATTTGCTAGTCAACGTCGAGTGAGCTGATTATGCTATACATTATATGGCCAAAAGTTTGTGCACCCATTGTTGTTTTCTTTTTGGCCACACCTATTACTAACAAGCAGGTACATTCGAACCGCTAGCGTCCATAGACAGACATGAGCGGTGGTGAGACGGGTCGTCCTGAAGACTCCGCTACCACGGAGCCGAGGTGCTGAAGAGTTCTCTCAGGGTTCTGTCTTTGTCTAATCCGTTAAAGCTAAACGCAGGTCTTAGCGGCTAGCACTGTCGCTTCACACCTCCGGGGTCGAGGGTTCGATTCTCGTCTCAGGGTCTATGTGAGTGTGTGTGTGAGTGTGTGTGTGTATGTGTATGTGTGGAGTTAGTTTGTTCTGCCTGTGCTTGGTGTGTTTCCTCCGGGTTCACCGGTTTCCTCCCACAGATGCGCCGGTGCTCTGGTGTACCAGCGTTGAGGTGTGTGACATCATCGTGAAAAGGCAACCCTTTAAAAAATGGTAGCTCCGCCTCCTGTTTGTGTTTCTGTGTCTAGTTGTGTTTATTGCACCGTGTTCCATTCGAAAGGCGTTCAGCTGATCTTACAGTACATTCTAAACTACAGCGGTGTGTGTGTGTGTGTGTGTGTGTGTTTCTCTCTGTAATACCATGTAGTTTAGTGATCTTGACATCTAATTTGCCAGTACTCTCAGTGTGCCCTCTATTCCATTTACAGCATGAAATGTGTGTGTGTGTGTGTGTGTGTGTGTGTGTGTGTGTGTGAGTGTGTGTGTGAGTGTGAGTGAGAGTG
>JAOVVA010000036.1:1088420-1107442 GCA_028565275.1 Leiocassis micropogon | reverse complement strand
TAGAAAAAGTTGTTCAGCTCCATGAGATCCAAATGTGTACCAGGTTTTACATGTGTACATGCTGGTTTTTATGAGATCTCCTGTGAAGGCTCTGTGCCACGCCCAGGGCCCGGCCGCTCAGGCATCCTACTGGCTGCAGATTCCAACCTGTGTGCAGATCTTCTTCATGTTAAGACCTCCAAAAAGCCCTGGAAGATTGTAAAATATAATAATCCTTAGAAAAACAAGGGCCACCTCCGCACACTATGATGACAGTGCTTGGGCCCTAATTAGACATTAAAAAAGGCAGAGAAACCTTAATAAAGTGTAAACTCCTCTGTCCTGAAGATCACAGCTGTTCTGTATCTCTGCTGGGACTGGAGAGTCCTTTCACAAACAAAAAATAATAATCACACCTTTATAGAAATTTTCACCACGTCTGTCTGTGCTCTCAGCTCACTTTTGATGATTAGACTGTGTTTCTGTTCTTACTTCCTGTTTTACTCAGTCCAGGTGTGTTTATTCTTAAATAGTTGACTATACTGAACAGAACCTTTGTGCTTTTCTCCGTTCAGTCCTTGTGCTTGTAAATAGCTCATAGCTCTACTGTAGGTCGAGGTTTTAACAAGAGCTGAGAGATTTCTTGCATTAAATCAGTTCATTCAGATTAAAGGATCAGACGGTATGTCTCGTAGGATCTATAGAAAAATGTTTAAATATGACTTTAGAGAGGACGGATGTGTACAGGTTTGAATAGTCAGATGAGTGAGTTCATTTAAAACATAATTCAGACTCCAGGCAAAATGACGTTATTTCCACCGTCAGTGTGTTCGATAGATGAAGTGGTAAACTGGATGTTCGGGTTTTATTAGCATCATGCTAGACAACGAGGGGGGTGGATAAGGCATTGGACTACCATCCGGAAGGTCCCAGGTTCGAAACCCTCATTTACATGGTAAACAGTTTTGCTTTGTTTGTATCTGTGAAGCTGTGAGCGGCCATGTTAGTATGACGTCATGCCGTAAGTGGGGAAGGAAATTCGAAAATTAAACCCCTAAGTCGATGTCTTTTTCCAGGGACATTTTTATGTTGTTAAAGATTAGCTGCTCATTTCCTCTGTTGTGTCAAAATACTAACAGTGCCATCATCAGGAGAAACAGTCCTAGTGCAAATAATATCAAAAAATATTCTTTACATATCCCTCATTTAGAAGAACCATTGTGTGTATAGACGGGGAAAAACTGATTGAGTCATGTTTAGCGATTCCTTTGTGTGACAATTCATTCATCGCCACGCTGACTTCAATATTATTAAAAAATAATAATAATTTAAGTAAGAAAGAAAGTTTTCCACTGTTTAAAAGTGTGTAGAAGTCTATAGGCTTTATTTAAACTGTACTGATCTATGACTCCAGAGCTGTTACGCGGTTAATTTCGACATTTTTTTTTAAAATTTGTATATGTGAAGTTTTCAGCATATAAACAAGACTAACCCGGATAGAAAGTTCATCAACCCCCAATCAGGCCAATCAGAGTCCAGAATGCTCTGATGTAACATTCATTTAACAAACTCTGCTCGAGCAGCACGGAGGAAGTGATTTAAAAACGCTATTGAAACGCAGGAGACATCGCGTGTCCCTGGTCAGGGATTCAGAGAGATGGATTTTTCTAAGCCGTGGAGGAAGCAGTGGCATGGATCAGAGGGCAGAGGCAGCGAGTTCGAGGCCCCGGAGGAGGCAGAGCCGCGGGGGCGAGGACGCTGTCATCGATCCGCTGGAAAAAAAGCGTGACTCAGCAGGCGCTCGAGAACACAACCAGTTCTGTCAGTCCGGTCTGTTTTTTTTTATCATTTTTTTAAAAACATGTCAGTGATATAAAATCTTTATAAATTCTGAAGACGAGACGGAGAAGCGTAACGCCGAGAGCGATGAGAGACTGGGAGGGATGTACTGTACAGAGTGAGAGGTTAAGCGGTGCTGAGATTCCTGCACCCCAGATGGATCGATCACTCACCTGCTCGATAAGATGGAGCGAGGAGATAAAAAGCTGTACAGGAAAAGACAGGTTCTCTCTAACACACGCGCTCTCTCTTTCCTGACTTTCCCATTTCCTGTTAACCCTCCTGTCTTCTCCACTACTCACTCAGCACTCACGCTGATCCCAGCTCAGCACTTCAGATTGTACAGCTGTTATCAGATTTATTAAATCTCTCTTAGACATAAGATATATATAATATAATATAATTATCAGTGTAAAGTAATATATGGCTTATAACTGAGCATCATAAAGTCTTAAATGTCCTCCTGATGCTCTTCTGGAGAGACATTTATAAAACCGATTAGCCGCTCATGAGCGACGGCTAATTATCGCAGTTGATCGTTTTACCTTCCAGATGGGACTGAATTGATTTGGGACGATATTTTTATAATAATACAGACTACATGATTATGCGTACGTAAACAGTCAGTTCATTTGTCCTTCATATTGTTCTGTTTTTGTGCTAGAGAACGAGTATACCTAATAATCTGGCAACACATGTTTATCGTTCCCTCCGTTCGTCCAGCAGGCGATGACACCTCGAGGTTAAACAACGTTTATTCGGATTCAGTTCCGTCATCTTCTTTTCCTGCCTCCTTTTCTCCGTGGCGACACGCAGGGCCTTCCGAGGGGACGCCTCGTCCTCGCTCGACATTTCCATTCCCGACGAGAGCGGCCGAACCTATAGAGCTGCGTCCAGCCGGGGGAGCAGAAGAAATCCCTAAAGCGGCACGCCGCGCTCCGTCCTTGGCATTTGACGCGGTAAAGCATAAAGAAAGCGTCTCGTTGAAATTCACCCAGGTTGCCAGATCCTCCCAGAAGACTCATTGATAAGACGTGGGAGGATTGCAGGTGTGGTATTCATGAGGACGCCGAGGGATTTGTCCTATAAAGTTAAAATATAGCCCTGTCACCTCCATCCGGACATGTTTTATTCACCACTATCCCTCGCTCGCTCGCCGAGATCTCGCTGGCTATTCCACAAACCGCTCCTCTCCTCTCCTCTCCTCTCCTCTTGATCCTGCTCTCTTTCTCTCTATCTCTTTCTCAAACTCTATTTTTATTCGAGACGTGTCTTTGAGAAAAGAGATGGTCTCTGACACGGCCCTTACAGTGGCACTGAGGAATAACACACACACACACACACACACACACACACACACACACACACACACACACATACGTACACTCTGCTGCTCTCTCCTGCTCTTGGCTTGGCTTTAGAAGATGATGTCTCTAACTGCTCCTCAAGTTAGGGTTAAAAAGCCTCTGCATTGTAAGAAATAAAGTATACTCAGTTTTTCCAGGCGCACGCGTTCGCAGCAAATAGGAGCTGAAGTCGCGAAGCCCACGCACGAAAAAACAAACTCATCAAACACCCGGGCGTCTCGTCGCAGCGGCTGAGAACATCTCCTGGATGTTTACTGAGAAACGCTGGAACCTCATGTTCTAATCTGGCACACGCTCATTTCTTATTTATAAAGCTTAGGAGGTCAGTACACACACGCACACACACACACACACACACACGCACACACACACACACACATGTTTATCTAATCCCTTTGTAGTTATATCTCCTCACACACACACAGTGTGTACAGAATGCAGAAGTCACACTCGCTCAGTAGAAGTTTCCTTCATGACTTTGGGTGAACATTTCAAATGATGCTCTGTGTGTGTGTGTGTGTGTGTGTGTGTGTGTGTGTGTGCTCGCTAGCATCGATGCAGGGGAGAACTTCACCGCGTGTCAGCCTCTACACGCCACACGTTGGTGGAAATCCTATCCGTATGCTTTCACCCCGTGTCCCCGTGTTCACTTTACTTTTCATTTCCATTCTGATGTTTATTCCCATGAATCTGTTTTTTTTGTTTTGTTTTTTTTGCTTCGTATTTTTCTCGCTTATTCTTGCACTCGATGTTGTCAGGCCCGGTGTCGTACATATCATATTACACCTGAAGACTCGAGCAGGATGTACTACACCAGATCAAAAGGAACGAGAACAGGAGAGTTAATTATCAGACACGAGCGCGGGGACGTGAGGAATCGGCTCGCTGGAAGGACGGAAGGATGGGTTCTTTTCCTGCGGCGTGTAAATCGCTTTGTGAGCGCAGGTGCTTTAGGTTAGATAAACAGTTCCACCAAATGATACACACACACACAGCACAGATGTTATTTGTCACATATTTAGTTAGTTAGGTTGCATATGATTCGGAGCCTGTGGAGCTCAGAGGCAGCTTGGTGCTGCTGGGACTTGAACCCTAAACATTCTGGTCATTAGCTCAGAGCTATAAGCATAGAGGCAGCAACTGACATGCGACTGCAGTGAGATGTATAAATGATGATCGATAAAACACTACACTACACAGAAAAACAGGAATTTTTTAAGGAGACTTGGGGCATGAGGCGGGGTACACCCTGGACCAGGTGCCAATCCATCACAAGGCACACACACACATCCAATTTGGGAACACCAATTAGCCTAATCTGCATGACTTTGGACTGTGGGAGGAAACCGAAATACCTGGAGGAAACTTACCAAGCACAAGGAGAACATACAAACTCCATGCATCCTGAGGTGGAAATCGAACCCTCCCGGAGGTCCAAGGCGACGATGCTACACCACTGTACCACCTGTCAAAGGTCACCTGTGATGCGAACTTCACTTTTTGTCATGTTTAGACGCTCAGACGTGTCTCCAACAAACATCATGCTTTTTCCATTTCTGTACCGGCTGGGGCTTAAACAAGCCAGTTAGATTTCCCCCTAATGTGACCTCACTGAAGAAGTTCCCCCTACCCCCTGGAGGAAAGTTGAGCTCTACTTTTCTCAGTGTCCTCCTGTATCTCTCTCTCTCTCTTTCCTCTCCTCCTTCCTCTTCTCCTCTGAACACTCGAGGCCTAATTAAAGTACTGAGGATCGACCGAGGCAGGGGAAACGTGCCCCAGGTTTGTGTGTGCTCCCTCTGGGACGAGGCAATGGGACGCCTGTCTCTCAGTGAATCTGCACCTGCTTGTTAGCGCACCGTCTCTCTGTCTCTCTCTCTCTCTCTCTCTCTCTCTCTCGCTCTCTGTCTCTGAGTGGAGTGGTTCTTCTTCACTTCCAGTCACACTTCCTCCTCTGAGACATTAATGACTCTCGCAGTTGACATTTCTCACCTCTCTGAAACAGAGACGCAGGGACGGAGATGCCCTCTACAGGGACGGGGATGCTCCTGCTGCACGCTGAGCATCATGGGTGGTTTAATTAATAATGATGCTGCATTTGTTCAGTGTTTGTGTGTGTGTGTGTGTGTGTGTGTGTGGGAGGGGGGTTACTTCTACAACCTGATTGGATGTGAGGGTGTGGTCACTGCGGTTAGGGGCAGAGCAAAGCTTCAGAAATTAGAAATTTCTAGATTTTATATGAGATATTAGATTGCTCTGTCTTGCTTTCTCTTTTCCTCTGTCTTTTTCTTTACCCATGTCTTTTTTGTCTTTCCACCATCTGTCCGTCTGCCTCTGTTTCTTTATCTGTTTCTTTTTGTTCATTCTCTCCATCTCTTTCTTTATTGCTTTCACACCTCTCTCATACTTTCTGTCTGTTTCTTGCCCCGTCTTTCATTATACTGAATCTGTCTGTCTGTCTGTCTCTTTCTCTCTTTCTTATTCTGTCTGTCTGTCTGTCTTTAGAGCTATAGCTCCCTTCTTTCTTGTCACCTCTGTTTGTCTCTCAGACTGTCTTTCTTCCCCTATCTGCCTCCTTCCTTTCCTTGACGTTAGACGAGGGGTAAATCTTAACCAGATGCTCCCACCACCATGCTTCTCAGTGTGGACCATATTCTCCGAGTGATGGGTTTCCAACAAATCTAGACATGTGATCCGATCAGACATGTGAACCCGTCTTAGTTTGCTTCAGCGTGCCTTTTATCACACAGTTCATTTCATGACCACTTCCTTATTGACCCTGGCTTTGTGGAGCATCCAGCGTGTGTGTGTGTGTGTGTCCTGTAGATATCTTCTCCCCTTTCAGCTTGTGAATATCTCTATCAACTCTCCCAGAGAGCTTCACCTCCTGAATGTCTATCAAGGTTTTTTATTCCTGAATCTAGAACTACAGACAGAATCAGAAATAAGAGCACTGAAGGAATACAAAGCACAACAAAGGTAGTGAGTCAAGCTCAGTCATTCAGTGAGAAGAGGTCTGGATCATGAGTGCGTTAATGTAACAGTGGGACAGAGGAACGAGGACGAGTGGATGAGCTGGAGTCAGGCCTGGTATCACATTTATTCACCGTAATAGCGTGACAAAAATCTATAAAGCATCATAAAGCTTAGAGAAGGACAAGCTGGATTCGAGGGTATAAGAAAAGTTTTTGCTTGCTTTTTTATATTCTGGTGAAAATATCATAAATCCTACTCAATCTCTGAAGGAGGGGGGAAAAAATAACAGAGACGTATGAAGATCAAAAGCTGGATTGCTGGTTGAAAATCCATTTGTAACTGTCTTACACTCTGTGTTGTGTTGTGAGCCTCTACAAAGGGTAAAGTACCAGGATGGATGTCTGGAAGTGTGTAACTCCACACACACACAAACACACACACATCACATAAAGATGTGTGTTAGCCTTGATATTGACCCTGGATCCAGACCATCCATTTCCTGTAGGGCTGAAGTTGACAGAGTTCAAATTCCTCCATCAGACTTCCATCAGTCTAATCATCTAAACATCATATGTGTGTGTGTAAGTGTGTGTGTGTGAGAAAGAGCAAGAGAGAGAGGAAGTGCGAGAGAGACCACATGCCACATCGTTAGCTCTGATGTCCGGCTGTGGCTTATTATCAACACGCCAACACTTCACTCCGCTAGCTGCTAATGCACTTCTGCTCGCTTTTAGCCCACTGAGAGGCTGTTAACCCCTCTGACACACACACACACACTCACACACACACACACACATCCACACTTATGCATGATGTTTGAATGATAATGATGATGACGATGAGAAGAAAGAGGTCTGATGCAGCGATCTGAACTCTGTGAGAGATATAAGACGACGTCTCCGTCCTTCTCGCCGCAGTCTCTCCTTCCTGCTGTGTCTCATACGTCAGGACGCTCGTTGTTTCTCTCCTTATAACACACACTCAATCAGGAGCCATTGATTCATTTCCTCCAGGACTTCTCGATTCAATATTAACCGGTCAGTCACAGACAAATGATTGAAAATGGTGTGCAGCTGTTGATATGGTGACGTTTCCTCTGAGTAGAAGTGAGTTTGTTTTGCATTGATGGAAGGAGTCTCCAGTGTCAGCACCAGCATTTGACCATTTGAGACAAAGCTGTTAAATTAAAATTATCCCTCTGAAGGAGGACACATGAAGAGTTGATGGAGAAGAGGTGAAGAAAAATGGATTAAATGTTTTTGAATCAAACTTTAAGAAGGGACCAGCAACCTGTGAGGAGATCTTCAGGAAGTGGTATATATGCGTGTGTGTGTGTGTGTGTGTGTAAAGTAAAGTACAGAGTGTAAATCAGACAGGAAGTAGATAAAGTTATGCTGGTTTGTGTGTCTGTAAATCTCTCACGCAGTCCTCCATCAGGAAGCAGATGCTAAAAGCCTTAAACAGCGAGGCTTCAGTGCATTAAGGAAAGATTTAGACATTACGTACTCGTTCATACTGTTTCCTTTCTTCCTCACTTCTTCTTCCTCATCTACCTGTAGTGCTACTAACACATTTTCTTCCTTTATTCTGTAATGCTCACTCGTTCTTCCCCAACTTCATATCATTCTTACCTACTTATTTACCCTTTACTTACTTTCTTGCCTTTAATACTTTTCCCTTCTCCATTCCTTCTTTCCGTCCTTCCTTTATAAACATATTTACACACTACATATCTGCGTTCTTTCCTAATTCCTTCCTTCCTTCCCAACATATTTATTCACATCCCTGTTTCCCACCATACTTCCTTCTTTCCCTCCATCCTTCCTTTCCAACATGCTCACTACATACCTGCTGCCTTTCCTTCCTTCCAAATTTATTTACTCACCTACAGCATCCCTGTTTCCCTTGGTACTTCCCTTCTTTCCAATATAGTTAATTACCTCCTTCCTTCCTCCATTCTTTACACCCTTTCTTTTTTTTTCTTCTCAATGTACTTATTTACCCAATACATACCTGCTTCCTACCCTTCTTCCTTTCTTTTTTCCTCTCTCTCTATTCCTTCCTTGTTTGCTCCTTTCATTCAAAATATATTCATTCACTTACTTCATCCCTGTTTTCTCCTTCCTTTCTTCCTTCCTTCCTTCCTTCATTCCTTCCTTCCTTCCTTCCTTTCCATATACTCAATTATGTACTACCTCCTACTACAATGAACTTACCTACTCATTTCATACCTCCTTCCTTTCTTTCTTTCTTTTTTTCCTTCCTTCTCTTTTTCCCCTCCCCTGCTTCCCACCATACTTCCTTCTCTCTCTTCATTCTTCCTTTCCAACATACATACCTACTCACTACATACCTGCTGGCTTTTCTTCCTTCAAAATATATTTACCCACGACATCCCTGTTTCCCTTGCTCCTTTCCTTTCCCTCCCCTCCTTTCCAATATAGTTAATTACCCTTTCCTTCCTCCATTCTTTCCACTCTTCTATTTTTCCTTTTCAATGTACTTACGCAATACATACCTGCTTCCTATATTTCTTCCTTCTTTTCTTCCTTCCTTTCCTTTTTCCTTCCTTTTTTTTATACTTCCATCTTTTATTCTCAAAATATATACTTGCTGCCTTTTCTTGTTCCTTCCTTCCATTCTTCCTTTGTTCCTTTCTCCATCCCTTCCTTCTTTCCTCCCTCAAAATATATTCATTCACTTACGACATCCCTGTTTCCTCCTTCCTTTCTTCCTTCGTTCCTTTCCATCCTTCAACTGTCTTACAATGAACTTACGTACTCATTTCATACCTCCTTCCTTTCTTTCTTCACTTTTTTCTTCCTTCCTTTTTCCCCTCCTTCCACACTTCCTTCCCAACATATTTACTCCCTACATACTTCCTTCCTTCCTTCATTCCTTCCATTCCTATTTTTTTTTTAATGGAAAAAAATTGTGACTTTTTCTTTTACATGCGTATTATGAATTTGATAGGACGTCTTCAAAAGTGCACAACACACACACACACACCCTCGAGTCTTAGTGCGGTTTTAATAAAGCTATCACAGCTTAGTTCCTGACAGAAAGAAGAAGCGCATCACACAGTCAGGCAAATTTACAGGATCGAGTCATTCTAATCCCGGAATTGAAAAAGAGATAGATATTTTAACGGCATTACAAAAGCTGTGCCGAGGCGACCTTTAAGAGACGAATGGGATTAAATAGAAAAAAAGAAAGAAAGAAGGAAAAAATGCAGCGCAGAGATGTCAAGCCCTCTCCATTTTCCTGTCTGGCTTTTCTGCTGAGAGTCTATTGAGGAGGGAATGGAGCGGAAGCTCGGGCCGGCGTGGAATGGAAATAACTGGAGAAAGAAAGCCTTCTTTGCTGAGATGAGCCTGTCATTAGCCTTGTTGTAGAGATTAGCTTGTCATCTCAGCCTTTTGAGAAAAAAAAAATAATAAGAGCATAAAAGCACAGGAGAAAAGGAAGCGAGGAGAGAAAGAGAGAGAGATGAAGGGTCTGATCGCTCTGACCTACTCGACTCTGGTGCACACACAAGGTCAGGGATTGGGCTTAATAGAAAAGGACCCGCTAATTAGGTATATGGACTACATTACCCACGTATCCCTGTGTGTCTCAGTGACAGGACAGTGAGGCTGGAGGATCTCTCAGCGCCTGTAATGGCCTCAATTATCCCAGTGTTTCTGCTTCACTGCCTCTCTGGTGTAAAGGTTAAACACTGGTGCTGCTCCTCTTCTAATGAACTCCTCTCGCCTGCAGCTTCTTACTGATCAAGTGCACTACTCCGGTCACTACTGCACACTTCCATCCTCACTGCTTCTCTTTAGTGCCTGCTGAGTTCCTCTCTTATTACCTCTGTGTCGCAAAAAGGGCCGAGAAACGTTGCGTGCAAATACTGCTGCGTGCTATCTGTATTTTGAATATTGTGGCGTGGGCGGGGTTTCGCTTTGGAACCATCATGCTTTGCGGGATGGGGTTGTTATGTGTTCACCCTGTTGGGAAAAGGTGTTTGGGATAGTGGCTTCGGCCAGGGTATGTGTGTCTTGGAGGTGTGTTAGTAATTGGGGAATGTGTTTTGTGTGCTGTTCATGCTGTTTGTTAGACTGCGTGAGCAAAATAAAATACTCCCAGCCATTGCATTAAGCAGCAAGCAAGCTCACTTGTCTCTCCACCATCCTTTACGGCGATAAAACGCTACAATATAAACCTAAAGTGGATTTTTGTTCATTGAACATGAACTCTGCAAAGATCCCCTTTGGAAATACTGGGAAGTACTGGGAAAATCCCAGATGTAGAAATGTTGGACTTGTGTCAAGCTCTGGGTTTGATTGTTCATCATAAAGACGCCCAAAACATGTCAATTCTGGATGTCCTATGACCCGACATGTCCACTGACTCATCTTCTATACCACTTTGTCCTGTATTCAGGGTCATGGGGACCCTGGAGCCTATCCCAGGATGCTTAAGGCACGAGGCGGGGTACACCCTGGACAGGGTGCTAATCCATCGCAGGGAACACACACACACATACACTCAGTCACACACTATGGGCAATCTGGGAATGCTAATTAGCCTAACCCGCAAGTCTTTGGACTGTGGGAGGAAACCGGAGTACCCAGAAGAAACCCAACAAACACGGGGAGAGCATGCAAACTCCATGCACACAGACATGGGAATCGAGCCTGGCCGGGAATCAAACCCAGACCCTGGAGGTGTAAGGGATCTCCACTAGAGGTCACTGTTTTGTTTGTAGTTTTTTGTTTGCAGACTCAGTTTCCCAGAAGGCACCTCGGTCAGGTGATGCGGGAGCTCACCTGATCCGAGGCAGGTCATTAAATCTTCTATAAATAGCTGATTAGTCTGGGAAACTGGGTCGAGCATTGTTGGCTTGTAACCACTGTCATGTATCTGGGCATTTTGTTTTGTTTTTTGTTAACTTTGTAATTTCCTACCCTTGTTTGAATTTAAGTTCTGTTTATTCTTTTGTCAGAAACACCCCTCTGCACCTATGCCTGCCTGTTTGCGCCCATGGCAATAATATCAGTCTGTACCACCCCGAACGTGACAGGAGGTGCAAGGCGACAGTGCTAACTACTACAATTTTAACGACAATTTTAACAAATGGAGCAGGACCTCTCTGAGACATCTAAGATTATATTCACAATTAGTTTGAATGAAGTTTAAGTGTAAGTCTCAGGGGGTCTAAGAAAAAACAATGTTTTATGACATTTTTTTATTAGACATGGACAAGTTTGTGGATATTACAGTTATGCAGAATATGTCAAAAGATGTTTAAACTCGAGATAAAACAGGTTATTTGATTCACTTCAGGCTGCTACTCTGTTCAGCCTTTATTCGTCACACATATACATTACAGAACAGGGGAGTTCTTTATTCTTCGCATGTCTCAGCTTCTTGTTAGCAGGCTGTGGTCAGAGCGCAGGGTCAGTGATTCTACAGTGCCCCTGGAGCAGATAGGGTTAAGGGCCTTGCTCAAGGGCCCAACAGCGGCAATCTGGCGGAGCTGGTGCTTGAACCGCCAACTTTCCGAGCAGTAACTCAGAGCCTTAACACTCCGAGCCACCAGAATGCATGTGGTAGTGTTTACTTGCATCTGCAGCTAGATTCTTCCAGTTGCTTGTACTGGAGCAACAATTAATAATTTCTATTTCTTAAAACTAGTATCTAAAATCAATCCCCTGTGACCTTGCCCAGGCGGTTACTAAGGATACCCAAATGAGCACTTTAAACACACACATTCTTTGTTTCTTGATGGGTTTCCTTCAGGTAACCTGGTTTCCTCACACAGTCCAAAGTCATACAGAGTTGGCTAATTGGAGTTTCCAAATTGCTCATAAAGCATGAGTGGATGTGTGTGAGCTGGTGTGCCCTGTGGTAGACTGGCACCCTGTCCAGGGTGTACCCCGCCTCGTTCCAGAAATCCCCTGGGATAGGCTCCAGGCCTTCTGTGACCCTGAACAGGATAAGGACTATAGAGAATGAGTGTGTCTGAGTGGGTGAGGTTGAATAACACGCTCTCCCTGACGTCTCCTGCAGGACACAGAGATCCTGAACACGGCTGTGTTGAACGGCAGAACGGTGGCCGTGCCGGTGAAGGTGGTGACGGTTGCAGCAGACACGACGATCACAGACGTCTCAGACGCGGTGCAGTGCAGATCTACAGACGAGGACGTGGTCAAGGTTAGTGAGCACATAACCGGGGCTGATCAGTCTTTTTTTTTATGATGCTTTTTTTATTCTTTTGTTCTTGACTAGGGTCAAATGCTAGAAGTGTTTTATATTTCTTCAGGATATTAAAAGTGCGTAACTTCTATGAGAGACGCAAAACACACAATGTGACATTTGAGCGCTTTGTACAAAATGTCAGTGAAGTAAAACTATTTATTCTGTCTGACCAATTACAGAAGCAAATATATCTAAATTTTCATAGTTTCGAAGCATGGAGAATCAGAATTTCTTCAAACTCACAGAAGGAAATTATCCAGTCTGTTTTATTTGAACATGAAAAACGAATCTCAAAGTTTTCCTCAGAATCTCAGAGAGTCTTCCTCTCGCTTCTCAACTTGCACAAAAGTGGTTCGTTAGAATTTCAGACACAATCCAGTCACGCACAGTGTAATTAAGTTTAATTACATGCGTTTGAAGTTCTGAACATTGAGGCTAAGTAAAACAAAGAGATGTGAGGAATGACGCGTCGGTAATGTTAAACGAGTTCGCGCCGAGGTTTCAGCATCAATCAGAAAAGTCTGCGTTACACTCTACACTGCTGCTAAAGGCTCATTTGTCTAGCATCAGAGTATATAGTGTTACCCATAATGCATCAGTGTACAAGCGATACACATTACTTCTGCATTATATCTCAATGTATTTTATGTAGAATGGACTTTAAACTTTCTTGCTTGGTGGTGTAACAGTTAGCACTGTGGCCTTGCACCGCCTTGGTTGAGGGTTTGATTCTCACATCGGGCCTGTGTGCGTGGAGTTCCTATTTTTTCCCCGTGCTTGCTTTCCTCCTACAGTTCAAAGAAATGCAGAGTAGGCTAATTGGCATTCTCAAATTGCCCATAGTGCATGTGTGCCATGCGATGGAGTGGCCAGGGTGTACCCCGCTTTGTCCTCGAAGTCTCCTTGGTATAGGCTTCAGGCTCCCTGTGACTACAGAAAATGGATGATCACGTATGCAGTGTTGTCTAATTTTTTTTTTTCTTCATTGCCACCCCATCTCCTGCATACGACAACACAAAATGTATTTTCAGAAATAGTATGAATTTAAATCCTTACAGCATTTGCTTCCGTCTTCCTCTACAGGAAAATGAAAGTGGACACAATAATAATAAAAATGATAATAATAATAATAATAATAATAATAATAATAATAATAACAATAATAATAATAATAATAATAATAATAATAATAGAAACAGTAACAGGAAACAATGATCATATAAGGAAAGTGGCAGGAATCTTGCATAATTTTTGGACATTTTATGAAGGGTAACCTTGGTCAAAATCAGGGCAGATAACATGCAAAACACTAGAATGCATATTAATAATATATATTATATAATGCATGAGTTATAAATGCATTTAGGGATGTAGACAAGGTCAAGACAATCTGCTGAAGCTTAAAATGAGCATCTGAATGGGAAAGAGAGGTGATTTAAGTGACTCTGAACGTGGGATGGTTGTTGGTGCCGGACAGGCTGGTGTGAGTACATATTTCCCCAACTGCAGAGCTACAGGGATTTTCACACAAAACCATCCCTACAGTTTATAGATTTGTTACAGTTCTCTGGGTGAAAATGTCTTGTTGATGCCAGAGGTCAGGGGAGAATGAGCAGACTGGTCTGAGTGATAGGAAGGAAACACACCATGAAAAAAACAAAGTAGACTACACCAGGTGCTGCTCCTGTCAGCTAAGAACAGGGAACTGAGGCTGCAATTCACAAGGGCTCACCAAAGTTGGACAACAGAAGATTTGACAAACATTGCCTGGTCTGATGAGTCTCAATTTCTGCTGCAACATTCGGATGGTGTGTGTCAGGATTTGGCGTAAACAACCTGAACGCATGGATCCATCCTGCCTTGTATCAGCCTTGGTTCAGGATGGTGCTGGTTATTTTATGTCACATAGTCATAATTGTGCTTAGTTTAAATGCTACAGCCTACCTAAGTATTGCTGATCGTGTCCATCCCTTGATGACCACAGTATAACACAGCATGTCAAAAGCTTCTCAAACTGTTATGTTAAACATGACACAGTGCTTCAAAGTCATTATGTTTACGGCATTTGTCAAACATCTATTATTCAGAGTGACTGGATATTTATTTTATCTCATTATATATCTGCTCAGTTAAGGGGTTAAGAACACCAACTTGTTGGGGTTGGGGTTTGAACCTTTTACCTTCTGATCAGTAGTCCACCACCATAACCACTGCACTACCCCTGCCCTCACCAGACCTCAATCCAATAGCACAACTTTGGGATGTGTGGGAGACTCGCATCATGGGTGTGCAGCCGACAAATCTGCAGCTACTGCATGACACTCTCATGTCAACGTAGACCAAAATCTTTCCAGCACCTTGTTGTACTTATGCCATGAAGAATCAACACAGTTCTGAAGGCAAAATGGGTCCAACCCAGTGCTAGCAAGGTGTATGTAATGAAGAGGCCAGTGATAATGATTAATATCTGTAACTTAAAGCTAGAGATAATAAAAGTTCTCAGACACAGGAAAGGTCCTGCACTAACAGTAAAATTCCACTACACTTACTGGATCTGGTATAAATCTATTTAAATCTCTTTATAAAACATTACACTGGTCAGAATAATGAACGGCTTATAAATCTAAAAATGATTGTGGCTGTAATTAGCTGTGACAGAGGGCGATAAATCCCACCTCATCAGGCTTCACTGCTTATTTGATTTACTGGAAGAATGTAATTGGCATTTCGTGAATTTCCGTGAAACAGAACATGCTCCGCCATCCCTAAAATCTGATTTCGCTCTTGGCTTGGAAGCTGTGATGTTGAAAACTCTGGACCTCGTTTCCAAACAAAGCTGCGTTAAAACCATTTCAGAAAATAAACTCCACGTCATTTGATTGCCCTCCATTTCAGATGAACATGGCATGATAATTAGATAAGCAAGGTAAATTAAAACATATCTTCACGCTGACATTAACTAGCATACAAAAATTTGTGTACATCAGAGAACGAGAAATGTTTTTTCGTTAATTTGGAGTGCATCTGTGACCTCGTACATCTCATGCAGTGTGTACCTGCTGCAAGACATTTCATTTTTTACAAGCACAAACATTTAATTAAGACAAAATTAAAGTTCATACAGACTAGACTGTGCAATAAAAATAACTTTGCTTTCAACTATGATTACACAGTTTGGTTGGTTTGTTTAAATTGTTGCATCTTCATTAAGGAGAGTTTGTTGCAGGATGGTAGGTTACAGTGGCTTTAATAAAGACCAGGAGCTGTGGTCTGATTGGTTTCAAGTGTGGTTGAAAGTAGGCTGGTACATTCTGGTGCTGCATACAGTTAAAAGATTCGGTAGCTGTCCGCAGTACTGAAAAGAGGAGAGAGCAGCTGCCTGTCAAACGTTATATTCAAAAGCAGTCACGGAAGAACTTTCAGCAAGAAAACAGGTCTGATAATGTTATGTCATCTTAAACAACACTTTGCCTTCTTAGTAATTGCTTTCATTACTGCTAGTTTATGCGAGCTTCCACCAATGACTGACCTCACAATTTTGTTCACGGCTAACACGAGCTACCTTTCTAACTAGTGTCTTTCCCCCTTCTGATCTGGGGCACTACTTGGTGTGTGAAACAAGATGATCTACACCCTACACATGACACTATCTTTCCATTTTAGGCTATTTGGGATTTAACCCCCAGATTAAATCAAAGCAGAGTAAGTGGTGATCTAAAAAAGAAACTTAAGATTTAGACTGACCAACAGCTTCATGGTTTATTTTCCTCAACCTTTTAGCTACATAGTACCAGTAAGCGTTTAAAACTTCTTTTACACTAGTTCACCTCGGGGTATGGGAACCATAATTTGAATGGTTAAAGTGGAAAGAGGAATGAAATTTACTTATAATGTTAATAGTGTTGTTGATTCTGAACAAAGTGGGGCAACAACTAAAGTCTGAGCACAGTGCCATTGAGCATGGGATCTGTGGTTTAACTGGTGACTGGTTTATGGTGTAGGAACTAGAGTTTGATTAGTTACAGTGATTGACAGAATCTGTGGTTTCTGTTGCATTGTTGATTTGTTTTAGTTGGATTGGTAGCATTTGTATTGAGGAGGGATTTATGCTTTGATTTGTTGCAGGGGCATTGGAGGCTGTAACGTATTGGTTTCAGTGGTATTTGGGCTGGAAACTGTGCTCTGATTAGTTAAACTGGTGTTTAGATTTGGAAGTGCGCTTAAATTGGCTGCAAAGTTGTTGTAAATTATTGTGTGACTGGTGATAGCGGCATTTTGAATGAAACTTAGTTAGTTAGTTACTTGGGTCTAGTTAGTTACCACTACACTAGAGCAAGAATTATCGATTACAGTGGGGCTTTTTGTGGGAACAAAGCTCTGACTGGTGACAGTGGCATTGTGGTGGGACTTACAGTATGGTTTGATATTGTTTGATGGGCCCTTTACAGTACTGATTCTTGCAGTCTTATTGATTACAAGGGTATTTTTGTGTGGAACCTTGGCTGCAGTGGCAACAATCACTTATTGCTTGTAGTATTGTATTGGGGTAGGAATCAAGCTCAGTATCATTGAGGTTGGACTTATGGTTTGGTAGACTACAATCGCATTCTGAGATGGAAGTAACGATTTGACTTGTGACAGTGCCGCTGGGGGTATGACATATGGCTAGATTGGTTGTAGTATCAATGGTATTTTGGGCTAAAAAAAAGCAGTCCTATTGGTTACCCTAAAGTTTGAGAGTCAATGGTTGTGGGTGAGATTTATGGTTTTTGGCATTGGAGGTGGGAACTGTACCTTTTTGGCTGCAGTCAGGGAGTCACCAGCCTCTGACGTTATGATTTGGTCAGTTTTTACATCACTGGCCACTGGTGGTCAATGTACATTTCTAGCTTGTTTCACATTTAGCACTTCTTGTGTGTTCGCAGGCAAATACATAGCCTAGAAATGAGCAAAAAAAAACCACCTAAACATTTTTCAAGCTTTTTAAAATAGAATGTAACCTGTTATATTCAATAAAGATTCTGCCAAGAGCAACAGGAGTCTGGCCTTTGAAATACATGCTGCAAGGAAATCAGAGTTTTATGGGGGTGTTGTATTAGAAACATGCCAAAAAAACAGAATTAATCTCTCTTTCTCACTCCATGAATAGTCTTATGTGTACGTGTTGCACTTAGACATTAAAATTTGCAGTCTGATTGGTTACACTGGTGTTTGAATGAACTCATATTGGGGATGGAACTTACAGTATGTTCTATGTAGTTACAGTGGCACTGAGGTAGGATCTTTAAAGTAGTATTTAACAGTATTTACAAGAGAACTAGAGATGGGACTTATGGTTTAACTGGTTACAGTGGCATTACAGATGGAAACTGTTGCTGAGGTCTTATTGATTACAGTGGTTTTTGGTGTGGGAGAACAAGAGAACAAGAGACAGCATCTCGGCTGATGACTAAGGTGTTAGCATCGCTGCCATTAATGTCACAAAGCCAATATGACGTACTGTAGAGTCACTGCAAGATTAAACTAAACCCTTTCCCCAGGAAGTTTCCAAATTGAGTTCTGACCCATTTTGTCGGTGAAATGACCAAAACGAACTTCCCCGCTAACAATGACTTTAAGATAATGACTTTAATAGCATACGCATAACAAAGAAACTCGCTGAATAGTTTCCATCCTCACACAGAGGTTGATAGCTGGCTTTGATTACAGCTCGTTGTTTTATTACTAAAACCTCTCCCTGCTGAGCCTCCCGCAGCACGGCGCCGCTCGATGTCTGGTTTGATGTGAAGCCTAATGGGTTTTTTTTCCCTATCAATATTCCCAAACATCATCTCTAACAGTCAGCACTCATTAAGTCCTCCATCCACATGAATTCTGTTCTTTCATATTTTGTTCTCAATGCCTTTGATGTTTTCGCGTCTTTGTTGTTACACTATTATCACTGTTATTATTTCAGCTTCGGTTGCCACCCAGTCTCGACACACTGGTGTACCTGAATATAATAACACTCTTTTTTTTTATTGTCATTCAAGCTATTTCAGTTAGCGAAAGTGGCAATGGGTGAATACTAAACGCTGCTCGCTTTGGCAGCTTTGCTAGTTTTATATAGATGTCTCACTGAGATAAAAGACCTTCAATCAAGTGCGACTGGTGTTTATCGCTTCACATCTCTTATCATGGTTAATGTGTGGTGATGGTGTGTTGGAGTTGTCCTAATAAGGTTGTTTTCATCAAGCACAATCAAGAAAGTGTTGATGATTGATATGTCCTGGTGGGACGTACAGTAGTCGGTGAGTGACATTAGCCAGCATCGAAGTCTCAGTGAGAACTAAGTTTAAAAGCTCGGCATGAGCTTTAATTAATGATTAACTGTTTCTTCAAGCTGTTTTCTAAGACGAAATTGATCAGAGCAGGTGAACTGCTCAATGTCGGGTAAATTGTGCTCAGGTTTGGTCTAACTGCTCTATAAATCGATCTGAGTTTTATAAGCAGGAAGGTTTGTCTGTTTTGGCTGGCGTTATAACACCCTACTGATTACATATGTTTGTGTGCACATATTTATCTTTGTGTGTGTGTGTGTGTGTGTGTGTGTGTGTGTGTGTGTGTGTGTGTGTGTGG
>JAOVVA010000036.1:1041348-1077300 GCA_028565275.1 Leiocassis micropogon | reverse complement strand
GTTTTTGTCTTATTTTATTTAAGGCTCATATATAAGCTTACATTCCCTTACATGCCACGTTGCTCGATTCGGATTTTTATTTTTATTATTTTTTCCGATTGTATTTACAGTTCACATTCGTAATTAATTTTCTCCGACTTCAATATGAAAGCTCCTGTACTGTGAAACAGCACACACACGCACATTGATATGTCTTTGCTCACTTTATCTGAGTTAAATCATGTCATATTTGTGTGACTACTCATTCATTTCAAACGCAATTTTATCAAAATATATCTGCTTGAGGAACTCTGGAGGAACGGCAAAGAGTTAGTCGGATTTGTTGCGGTCCAGAAGATGGAAGAAAGCTGGACGCCTTTAGCTGTTTTAGCAGCTGTTGCTAGCACTGCAATGAAATCTCCTGGTGCGGACTAATGACGTCAATGGAATATTCAGAGAGAAATACGTAGAGGCAAAAAGTCCCATGAATTCCCATCTGGCCGTTCTCATCCAGGTCAAATGATTGCGTATCGGATATCTAGCACCACAAATAAAAGTATGGCAAAACAAGTCCTTTTTAGTAGCAACTGATTAATTGTGTGTATATTCAAGAGATTTTATTTACAATGATGTTGAGCGATTATAAAAGTTAACACACTGCTAAAAGCTGAAGAAGGCTAGGTTATGTGTTAGAAGTTATTCACTAACCTATCCATCTTTAGTATATAAGAAACCATAGATGTAGCTCCATCTCAGCCCTGTTTTAATTTTTATATTGCTGAACAGAGTAAAAATTGGATATCATTGCAGAATAACACTGTTATAGTCAGACCCAATGGATCCGTTGCTATTTAAAGACCATGAAATTGGCTTACAAAGTTTCACACTGATTTATCTCTGCTGTCTTTTGTGCTCATTTTGGGTAAATAAAATGGTGAGGGTTTAGTGCGCATGAGCCCCGAGCTGGAGGAGGTCAAGTCTTACCACTGTTCTTTCCTCCAGGACTATTGTAAACATCACAAATAATCGAAAATCCAAAAAGTGTGTTTATGAAAATAAAGATTAAAGAATCAAAAAACGAGAGGGTGTATATACTGTATATCTGTCCAAACAGGGAAATTTTTATAATCAGGCCCCTATAAAATTTTATGCGTTTTTTCAAGTTAACATAAACCTAAATCTACCTCTGACTCTTACCGAGCACTGGCACTGGAGACTCCTTCCATTCATGTTACATTGACTGTTCTTTACAGAGGATAGGTGAAGGTCTAGTGTTATTTCTTTACTTATGGTAATACACACATTTGCACACAGACTGAGTACAGTGCACCAGGGTGCCCTCTCACTGATCTCCAGCGTTCTCTCTCGTTGTGTCTGTTTTTGTGCTACAGCTCGAGTCGTGATGTTTGAAGATTCTCGAGCACTTGTTCGAAATGTTGTGTAACAGCTGTGTTCGCTCGAGTGCTGCTGGAGACGGAGGGATGGGTTTCAGTGCTTTAATGAAGCAGCGAGTGAAGTGGTTTCACATCAGCTTGAAAATGACAATCAGAAATGTTTACGAGGATAACCCGAAGCGACATCGTCTTCCTGAAGAGCCTCTGATTGGACTGCTCTCTGTACGATAAATTCCCTCAGGCTCTCTCGCACAAATTGAGTAAATGATGGACGACATAAAAATGATGCAAGCTTTGCATTTTAAGTTTTTTTTTTCACTGATGAGCTGTGACGACAAATAAATCACATGACCTCTAAGTATAGATAAGGGCCAATCTATCCTTCCAGTTTTATGGGATTAGATTGTCAAAAAAAAAAAAGTAAGTAATTTAGTTATTGTCATCCTAATACAGATACGCGTTTCTCTCTGAAGCACTGAATCAATGATCATAGTCTAACTTGAGGTAGACTATAACTGTAGATAAAATACTTTTTTGGATATAAACCCAACTGGTTGAAAAATACTAAAAAATTATCATTCTTTTTACCCAGAAATAAACAGCATTAGCTAGTAAACGTGACTTGACGTCTCCATACACTGGTGAGATTATTAAGGAGTACCAATGGTTCTTCGTTGCTAGATGGATTGAAAGAATAATATGACAGTTATAGTCAACTAAATACACTGCAATAGTGCTTAATTAAGCTTTATAAATAGAAACAAACAATTGTAGTAATGCTAGTGGATGGGTGTAGTGTAGAGTGCAGTGATATTATGTGAAACTGATCAATGACGATCTGGTTTTGTTATATAACTTAGGAGACGTGATTCCAGTTCTGACCTTCACTACCCCGGGGTGAGGCAGACGGAACTGGAATCACACCATCGCAGCTCTCGTGAGAAATGCCTGAGGAGACACGGCAGGACACGGGCATTAATACGGCTGTGAGGCACAGACAAACGCGTGTACACGAGCGCGGGAGCGGGAGGACGAATGAAGCGGAACGATTGCGTTGAGATGGCAGCGTGGCTCCTGTCCTGATTGCTACAGCTGATTAAGAACTGATTAGATTTGTGATTGCTTCAAACCCCAGTGGAACCGCATACGGTGGTGTTTGTGTAGAGTCGTTTAATTAAACGTCTACACACACATGCTCTCTCTCTCTCTCTCTCAAGATAAACAAATGTTAGTGTTAATGTTCGATCATTCCCATCATCATCATCACACCTGTTAGAGCAGAAGCCAAACTCCATGCCTTCTTGCTACTTTCATTTCAGTGAAAGCGTGATTAATTCCATTCGCTCTGAAATGAAATAAACGCAAGAAATGGAAGATATTAAGCTGTTGCTGTAACATTACATCATCCACCCCTGTGTACAGAACATCTCGTTATCCGATCAATAAGAGAGGTCTCGTTTCATCGTCCTGTCCTCTTTTATTCTCTGATGGTTTACTCGTTTGTCTTACCCTTTTCATTTTTTAAATAGAGTTCTCCATTTAATTACATTTGAGAGCATCTGGCCGGGGTATTACCATATCTTACACCACAGCCTAGATCTAATCGCAGGTTCATAATGTTATTATATTACTGCACTCGTCCTAATACATTAGCCTTGCTATGGTAACAGCTCCTACTGTAAGCCCAGACAAGTTGAATTTACTTAAAAAATTTGAGGAAACCGGTTGCCTTAAAAAATTTAGTAATGTTTAATGAAAACTTAAGTAAATTTAACTTAAATGCTAAGTTGACTTAACTTAAAATCGCTTGTAATATCAATTGCTTTACCCAATCACACCACTTAATATCTTAAGTTAAAGTAAAATTTTTTTATTTCTATTTAACTTAAATGAAAGTGTTTAAATTATTATTTTTAAAATGGAAACAGTATATTCTTTTTCTGTTTTATTTAAACTTAAAAAATTAAATTCAAGAACATGTCGTGTCTTATGAACCTTTTTTTGTTTATTATTTAAAAAGAGCTTTAATCATAGTCCATGCAGAGCAATACATCAGTCCAAAAAGGACACTGAAGGCCTGAGGCATGTTGGCCAGTTTATCCATCACCACACTCCCTTCCAAGATGATGTCCACTCTGGATGGGTTGAGCTGAGGGTTTTCTTGATCAATGTAGAGGACTCCCACTGGTGTTTTACTGTACAAGTCCATATTAGTTACATCCTAACAGAAAAAAACAGATTAACAAAAAGAAGATATACTGTAATTAAGCAGTTAGAAAACAAAAAGTACCCCTATTTACCTCCACCTATTTATATTTTTCATGTGCATAAAATTAACCATTCTGTAAATCATTAAAGTAAAAGTTAAATACCACGCAGTCCTTAAAAAAATAATAATGAAGGAAGAGGTGGACAATAGCCTATCACACTGGTTAAAGCATGTTTCACTGCTCACAAACAGACCATGAAATGATAAGGTGGCTAAATTATCGTACAGGTGAGTAACAAGTAAAATGACCATTAAACTAATTAAAACATCACGTTGTACTGCTCCAAAACAGCCGAGAGAGTGATAAGAACGTTATACAAGTTAGCTAGCTAACTTAGCGGGTGAAATTATGTTAAATGCGCGTTCGTGTTCCCAGTTAGCTAGCTAACTTAACAGGTGAAAAATGTCCGTCAAATTGTTGAACATTATAACATTATTGTGACATTACAATATTACAATATATTACAGTATATTATAATATACTGCCACACTCGGCCCCTCCAGTGCAAAATACAGCAAAAAAGCGTCAGGTTTATACTTCTCGCCAATAGCCCTCACCAGATCCAGTAGACTGTGGTACACCAGACCGACCCATCGCCCTCCGGTCTCACCTGCTGGAAGCAGCCTCGGCGCGGTCACCTGGCGGGAGGTTAATACGGGCCAGCGTCCGCTCACAGCGCCCGTTAAACCAGCTTCGTTAACAGCAGTCATAGTAACAGGTGATAAAACTTCAACGGCTCACAATCAGCCTCTCTAGTGAAAGAAAACAACATTAAAAGAAGAAAAGGTGGAAAATAGACTGTGGTCGAATCAGGCGGGTGAAATAACCGAAACGGCGCGTGCACATTCATCTCGTGTGTTGCCTAAAGAAACAGCCAATCATCAACTTTAAATTCGGTCTCTAGGGAGTTAAAGAGGCGTGGCCACGACTAAGACTTACTATTTTTAATTAATTAAACTTAAAATTATTTGCATATTACATTACTATCAAATGCAAGTATATTGTATAACAAAATAGTACAATATACTTACCTATAATAGTAATGCAATCAAACTTAAAATTATTTTGTACATTGTAATTGATTGTTTAATTAGATATCAAATCAGGGTTTACAGTTCCCCCACTACCTCTATAGAAACAGGTTAAAAATGTGTGTACGTAAAAGTAGAGCATTAATGTAAGGAGACTCCAGTGTCAGAGCTGTGTGACAGGGGGTGTTTTCACATTAGGCATGATTGATTTGTACCGTGTCCAGGAACGATTGCTACCCCCTCCCCCACCACCTCTTCAAGCAGACTCGGGCACAATTCCCAAGCGCAGGACCATTGTGTTCTCACTGACTTTAGGGTCAAGTGTTCCAGTAAACGATCCTGGTGCCGTAATGTGAAAATGCCCTGGGTAGGCTGTACATTTAAGCTTTCTGACATCCTTATTACAAGCAGCATGTTTTTCTCGAGTACGAGTGTTAACTTTTTACAAGTGAGAATACAGAGAGACGCTAGTGAAGAAACGTTATAGCAGCTGTTTATAGCTACATTGATTATTTTTCTAAAACAGCACCTCACAAAGTGATTTCAGTGTTTTTTTTTTATGCTTTTATGAATCCACAGTTATAGGTCAGCTTGTGCTGCACATTTCAGAAATATATACATATTTTTCTCTCTTTTTTTGTAAAGACAGTCACAAGACCAACATCACAGGTTTTATTCTGATTTTTACACAGAGAGAACATGCACTCCACAAGGAGAACTTCATGCGCACAGACCCTGAGGCCAGAATTGAACCCGGACTCGAGGTGCCAGGCGACAGTCCTTACCACCAAGCCCCTGTGCCACCCATGCATTTGTTCGGTGTGGGAAAACAGTGAATTTTAGTGAGAACAGGGGGCATGACACCTGCTGAGCACTCGTGTCGTTTTCTAGAACATTCTGTTCTTGTGTTTAGGTTAGAAAGATGTTTTCTATAACAAATCAAAGGCATAATGCTTTATTAGTGTGTGCGCGCATGTGTCTGTGTTAGCTGTGAGCATAAACTGAGTCAAAGCGTCTCTTATCTTTTCCTGCCAGATTCTTGCCAGTAAGGATACGGATCCTGTTCCAGTCTGATCTCTTATCAGCATTCGCTCAGAGTTGTAGTTTTAGAGACAGTGTCCTCTTTCATGCAAGAACACAAAACTTTCCCTTTTGTCTCTGAATCTTCTGGCCTCCTCTCTCTCTTCTTTCCACTCTCTCTCGCGCTCTCATCCTTTTCTCTCTAAACACTGCGTTCGATATTTTCATCTTGTCTCCCGCACTAGACGCTTGTCTTCCTAGTGATCTCTGGCTCCTTCTTTTCTTCCACACAGTAGCGACTTTCCTCTCAAGACGGCGCTCCCTGAAGGGCCGGCTTATGTGGAAGTGACACACTGTGAAAGCATTAGTGACTGAGCGAGATTGTAGCACGGCTCCCCGAGGCACTCTGTCTCTTTCACTGCACATTTAAATCCTCCACTTCTGCTCTTAAGAGACGAGTTTGCTGTTTTTCCTCCCGCCGCAGAGGCACTGGGAGTGTGGGCTAAAGCTAATTCCTGACTGCATTGTGTGCAGGACGGGGCCGGGTGTCATGTCGGCTCCAGAGCCCGTCTCATCATGTTTAGCTCCAAGCGCAGGAGGCAGAAAATGGAGCTCATGCTAACAATAATGCAGAAAAGAAGAAAAACTTGAGGATCTGTTGACTAGTGGCAAAACCACAAGTGTGCTAGCTGCTGATGTTTTAGCTTTAATCTTGTGTGTAGTTCGGATGACAAGAAAACATCTCCCTACACTGAGGCAGGACAAAACATCTGTCGCCTCTGTCATTCTATCGCAGCTCGCTCAGCCAGCTTTTTATAACTGAGGTCCAGGATTTCCAGGTTCAGGTGTTACTGAGCTCCTGGTGTGACTGAGGTCCAGTTGTAACTGGGTTCCAGGTGTATCTGACGTCCAGGCTTTTCAGGTCCAGGTGTTACTGAGGCCCAGGTCATCCACATCTAAGTGCAACTGTGGTCCAGATGTACCAGGTTCTGGTGCAACTGAGGTCCAGATTTACCAGGTTCCGGTGTAACTGATGTCCAGATGTTCCAGGTTCAGGTGCAACTGAGGTCCAGATGTTCCAGGTTCAGGTGTAACTGATGTCCAAATGTTCCAGGTTCAGGTGTAACTGATCTCCAGGTGTTCCAGTTCCAGGTGTAACTGAAGTCTAGGTGTAACTGAGCTCCATGTTTTTCAGGTTCAGGTGTAACTGAGGTCCAGATGTCTATCTATCTATCAGATGTCTATCTATCTATCTCACAATTTTTGCTTCCTCTTTTTCTAGTGCTCCTGTCTCTTTGTGTTTATCTCTCTGTATGTCTCACAATCTGTTTTTTTTTTCAAAACTCTTTATCTGTCTCTCACTCTGTTTCTTATTCTCTCTCTCTATATATATACATGTGTGTCTGTGGCGATGGAGAAATGCTGATAGATGCTGTTGTTGTGCTTGGTGGCAGCTCCTGCTGTTGAAGCCGGTGCTGTTTTAGCGCACTAATGTGAAATGATTAGCGTAATTGTCCTCCCATCATTAGATGTAGGGACTCATCAAACTTAATGGAGGTGTGACAGCTGAGTGAATGTGCATGTGTGTGTGTGTGTGTGTGTGTAGGAGGATTTATGGATGTTAAAAGCAGATATTTGTATATGCATTGTCAGGTCGGTGCGGGACAGTGATGACGAGGATGATGAGGAGCGGAGAGGAAGGCTCTGCACGCTGCAGTATCAGAGAGCCATCGTACGCATCCTCACTCACTTCGTCGCCGAATCCGCTGAAGTCCGAGGTCAGCTGACCTACATGCTGGGCTCTGATTGGCAGATGGACATCACAGGCCTGGTGTGGGACTTCCTGAAAGTGGAGGATCCTCGAATCGCCCGCTTACAAGATGGCCGCCTGCTGGAGGGAGTGGCGACGGGCATGACCAGCATCCAGGTACACGCCTGCCTCTCTCTCTCTCACTCTCTATCTCTATATCTATCTCTCTATCTATCTATTTATGTGCTTCATTTGATCCAATCATTTTCTTTATTTCCTCCTTTTCTACACATCCTTCTATCTATTTTTCTGTTTTTCTGTCAAACTCTTCCAAAGCTCTACCTTCTTTCTTTCTTTCTTTTTTTCTGCCTTTACATATATGTCCTCCCTTGACATTTTATCCCCTTATCATCTTCAGCTCATTATCACTGTAGTGACTTCTTAATCTAGTGTGTGTGTGTGTGTGTGTGTGAGTGTTTTTCAATGTCATATCTTCTACATGTCCACTGCAGTTGTTTAGAGGCAGGAGCAGTAATGCCTGTGTGCTTGAGGAGCAGAGTGATCTCTTCTTTAATATGGCCATGATCTTCATGCTGTTCATGTTCTGCGTGGTGTTCATGTTGTTCATGCTGTTAGAGCAGAAATGACCCTGAGGGTATGTATGTGAGAGTGCAGACGTGACACACACACATGAGCTGAGCATCATTCTTCTGACAGTTCTGAGATTAAAGCTAATTGTGCACTCGGTTACCCCACAGTGTCAGCAGGGATGTACAGATTGTATAAAGTCTGTCAGGTCTGTCACACGGATTAAAGTCACTATAAACTCTCCGGATGCTGAGGTTTTTTTTTTTTCTTTCTTTTTTCCATATGCAGACAGAATTTATTCTCAGAGTCCAGCAGCGATGATGATTTAAGCTTTATGGTGCGTTCTTTAAGCTTTTAATCCTTAACCATCTAAGCAGATCAGCTGAGCTCCTTCAGCTCGTGTTCCTAAGTCGAGTGTGTCCAAAATCCATGAATCGACTCAGATAACAGATACACACGAAAACAACCTCAGGATCGATTTCTCATCCTGTTCAGGTTCACAGAGTGCGGAGTGTGGATTAGATTTATCAGAATCACATCGTCTGTCTGCGGTGAATATGCAGCTTCACTCGAACCCTGAGCTGAGTTCATTAACTGTGTGTGTGTGTGTGTGTGTGTGTATTTGTGATTGTGTCTGTGTGTGTGTGTGCATACTCTACAGGTCCTCTCTCCTCTCTCGGACTCGATCCTGGCGGAGAAGTCGGTGTCTGTTGTAGACGAGCGAGTCAGTATCACTGAACTGGGCTTGCAGTTGGTCAGCGGCCTCGCGCTTCGCCTACAGCTCAGCGCAGGAAGTAACCAAGCCATCAGCGCCACGGCAACCACACAGGAAGTGCTCAACACACCCCAACAGGTGACACATACTGTACAAACACGCAAAGTCACAATAGACAACACGTTCAGGCAAGATCTAGTTTGGCGTCTCAGTCCTGCTGCTTTATTACTGTCTTATTACATTGTAATAAAATATTTATTGCAGTATTAACATTATAAACGTTTTCGTCTATTTCAAATGGTTCATAAACACTACAAAGTCATAATTGTAATGTATTCTACTTTATTTTCTCCTTATAACTCATTTGAACACATAACCCTAGTATAGACGTCTTCCAAATGGTTGAGATGTCACACCAAGGTTAAAGTATTATTACATTTATAAATACAAAACAAGTCACATAAACACCACTTCACACATAAATGTTGTGTGTAGCACTAATGTTTCTGATAATTAGAGTTTACGGGCACTTTATCTGTCATGGTATGAGCATACCTCAACCGATTGGTGGAGAGGGCTCAATCAGGTTCAACATATTCTTCAATATGATATACTGAATCAAGAAAGATTTTTCTTTTTTTTATAATCACTGGCAGTGTTGTCAGATATGAGACATAAATAATGAGTTAATATGCATATCTGCTCAAAAAAAATAATGACTTTTCATGTTTCTGTTTATAAATTGTTTACGAATACTTATGCCAACGTCACGGCACCCTAATATTTCTTTAGAAGCCAACTTCAGACCCGAGGCATGATCCTGCTTGATTGACTGTGCTGCAGGATAAAGACGGAGCGTTCTTCATTCCTTTAATTAAAAGCTGCTCGGGTGTCAGTAACGAGCTCAACACTCACACTTTAAATTAAGCCAATTACACGGCAGATCTTCAGCTTGTGAAACATTACGGAGCTCTCAGACCTCCCAGTGTGCACCTCTGCACCGTCACTTCCACACTCCGTTGCTGCTCAGTGTAAAAACATTCCATTTATAATCACACAGTCTCACACACACACACACACACACACACACACAGACGCTGTTTCTCCGTGCTCCCTCCCTAGTCCATTTAGACCATATTTTCCCCTCAATATCCCATTTGTTCCGCGGTTGTGATGCGTACCTGTGGGATTGTGGGTCGCTCTCACGGGTTACTTGCAGTAACTGCAGTCGAACGTAATTAAGGTCTATTTAAAGGGCTTCAGAGGAGGAAACTGGGTTAATTATCATCACCTTGATGCACATAATCGGTACCACGCGCCGCTATTCCACACCACCCCAGCGCTTTATAGACTTTCCCCCCATTCACTCAGGATGAAAGTCTGTCTGGGAACACTTTTCCAGAGCTAGCCTGCTGATGGGTTCTCTTCAACAGCGTCTCTATTAAAAGCGAGACGACATTGACGGCATGTGAATGCAGAGTTTTAAATTTTTTTTACAAACAGATGCTTTATATTTGCAACTTAAATTTCAAAATTTATATTTAAATTTCTAAATTCCTTGCATGTGTGAACAAGTAGTAGTGTTCAGAATGCTGCTTGAGACCTACACAAGGCTTACATCCCATTACCTCATGTTAATCTGCATCAGAGAGTTATTATTGATTAAGTGTCTAGGAATGATCTAATGTTAAACCAAACCAAACTCACACCAGATTGTGCATAAATTTGAACCCCATTATCATGTCATAGCTTTGCATTCATATGGTATTCCTAAATGTTTATAAGCATAATTAAGAAAAACTCTTTTATTTAAACGAGTGTCTGGTAAAGATGTAATGTGAAAACAAACCCAAACTCAAGGAAAATGCTCATTAGTGTCATTATCAATGAGTATTATTACTTATTATAGTGTCAAGACTTTGCATTCATCAGACTTTGCATTCTTAATTTATAAACAGAAGTAACAAAAGTTATGTGTCTTTCAGAGATAATTTATATACAGCTTATAACCTTCACAATGTCCTACAACAGGTTTTCGTATCAGTATTATTACTGTTACTTAGTAAGTTATGACCAAACATCCTGACCATACACACCACATGCAGGGTAACTGAATAACACTGATTATCTAGTATACACCCAGTAACTGGAGGTAGTATCAGGGGCACCCGAGTCTCACCAATGCCCATGGGGATCAAAAGCCCCAGATCCCAATGCGATCATGCACCTACGGCATGCACCAGACAAACATGTCCGACACATGGAGGCTCCACCCAGCAACACCACAGCACCCAAATTATTTGCTGCTAACATTCTGGTCCCGAGCACCTCAGCACACCCCCAGAGGTCAGAGGTCACCCGTTGGCACAAGGGAAATTTCCCATTATATAATACTCGGCATAATGTTTTGCGTTGTAGTGATATTGGGTGGGTCATCTAGCTTTCTCTATAACCGGTACACTGGGTAAGACCGTATCTACGATTAGTACTCATGAGGCTAAACATAAGATCAAAACAGACCTAACCTGTTATAAAGGCTTATTCCAACAGGCATCAGAAAGTGACGCTTCTCTTTAATATCATAGTTTCGCAGACACAAAGTTGGACTAAGACACTCCGTCAGCTGATTTCACTGTATTCTAAAACATCTGGTTATTTACATCATGAGGCTGTTGTAAGGGGTTTCATTGGAAAATGAACACATCCAAAGGCAGCGCTAGAGCAACAATTGAACTCAATGGAACAATGTGACACAGTGACACAAGGTTATAACACCAAGCTTAAACACATTATAGTATTGTTAGCGCTATGTCAGTTTGCTCTGGCTCTTGAATAAAGTATGTTTAATATATATATATAAAACTATTACAAATACGTTTATGACAATGTCATGACACCATAATGACAATTATGTATGTTTTATCTAGCTGTAATGGATGCTATAGGTATTTTGTGTATATATATATATATATATGAATACATACAGCAGACCTCAAAGGACTCATATACTACCTTTTTCTTTTTAAAGAAATACTTATAGCAAAGTTATAAGTTCATAATGACTGTGTTGTGTTTCTTTTTATGTTCATAGATATTTTCTGGTATTATTGTGACACAGTAATGACAGTTATTAACTTTTTTTCTGTAGAAGTATTGCTTTGTGTGTGTGTGTGTGTGTGTGTGTGTGTAGGCCAGCACAGGACTGGAAGATCACATTAGCGTGTGAGACTGCAGTAGTGTCAGGACATATTAAGGACAAAACACATCGTAGACATTCACTGCATGCGTTTCAGATTACTCAGACAGATCATTATTATAATAATCAATCATTCATGACTGTTCGCATTTCATCACTGTGTGTGTGTGTGTGTGTGTGTGTGTGTGTGGTGATGAGTCAATGGTGGTAGAAATCTTCCCTGCATATCAGAGGATTTGTACTGCATTGGATCTGGAAGCTTAAGACACTCATGTGTGGGCAAATCCCTGTTTGCATGGCCGTGTCCATAATGGAGCTTTCTCATTGGCAGGCCGCGGTTTAATCGCTCCTCTCCTGCTCAGTCTAGCAGAGCTCAGAGCGCAGAGCTTAACCTCACACTGCTCAAAATGTCACACTGATAGAGAGCCACAGTGCTCACATTCAGGAGTTTAAGGATATGTGGGATGGGTCAGTGGTTCAGCTCGCCCGAGTCAGGATGCAGATTTACTCAGTTTTGAAAGGAGTTAAAGAAAACAAAGAGAACTCTGAGATATTACTAGCAGTATAGCAGTAATATTTGTATTGTTATACTGATGCTACATTTATATGTAAGAGTATCCAATGTGGAGAAGAGCGTTCTTGACCTCAAGCTATAAGGATGGACGTGTTGTAGAACTGTTAGATGGATGATATTGGAATTCTTGGAATCTGATCAGAATCCTGGTAAAGTGTCAATTCAAGCAACTTGGGATTACATTGTAGTTTTTACAAGTTTATAAATTTATCCCTCATGTTATGTTCATTTTTGGCTCACACTCATAATGAATCATTTTATTCCATTATAAATTCACAATAATACAGATATTATCACCTGATGTTGGATTAGATCTCCTTATCAACTTGATCTCTTGTAAACCTTGCAAAAATAATTTTATATATAGATATTATTTTGACTATAACAAACACTAAGATGAAACTTATTGTAATATTCATCACAGAGTACTTCACTGAAATGTTAAACAAAGTCATTTTTTTAAACCATTTTCTGAACTATATTACAGAATTAATGCAAATGAATGAAATAAACCCTGTATGAACACATTTATACTTTTCTCATGTGGCTCTGAAAAGACTAGTGACATCCCAGTGTTCCTCAGTTTTGTCCTCTCATGAGAATGTTGGGTAATACAGTGTATATACACCACATACGCTTGTTTTTTTATCTCTTGGTGCACACAGTCAGCACCGCCTTCTACTGCCTGCTCCATCTTCGGTTGTCGTGGATGTTGGTGCTGTTGCTTCCATGTCTCTCACCAATGCAGCAGAGGATGGCGTTTGTGGAAGGTGTCGGGCCCTTGAATGAGGAGCTCCATCATGCTTTTGCCCAGTTCTTCAAGGAACAGTCTCCTCTTGTAGTTTTTTTCCTCTTTTCAGCTTGGATTAATCTCCCTCCTAACCACAAGACCATTATCGACACAATATGATCATACTGAAAAGTCTGTAAGAAAAAAGTTGCAAACAGGACTTGATGTCATCCACTCGGGATATGGTATGTCGGGTTGGCCCTGGGGTCATCCTGATAGAATTTTTATTTGGAAGCCGACCTCTTTTCTCAGGTGGGGATGACAACCAGAAAAATTATAATCCACCTCATCCACAACCTCTGACTCTTCCTCTTCTAAAGCCTCCTCACTGTCAACCTGGCTTCTCTCCTCCTGATCACTGTCTCTGTCAAATATGAATTCCAGAGCTTCACGTGCAGTATACTGTATCTCTTGGCCATTTTGCTACCACTCACTGAACTGTAAGGCCTGAAAGATTTATATCTCAGAGTTGCGTAACAGTTGTATGATTGAAACAATGTTGAAGTTTTGTTTTTCAACAAGTGTGGTTCCTGTAAGGTAAAAATTATATTGTTGTTTGGTTCTCATGAGGGTTGACATGGAATCCAAAAAAGGGCATAAAGTGTGTGTGTGTGTGTGTGTGTGTGTGTTCATTCCTTACCCATTCATTTCCAAGGACTAGGAACACCAAGTATTTGTCTATAAAAAATTTTTTTTAAAAATATTTTCTATTTATTTGATGTGGTCAAATGCCATGTGCGAACAAAGTCAAAAGACAAAAAGATGTAATTAACTTCACTTTTTTAGGGAGGAAACATGTAAATAGTGCCACATCTGGTCGTATTCTGTGTTTGTATTTTTATTGCCAGTGGTGTAACTCACAGCAGTGACAAACTCCATGTAGTTTTTATTAACAAACCAGAACACCAGACTTTGGTGGCTGTGATCTTTACATGCTGTACTTTTTCCTCTGTCTGTCCTGTAGGAGGCGCTGATCAGTGCTTGGCTGCAGTTCAGTGACGGCTCCATGGCCCCTCTGGACCTTTATGATCCGGATCACTTTGTGCTGACGGTGATCTCTCTGGATGAGGAGGTGGTGACTGTGAATCAGGATGCAACCGGGCGCTGGCCCATCGTCTCGGCTCAGGCTGAGGGTCAGGGCCCACTGCTGCGCGTCGAGATGAGCGTCCACGAGTCATGTCAGAAACTCAAACCTCGTCGCAGCATGCTCGCTGCAGGAAACTGCCATGTCCGTGTGAAATATGGCCGCCCAGAGAGTGTCTCACAACCTGAATACGGAGATGACAATGAGAACCATCGGCAGAACTTGAATTTACCGGACCGAACCGGAATGGACGGCCATTACTTCTACAGCTCTATTTCCAATATGGACGATGATGGAGTGATGAGGAGAATTACCACCACGACAAAGACAGAAATCATCCGGAGAACCGGGGAAGAGAAACTCTCAAACGACGGCAGCCGAATTTCCAACGTTCCTATCGATTTCTCTGATTTCCCAGCCCAGGTGGACCTTCCTCGAGGACACAGCGTCTATGATGATGATTTGATTCAGAACAATCGAGGACTCTCAGACCTGGAAATAGGGATGTACGCCTTGCTAGGAGTCTTCTGTCTGGCTATCTTGGTCTTTCTTATCAACTGCATTTCCTATGCACTGAAGTATCGCCATAAGGAGATGAGCATTGAGGGTCAGGAGAGTCTGAACCACGCACATGACTGGGTGTGGCTGGGAAATGAGGCGGAGCTTCTGGAGAGTCACGTGAGCTTGTCACCCCAAACAGACGAGCAAATCACGATTATGGATTCCAGCATCGGTGGATTGGAGGAAGGAAGCCTTCTGCTCAACGGCGGCTCCTTGCAAAAGAACAGTCATGAGCGTCAAGAGCAGCGAGGAGCCGAGAACAACAGTGGGAAAGATGGGAAAGGGGATTCGCCCACCACTAAAAGGAAGAGGGTAAAATTCACCACGTTCACCACTATTCCAGCCAATGAGACTCTTGGAGAGGAGCCAAATGAAGAGATAAAATGGGTGTGTCAAGATGTAGACATGGTAGAGTCCAAAGAACTGAAGAACTACATGGAGCGGCTAAACGACAGTGTTCTAAAAGACGTGGCGTAGTCGTAGGCAAAGTGACAGCGAGTGTTAAACTGCAGAACTCACCCTTATGCCTTCTTCATAGAGCCAGGATTCAGTCACAGGAACATCACAAGCTCTCTGAGATACAGAAGAATCACGGGACAGAACATTTGTGCGTTTGTTGTAGTCTCTGATCAACATGGCAGCTGCCAAAGGACTTGCTACCTGATGTCATGGTACTCGTGGCAAAAGAGTTTTTAAATCAACAAACAGAAAAATCCAACTTTCATTTATTGTTCATTTAATGCCCTTGACTTTGTTCCTTATCCTCTTCATTTATAAACAAATTTATTTTAGTGTCTTTTCTAGTTAAAAAAAAAAAAGGACACCATTGGCAGGCTTGCGGATGATACACACATACATACACACACATACATACGGACGAGTGTAATATTAATGCATATTGTACCACTGTAAATAAAGTGCACAGAATTGTTTTGACAGATCCAATGTGCTTTTGCGTATCTTTCCATCGGCTCTTGTGTTCTTCTCATCGAGACAAAACCCGGAGCTGGCATTTGTAGAGTTAAAGATATATTCATGCATATAATATAAACACCGTATTCCCCTAATCTTCCACCTCAGCACACTAAATTATTCCATTTTATCCCTCTGTGCCCTGTTTAAACGCAATTTTATTCCCCAAATCTTTGGTATGCAAACGCATCGCTTGCTGCGAGCATCTGACACAAGCTGTTTTGAGCCAGATAGTGAAATAAATTCATCTCTGTTCTAATTTAATCATTTGTGACCGGGACGATTTTCATAATGCCAAAAAAAGGGCAAAAAATAAAAAATAACATTCACAGCTAATTTAAATCAATTATAAATCCAGCATCATTAGAGCAAAACAGCAGGAGGCAGAAGAACATTTAAACAAGGACAAGCTGAAAATTGCTAATATGAATTTGGTGCCAGTGTTTTTTTTTCCCCCTTGCAACTTAAACAGCATATATACTGTTTCAATATAAAGAGAAAAATAGAAAAATCTCTGATCCACTGGTATTTCTAATCGTGCTTTCAAATCTGTTTTTGTAGAGTTTTGTGGGTTTCCTCATTGCACATAATTAAACAAACGAAAAAAGCTTAAATAACACTGTCTGAGTGGTGTGTAGGGGTGAACGCATCTTGTAAGACTCTTTCATTAATTGGGAAGGAGTAGAAAGTGAGAAAGTTAAACAAACCTTTACTGTTTGCATAGAAACCGCAAAAAAATCATATGAACATGAAGAACATGGAGATATCTCCAACAACAAATCATTGTATCATTAAAGAAAAAACAAGAGTAGAACATTTTGTGGGTCATTTCACCAGGATTCACTTCCTGTACTTGATTCAGAGGCAGTTAAATGTAAGTAGAGTTAATTGGGTGATGGAACAAGACCTCCCTTAAAAGTTCTTGGACCCAAATGAGCCTTAAGAACTGAACTAGGAAGGAGAGCACACCAGGACTTCCTTTCACACAGACCAGCCGTTGAGTATGTGAAAGCACACTGAGTCAATACAGATTTCAGATTTTGGTGCTTCTACTATTGAAAACAAGGATTAATCTTTCTGTAGAGAATCTTTATTGATTACTCCAAAGCCAAGGGCAAGATTTGACATTTCTATTAAAAGTCTTTATCTGTCCGCTTAGTGCATCAAGTGTGTCCGTGATCCACTTAGCTTTTACTGGAGTACGAATCATTCAGTCATTATTCATACTGCATATCCTGTGTAGGGTTGCAGGGGTCTGGGGCCTTTCCTAAAGAGTTTAGGGGACAAAGCAGAGGAAACCCTAAACAGGGTGCCAAATCATTGCAAGGCACAAGTGCACACGTACCCGACTATAAACTATGGGCAACTTAGAAACACTAATACATCTATAACACATCTTTGGACTATAAAACAAACTAAAGCACCTGGTGGTAACCCACCAAGCTTGGGGAGAACATGCAAATCCCACACACATGCAGAATAAGTGTGAGGCAACGGTGCAAATCACCCGCCTTTCTTTCGCAGATTTCCTTTCCATTCCATTTAACTCCAACACATTCACTACACCAGTGGCTCTCAACTCCAGTCCTGGAGGACCACCTGCCCTGCACATTTTAGTGTTTTCTCGGCTCCCAGCACACCTGATTTAACTAATCAGCTAATTAACAGCCTTCTCTGAATTGAAGTGGATGTGACAGAGCAGGGAAAGCACAAAAATGCGCAATGCAGGTGGTCCTCCAGGACCAGAGCTGAGAACTACTGCATTATTCAGCACATCTTACTAATTCTCACTAAAACCACCTCTGCATCCTCATCCTTGTTCTATGCCAAACATGTCAGATGGGTGTAGGATTCCCTAAGAGCATTTTAATCATGCTTTCATTGTAGTCGAAGGGAGAGTTTTCAGGTTTCGAGAGTGTAACACTATTTGTCTTGGTGTCACTGTACAAAGGAAAGATGGCAATTTGCAAATATGCATCGACTATGACTTAATGTCTTGTTTAAAACGCCAGCTTGTTTGCGATCACTGCATCACTCAAACAATTTATATATAATTGATTCAGTCATTACTTGATATTTACTTGAAAATTTTGTTTAATGTTTCAAACACGTCCGATATCAGAACGAAACTATTAATTAACCATCACCCAGCGGTCAGACACTTATCTGGATTCCCAAATATAATTACTGAAAATGGTACGCTTAAGATATGATGTGTAGGTGTGTGTGTGTGTGTGTGTGTGTGCACAGTGTTGCAGCATGCAAAGGAAATAAAAACGCTGTTTATTTTACGGTGCTCATTTGCAGAATGTGTACATTATAACCATGGTTTTCTCTCTCTCTCTTCCTGTCTCTTTGTCATCACTCTGGCTGTTTAAATGAATTAATGAAAGCGGCGCTGTATGTTAATGTGGCATTTTGCTGATAATCTCTCAAGCTGAATTATTGCAAGTGTTCAACACACAAATGCCAGCGTTTGTCTAATTAACCTGAGCCGGATTTCCCTGGGCGTTAGTGGAGGAGCGTCATATTTCCTCTTTGCTACCAATTAACGTGACGTCCGTATTAGTTTTTCGGCTCGGAAATGGTCTTTATGATTATGAAGAGGAGAGCCAACGGAGACTATTCATCCTTTAATTCGAACTGGAGCGGGGTCAGGAGGGGCGGCACGGCACTCGTATTAATGAGTGAAATCCGGACTCATTATTCACCGGTACACTGCTGGTAATTTAGTAACCATGACGCTTCATAAGCGTATTATAAACTTCAATATTCCTTATAAAATACTGTATGATCATTAATACACTGACGACCTCTATAAACCGGTTTTACTCAATGTACTGTTTAAATGCTTAAAGAAGTGGAGTTTGTTTAAGAATGCACAGTATATTCTTTTGGACGACACAACATGTGCGTTATTGTGTCATAATATACAACAGCCAATCAGATTCCAGTATGCAAATGAGCGCAAAGGATTGCTGATATTGTAGCAGGTGAATGAGTGTTAAAGAGCAGAATCTCTTTCAGAGGTCTGATAAAAATTTCTTTAGACTTTAGACTCCGCCGTGACAAAGTCATTCCTGTTTAAGACAGAGAAATGTGTAATCTGTAAGACATTTTCAAGTTCCCTCGTGTAAAAAAGGAATCATGGACGTTTTTTTGTGCACCGTTTTGGGTTTAAAGTTACAGCTGATGTCAGGGTGAAAAGCGCTGATTTGCTCAGAGTTTGGTTTGATTGAAGTTGAATTTGCTCTGATGTAGCTGTTCCAATATTCGTATTTCCCTTTTCATGTGGCGCCTGCCTGTGACGTCCAGAGGAAAAAAAAAAAAAAAAAAACTTGTTTGAAATCTAGAATGAATTTCATCAATGCACTATTCACCCTGATTGCGTGGCAGAGTTTTAGCGCGTACGAGTCGAACCAGGCCGGGATCGACCGCTTCGACGTTAATCCTCGAGAGACTCGTTTCCATCAGGTTGTGTTTTCACTCCTTCTTTTCTCTCTCTCGCTCTGAATGAGCTCGTTGGTGTGATTACAGTCACACCCCCATCGATTACGGCCTCTTGAATGGAAACAAGATTAAACGAGTGTGTCGAGTCCATCGCACCGCTCTGTTTTAGTCCTTTTAAAACTCTCCAACTTCCTGTCTAGCAACTTTGTCACAACTTCCTCCCTCCCATTTTCTCTCCCCCTCTCACAGTGCACTTCCTGTCGTCCCCGCACTCAGCAGCCTGATAGATGGCTGTTTTCTTTCTTTCCGTCTCAGTGTCTCCGTGGTGAGACTTCGATTGCGGCTCTATCAGCGCCGGGGCTGATGCAGACGGAGTGTGTGTTGCTCTGAGGGCAGCGAATCGCGACACGCAGCCTGTGAACTGTGAAGGACGGAGAAATTTCACTGTCACACCGAGCCAAGGGAAGATGGATGGCGCTGGGGTTGTAATTAACACACCATCATGTTCCTCTTTCATTTTATTTCATCTTTGCGGCGGCGGAGGAGGGAACGGTTCCGTCTCGGCACGCTGCACAACACTAAATGATTTTCTCTCTTTATAGACTTTTAGTCACTTTTTTTCCACGCTCCCGCGACTCGTACCGGCGTCCTGCGGGGGCGGCGGTTCCCAGCGCTGTCACACACAGGTGTGTTAATGAGGTCTGTGATTAGGAAACACGGCTCAGGCCTTATTTAGGAAACAATCGCACAATCAGGTTCGTGAAAGTGACACATTAGTAGCCCGAACACTAACTTCACTCATTTAGCCGCAAAAACACTATTTATTTAGTCGAAAAAATCCGGGCGTCCTGTTTATTTGTTTCCTATTTATTACAAAATTGATTTATGTAGAATGCCAAAAACTTGTTTATTCAGGAATCCAATCGCAAAATGAATTGATTTACAGGTCTGAGTAGTACATTTATTTTAAAAGGCACCAGAGCTATTTATCAAGACGCCCAAGCATTATTTATAGTCTTGAAATGAGACATCACTGTTTGCAGAAACTTTTACAAGAAAGGTTTTATTTTGTCATCAAATCACAGTTAGATGTGTGTTTGTGTTTATTTGAATATTTTTACGGGATCAATAAAGTATCCATCTACTGTATCCATCCAATCATCCATTCACTCTTCCTACCTGCCCTACAGTCATATCAACACACACATCATTTCTGGTCCTTAAGAGAACTTCACAGTGTCGGTGTTACCATATTAGCATTGACTCCACCCACTATTTTAAGACATCACACAGATCTATTAACCATGGACTCTAGTACATGTGAGTGTGTGTACGGTGGTAGCGCCCTTGGCTCACCACCCTGATCCGTCTTTCTCCGCTTCACAGGGAGCGTTTCTGAGATTTAGATCTCGGGAGTGCAGTGTGTGGGCGGAGCTACGGTACCGTCACTGTGTGCAGTCGGATTAAAGCGAGAACGAGATCAGCACCGATCAACTGCAGTAGCACTGATGCTAATTACTGTTTCAGTTTTCACCACCTTGGAGTCTCTTTCTCTTTCTCACACACACACACACACACACACACACACACACACACATTAATGACTATTTTTTCCTGTGACTAATACCTCACACTAAGCTTGACACTGCGCACTGCAATTATTTTCAAAGGAAATGGCAACAAAAAACAGTGAATAATTTGGACTTTGATTTCTTTAATTAATCTGTTTTTTCATGTGATTAAAGTAATATTAAAAGACTATTATTTAGAATTGCAGGGGTTATTGGCAATGTCAGAATTACAGCACTATTTCTTCTTCTTCTTCTGTTTCCAGCCGTGAGGTGCTCAGAATTATTGCCTTAAAATTTTCTTTTAAATTTTAGAACTAAATATTGTACTGTCTCCTTCTCATCATAATCATCTTATTATTATTATTATTATTATTATTATAAATAGTATTATAATTATGGTGAAAAATAAAAGACATGATCATTTTTATTTGCATTGCTTATATTATATTATTAATAAGATGATCTCAGGTCACACACACACACACACACACCGGAGCAGTTCCAGGAGAGATGAGAAGAACAGCAGCCCATATTAAAGAATGAGCTCGTGTCTGATTTATTAGACACACAGACAGGATTTAACTCCTGATGAAATCAGACAGAAATCCATCCTAATCAGAGAGCGACGCTGTTTCTGCTCTTCACTGGTTTACATCAACCATCACCTGCTCTCCATTTCGCTCCTCTGATCCGCTCACGTCTCCGTCCCCGAGAGTTAACGTTCGAAACGGCCTTCTGTCTGAACTTTGGCATCAACCTCAAACTCGACCCCAGAGTGTGAACTGCATCATCGCTTGTTTATGCAGTGGTTCGGGTCGGAGCTCACTTGTGTGAAAAAAAGACAAGAAGCCAGTTGGGTTTATGAAGATTTATTTCATCATCATCATCATCAGAGATCAGATAAGCTCATGTCAGTCACACGGCAGAAATCAAGTATAAAGTACAATAAAAAAAACAGGCACAAAATTCCTAAAATGCATTATAAAAGTGCAAAAAGAGTAACAAACAAACCTTTATTAAAAAACAAAAAACCACAGAGTGTCCACGATTTGAGATTCCTAGAAACTTCTTCCAGTTTTTTACAACTTTAGTACAAACTCCGGCTAGAAACACACCACCACTCACAGTGCAGATACAAAGCCTGATTATTAAACACCCGCAAACTAAAGCACGTTCGAGACGTCACCCTCGCTGAACACGTGAACGCAGCGGCGAGAAGCTGATCAGGTGCGATCTCCAACATTGATCTAAAGCAACAGCACAATCGGTCACGAACACACAAAGTTCAGAACGACCCACTAGCGCACCAATTCATCTCAGATCAGTGAAGCTCTGCTGACCAGGAGTGTGACTTTTTTTTTTTGATCCGAGCGTATGAATATGCAGTGTATATACATTTTAAGTGAGACCTCATGTCATGTGACTTATGTTATTTTAATGCTTGAATATCAGCCAATAAAGACTTTCTGATCATCATGTTTGTTTTTTCTCTCGTCTAGTTCTGATTGGTCAGAAGCTCCGGAGGCGGGTCATGTCACTATGAAGGATAAACTGTAAATGTTTGAGCGGGAAAAAAGTGTGAAAGACGTGTGTGTGTGTGTGTGTGTGTGTGTCTGTGATATCTGAACTGTCCTGCTAGTGGCTAAAAGGCAGGATTCTTGGATGATTTTAATAAGAATATACTACTGAAAAACAAACCAACAAAAGAATAAAAACCTAAAGGAAAACACAGTCCTGGTTTGACTCGAACAGCCCTCATATAGACACATATAGATGTTCGAGTCAAACAGGGACTGAGACCAAGTATTTCACAAACCCAACCCTCCACCTCATTAAACTGAAAAACAGCATCAAGTCCATATTTTGCACGCTTTTGAAAAAAAAACAAAGGCAGGTCTTGGAACGAAGCCTGCGGTCATCATCATCATCATCATCATCATCATCATCATCATCACCACCACCACCATCATCACGTTGTGGAAGAGGATTTAATTCAAGTGCTAGGCTTGAACAGAATTTCTGAGCAAAAGTTTGCACCCCCCTGTGCCAGCATCCAGACTTGTTTGAATTTAAACGTCTACATTTCTGTATACAAACACACTACTGAACCTCGTCTCTGGGATCCTGTCGATGTTCTCCTGCTGTGCGGTTTGTCTTTGGTATGTGATGGAGACCACGTTAGAGGAAGAGTTATTCTAAATGTAACATGTGCAATTTGTGTCAGTCAATAAAAAGGCTCCACCCACTTTTCCATTACTTTCGATCCCGGCATATTCCTATTTGTTTCTCCTGGCGACGTTTCTACAGGCTCTCTGTAAACTGACACATTATTTGCCTCGTAACGAGAAATGCAACAACAAGCTACGATATTTAGAAGAAGAAAAAAAGCAATCGCTGTCACATCACTCCATATTTACAGAATTGTATTGAATATAAAGGTACAAATCCAAACTACAGGTATTATACGAGAGTGTGAGATGAAGTGACGTCTGATTCAGTAGAATCGTGGAGAAGCTGCTGGAGCACATTAACGTTCTCTCTCATTAGTGTCCGAGTCGTCTCACTCACAGTCTCATCCTGATGTTAATCCCATGACTGAAGACAGAAACGGGAGGAAGAGGAGGAGGAGGAGGAAGAGGAAGATGTGAGATCTGAAGCTCAAACTCAGAAACTCTGAATTCTGACCCGGAGTTGGTGAGACGTGATTCTGATCGGGAGATGACGAGGAGAGAAGTGTTAAATATATAAATAAGTGCAGGTGTTGGGTGTGGCACGGGCTCCTGCTGAGAGGCATGCTGGGAAATCCGCAGTGTGTGTGTGTGTGTGTGTGTGTGTGAGTGGATCAGGAGCTGTATGAAGACCTGCGGTTCATGTTGGTTCTGTTCTTATCGTACTTGAGCGAGACGATGAGGAAGAGGAGGAGTGTGACGCCTTGGATCCCAGCCAGAAGAAAGAAGTAGTAGTTCAGCGTGCAGTTGTTGATGTTTCCTACACACACACACACACACACACACACACACACACACACACACACACACAGAGTGAGAGAATCCATATGTAATGACATCACAAACTCACAGATGCACGCACACATTTTTTTTTCTAAAGCAATTAAGAAAAAGAATGCAGTTCCTCCTACTCATCACTAACAACAGAAATTATTTCTCACACACACACACACACACACACACACACACACACACACACACACACACACACACACACACAAAAAGCATGTCATTCACCAAAAACTAGGACACTTTAAATTATTTTCTCTTGCCTCATCCTGACAGAAGGGACAAGTACATTCATCTCTCTCTCTCTTTCTCTCTCTCTCTCTCTCTCACACACACACCACACACACACACACTTTTTAAAACTTTCATCTCAGAGTGTGTCTGTCTGTTCCAGCTTTTTCTATCTTTTATGTAAGTTGTAAAGGACACGCTGTATTTTTAAAGAGTCACGAAAAAAAAAACTGTAAAAACCAGGAGTTTCTCCCACAGCTGCTCGCTCCTGATTGGCCATCAGGTGTGTGTGTGTGTGTGTGTGTGTGTGTGTGTGTGTGTGCGTCATGTCGTGTGCTTTATGACTACCTCCATGTCAGTGCCATTTTATCACACAGTAACCATGACGATGAGTAGTTTGGAGTAAACAAACCCAGACAGTGTGAGAAGCGCCAAGGTCCTGGAGGAGGAAGCTGAAGGTTTTTTTACACCACTAACACACTCGGAAAAACAGGCAGACACGGTAGCGTAGAGCTCATCAATGCATGTATGTGTGTGTGTGTGTGTGTGTGTGTGTGAGAGCAGGCTTCGAGCTGAACGCCTCCCAAATGAGCCTCCAGTTAAAACGTGTGATTCTCACGTGAAGCTCCACAAACAATGAGCAGTAAGAGACATCTCCGTCCGTCCCAGGACGATGCTTACACGATCCGTCACTCGTCAGCTCAGGCGCTCTCCATTTCACACACACACACACACACTGCGCTAATCCCAGTCTAGCAGATAACACATATATCACTGTATTTCCTTTTGAACACCCCTCCGACACCCTGCACTACCCCACCTCGCTCCCACCTCGCCCCCCCTGCGCCCCCCCAGCGTCTTCCTGTGTCGATGGTGTTTTTTCTCTCTCTCTCTCTATCAAGCCCCAGTTGTAAAAGAACATGGAGCTCTATCACTGCGACACACTCGCTGGCAGGGAGATTGCTGGCGTTCCCCTCAGGAAAGGAGCCGTCACAGCTTTTTGGCCGGCGTTCGGCTGTAATGGAAAAATAAACACGAGTGAGCAAAGCCGCCGCGCGACACAAACAAATAAATACAGGCCGCGGCGCTCAGGAGACGCACGCTGGGTAAAAAAAAATAAATAACCGAGAGGAAATATTTTTTTTTTTACCTGAAACATGACATGAATATGTGTGTGTGTGTGTGTGTGTGTGTGTGTGTGTGTGTGTGTGTGTCAAGCCTGAAAAATGTGAAATTTTACACTATATGTAGCTTCTGCAATGTCATTCTCCTTCACTGCGACTGAGGCACACAGGCCACGCCTCCTTCTCTAGGAGTGACACAGAGGCCATGCCTCCTCCTCTATGACTGACACAAAGGCCACGCCCCTTCCTCCATTGGGACAGACACAAAAGCCACACATCCTTCAATGAGACTGATATACAGAGGCCACGCCTCCTTCTCTAGGACTAAGAAACAATGGCAACGCCTCCTTCAATGGAACTGAAATACAGAGGCCACGCCTCCTCCACTGTGACTGATGTACAAAGGCCACATTTCCTTCACTGTGACCAATATGCAAATGCCACGCCTCTTTCTCTAAGACTAAAAATCAATGGCGACGCCTCCTCCATTGGGCCTGAGACACAGAGGCCACACCTCCTTCACTGAGACCGAGCCACAGAGGCCACGCCTCCTTCTCTAGAAGTCACAAGACACAAAAGTTACACCTCCTTCACTGTGACTGATATACAGAGGCCCCACCTCCTTCTCTAGGACTTAGAAACAATGGTGACGCCTCCTCCTTTGGGCATGAGATACAGAGGCCACACCTCCTTCACTTGGCCTTAGACACAGAGGCCACACCTCCTTCACTGGGCCTGAGACACAGAGGCCACGCCCCCGAAAGCGCTCAGTGTTTAGACTAATGATGAGATAAACACAGCTTTAACATTCTGCTCTTCATTAAACAGATTTGAATCTTTTAATCCAATAATCTGCTTCTGTTGAACATCTCCTGTGTTAAATCAATCTGTGTGTAAACAGCTGCTCGAGCTTTCTGTGGAATTAATCAGGATGTTACACCCAAAACAGTGGTTTATCAGAGGCTGTGTGCTGCTGCTGCGTGTACGCAGACGAGGGAACGTTATGAGGATGAGGGATTAGATTCAACTCTGAATCAGTTACAATTACACAATAAACAAAAATTAAAATAAATCTGTTCATCTACCCATCCTTCCATCTATCAATCCACCCATCCAGCCAACTGTTTATCTACTTGTATGCCCATTCATCCATCCATCCATCCATCCATCCATCCATCCATCCATTTATTCATTTATCTATTCACGTAAACGATCCAAATATCTATTTATACACCCCACACTCCATCCATTCACCCACCCATCTGGATATGTATTTACCCATTTAAGTATATTTAAACCATCCTTTTATTCAATATCCATCCATCCAACCACACAACTATCTATTTATCCATCAACTTTTTCATACTTCCTTTCATTCATCCACTCACCCACCTGTTTATCAATCTATCCTTCCTTTATCCACTCATTTATTTATTTATCCACTCAGCCAAAGGTCTATCTATTTATTCACCCAACCACTCAAACATTCCTTTATTTATGAATCTATTCAGCAATTAAATCAAGTATCATTCCAACTCATTCAGCCCAACTATCCATCCATACATTCATTCATCTAACCATCCATTTACTCATCCGTTCAGCCAACTGTCCATCTGTTCAAATCTCCATCCATCCAATAAATTATACAATAATCTATAAATCCAATGCTTCATCCAATCATTCCCCTGTATCTGATTTTATTAACTCATCTAATGATCTATTCTTCCACTCATCCATAAATCCAACCACCTATTAAACATCCCTCCACCTTTCCAAACAATGATCCACCTATCCAACTATCTAACACTTCTGCAAAACTATCCACTTATCCACCTATCTATCCACCCATTCCTGAATCTATCCGTCAAATTAACCAACCTTTCACTCATCTATGAATCCACACATCAATAAATCTGCCCATGTATCCAATTACCCAGTCACTTTTCCAACAATAAACTCATCCACCCACTCAACTATAAATATATCCACTTATCTTGCCGTCCTTCCACTCGTCTGTAAATCTTTCCACATACAGTACCACTCATCCAGCAATAAGTGCACACGCCTACATAAGCATACGTCCAACCAGCCATAAATCTAACACCTAATTAATAATCCAAAAAATTAAAACCATTGATTTAACAAGCGTTTTAACCATCCAGACGCCTGGACTCCATCAGTTACTTTGTGCAGTCTCCAGCCACCACCTCCTCGTTATTATTAAAGCTCCTTGACAGTTTGTGTGTGGTGTACAACATACGTTTAACGCGTCTGCATGTTACTTTCCAGTTTTCCTGTCATTCACCTCCCTGTCATTAGATTATAAAATTAGCCCTCACTGTAGGACCGTACACCTCGTTAAAAGCACTTCGGATATAAACTTGACAGTTCAGTCCTTTTTCTCTTTCTCCTCTAACTTAAAAGAAAAAAATTGTCATTTGTCTCTCCACGGAATCTCTTCATCTGGAATAATGGAATGTTCAAGTCCTTCCAGCACATACTGTAATCTACACAACCTTCAGACCCATCTATCTCTCTCTCTCTCTCTCTCCCTCCCAGTGGGGAGTCAAGTAAAACAGCACTGAAGTCACAGAGATCTCGGAGTGTGTGTGTGTGTGTGTTTTCCGTGCTGCTGTGTGATATGTGGAGAAGGAAAGTAGCACACTCAGTAGGGAGGATGTAAGCCTGCAGGCAGGAGATCGTGCATCTGTAATCGATAACAACCCAGGAGAGCTACACGCACACACACACACACACACACACACACACACACACACACACACACACACACACACACACACACACCACAAACAATGTGCTAATTAACATCAGCAAAAGGACACAGAGAAACAGGGATTAATGTGGATGAGGTTCTGGACAAATACACTGCTCACGTGCTTATTATTATTCCTATTTATCATATAAGATCTTGCTTTGCAGATTATCATTACTTCATGACAGTTTGAACAATTGTTAACTATAATCAGTTATTTATAAATAATAAATTATATAGCTGGAACTGAACTCGTATGAGAAACGTATATGAGTTTCATAAAAGATAAAAGGGAATACTTCATTAACTTGCTTCTTTCATTCTTATTTTAATGAATAATTTTTATTTCTGGTTATATTGAGTGTAAACTGGTTTGTGGTTTAGTTGCTGGGTTTCACACCCATCACTATCTACGAAATCATCTATCCATCCACCTACAGGTATCTGATCATGGATCCACCTAATTTCATCCAACCCACTTACTTAATTAACCTTCTATCTGACCAACCAAGTGCCTGAGCATTCATCCACACATCCCTAAATCATCCATCCATCTATCTATCTAACTCACTAAACAAACCACACATTAATACATCATCATCAAACCATCTACCAATTAACATATCTATCCATTTACCCAACCACGGATCCATCCATCCATCCATCAACCTATTCTTTCACTCAACCACACATCCATAAATCATCCAGTCATCTGTTTATAAATCCATCTATACACCCATTCATCTAGCCACTAACCCAACCACACATCCATAAATCATCCATCTATCGTTCCTTCCATCCATCCATCCATCCATCCATCCAACCACTTACCCAAACATGCATCCATAGATTATATATCCATAAATCCATTCTTTAATCAACCACATATCCATAAATCATCTATTCATCCATCTATCCAAAAACCCATCCATCCACGAAACCATCCAACCATTTACCCAACCACTTAACCATAAATCATCCATCCATCCATCCACTTACCCAACAACATATCCATCCATTCATACATCTGTTTTTAACCACCAACCCATCAATATTTCTCCTGCCTACCCACACTGTACATCCGTCCATAGACCTTTCCTCAGTTGTAAATCCTCCCCACTACTCAACCATCCATCCAAAAGTCCATCCAATCTATCAAATTACCCATCCATCACACCTACATCACTCCATCCATCAATAAATCCATCCACTTATCCAACTACCCCATCGATTCATCCATCCATCCATCTATCCATCTATAAATGCAATGTGAGGTACCCGTCCTTTCTTCCATCCATCGATTTACACAGCGTCCCATTTACTCATAAATCCACCGTTCACCCCAGCCATCCACTTATCCGTAAAATACATCTAACTATTTTTAAATTACTTTACCTAACATTTATTAATTCATAAATCCATTACCTACACGACCCTTTATTTTCAAATCCATTCACCAACCAAACCATACATTTATCCATCCACCTATGAATCCACTCAGCCTTCCAAACTCCCCGCAGCAGCCGTTCCAGATCAACACTGCTCCCTGTTGTGACTCACACCTTTCCACATTAGTTTTACCACAGTTACTGAGCAATATGCTGCAGCTTTACAGAGTTAAACACTGCTGTCATGTATAATTATGTGCGTTCTCGCTACAAAATTAGCCAGCCAGCTGTTCAGGGAAAAAGCTTCTCAATGAACACATGGCATATTAACTGCTTCTATTTTAAAACAATAAAGTGTTGCCGGAGTTTAATAGTTTGCTTGTTGCCGTCAACAAAATTGCACAAGACACTAGAATATTCTATGAAACTTGTGTGTGTGTGTGTGTGTGTGTGTGTGTGTGTGTGTGTGTGTGTATGCGTGCGCAAGTCAACTATTAAGTATAATACAAACACAAAACCAGGAAGTAAATTTCCCCAAGAATGAAGGTCATACAGATTAAGTAAAGCTTTAAATATGAAGATTACGAGAGGTTCCTGAGTAAACACATGAAGCAAGAGATTGTGGTGGAAAACACTGTGTAAAACTAATAGGACATGAATAATAACCTCGGCCGTCCTTCCACATTTTCCCTTTTGGATGGTTTTTCCTGGTGGTAGTTGGCCGTAGGTGAGCAAAAGTACTGGAACAGAGTCTTGCTGTAAATAAAAATAAATAACACCTAAAATTTGGTTGGCTCGTCTTTGACATCAAGACGATGATCCAGTACGGCCACCAAACCACCACGTCCTTCTTATGTGATGTCTTTCCAGGCTTGTAGGGCAACTTCTATCAGGAGGGGTGGGTGTTTTTTTGGGTTCTTTCTTCAGTTCTTCATTTTTAAGAGGTAAAATGCTGCTCACATGGGTTAAGGTCTGCTGACGGACCTGTCCAGTCTAAAACTTTCTACTTTTCTCCCTGATAAAGTCCTTTGTTGTGTTGCAGTGCTAATTTTTTGAGAAGGACCTGGACCATCACCCAAGGTTGTGTAGTGATGTATACATCACTACACAATGAAATTATTTCTTTGCATATACCAGCTTGGGGGCTATAATCAGAGTGCAGGGTCAAAGTGCAGTCATTATATGGCATCCCAGAAGCAGACATCATTAAGGGCCTTGCTCAAGGACCGACAGTGACAATTTGGATGGGCTTGAACCACTGACCTTCTGATCAGTAACCCAGAGCCTTACCCCTGAGCAACCACTGCCCCGATGAAATGTTTGTATCTTGTGGTATGGCCGCTACATTTCTGCTATAAAGGCGTCGTTTGATTTCTGCTATTAAAGTCGTCTTACAATTAGATTGTAGATTGTGGGACCTGTACCCCTGTCCTGTAGCAGTTGTTGGTGAATACACTGACTGATGTCAGTGCAATTCTATCATCGACCTCTGATGTTCTCTTTGGCCAACTTGCTCGATATCTGGTTGACTGGTACACCAGTGGTTACTTACTTTTTTACGGATATTCCAATTTGTTACTTTCTACACCCAGTGCTTGTGCAGTGGCTCTGTCTGTGGACTTTTCTTAACTACAATATGGCTTGCTTTTCTCACTTAGACAGCACTCAGGTCTGTATATTGGTTTAATCCATTTTAACAATAAATACAATCTTCACAGGTGAAACCTGCGGCTCAGATTAAGAACAGACATTCAGAGCTATTAAATATTTAACAATTCAAAGCTTCAAAGTCTGCCCTCTAGAGGTTGTTGTTGGTGTCACTGACTATGAGAAACATGAAGAAGAAGAAGAAGAAAAGTGTTGCTATGATCAGCTGCTCTTCTTTTCACCAGTTTGAAATCCCCGGATGAACCTGTTAGATGTCTGATTAGTACGCCAGTGGTACCTGATGACTTAAATTCCCTTTTTTCTCAGCATCAAAATGGCTTGTTTTTTTACATTCGCTGTTAATTAATTAAATACCCAATCTAATAAAAAACTCCTGTCACCTCCAATATTTTTGATCTTCTGAAAAATTAGTGGGCTTAAACTAAAGGTGTGATGTCAAGTAGTTCAATTCGTCTAGATACGAACATTATGAAACTGATCAGTCATCTCAAATTCATCTCCGAAATCACCTCAAGTGTCTTCAGTGTGCAGCCAGAACAAAGGATTGCTGCTGCAATACTTTCCGGGGAGACTGTATTGTTTCTTGGTGCTGATAAGAAGATCTCACACACATCGATCATACACTTAAAGTGAGAAACAGGTCAGATCATGTCTTTTCTTTTTCGCATTCCTCCTCCAGTCCTGTGTGTGTATCTGCGAATCTCCCCTTATCCATTTCCCTGGATGTTTCCTGAAGCATATTACTCGACTCAGCCCTCCACCCCTCGCATCATTCATCAGCACTGCTGAGACGATTATGTTTCACATGGCTGCTAGCTTTAAGGAAAGAAAAAAAAAAGAAAATGACTTTCACACATAAAAATCCCTCCACAGCTCTGAAGAAGCCTGGGGAACATCTCACAGGAACCAAACAGTGGTTAATTCAGGGTTATAACAAGCTTCGTTTCCTTATTTAAACTTATTATCAGTGACCGCTGACCCCCTGGAAGCTTCTCGACCTCCTCCAGCCAACCTTCCTACTTGAAGCTCAGATAAAGTTCCGGCACGAGGCAGCGGAGGTGGCTCTTGTGTAATGAGGAGCAAATTAGGAGCTTAATCGCAGCCCTGTCTGAACAGAGTCGCGCTGACTCGTCTGCCCACTCAGCTGGATGAGAAGAGCGAAGTCACACTCATTAGCTAAATCACCCGCAAATGCAACATCCTCACTTCACCCCCCCCATCACATGCCGGCTCCAGAAGAACAAAAACATCTCTGCTGATTCAAAGCCGTTGTTGTAGTCATATGCTGCTGAACTAAAAGCACTTTGAGGGAAACAAAGTTTTGTTGGAGAAAAGAAGAAAAAAAAAATAGGAACTGGAAATAGAAACGCTCCTTTGATTGTGACTTTAATCAGCTCGTCTGCTCTGATACACAGGGATAATGCAGATTGCATTCTTTTCTGGTAAATGAGATTCATACACAGGGTTTCATTGCATTTTTAAAAGAGGACACATTTTAAAAGTTGACAACTTGGCTGTTTCACATTAGTTTATTTTCAGTGTGTTTACTATATGCTAGTTTATGGACATATTATTGTCTGTCCATATGTTTACCGTAACCAAAGACGGTATAAAAGGGACCAGACAAACCCCTTATGTAGGAGATTTGGCCGTCGACCATCTTAAACCATATCGTTAATCCATAAATGGGCAAATGGATGAAGCAAACGGTGCCAGGTTGTTCTTTAAAACCAGCCGACCTAACTCAGTTAGCACCCACAACATAGTGAGAAGGGATATACAGCAAACAGCTAGCAGGTTGACACCGGCACTGCAGCTGTCACATAAATCAGCCACGCCCTTAATTATGTAATTTTGTCTTAATATAATTTTAATGAATGGGATGTCTAGCTATGGAGACAAACATCAGTTTTTTGAGGGGGTCCAGGCTGTAAACTTATTTATTTCTGTTCTAAAATTGGGCATTTGAACACAGGACTCTGTGGGGTTTGAGTCTCTGGAGCCAACCCCCAGGGGACATCTGAGGAACTGCACATTTTGGCACTTTCGCATTGGACTCATTTTTCATTTTTCCCAGCGGCACGGTGGCTTAGTGGTTAGCACTGTGGCCTAAACACCTCCAGGGTTGAGGGTTCAATTCCCACCTCGGATCTGTGTGTGTGGAGCTTTCATGCACTCCCTGGGCATGGGGGGTTTCCTCTGGGTAATCTGGCTTCACGCAGATTAGGCTTATTTGCATTGCCAAATTAACACACTGCTAGTTTCCACCTTGACCCGATTACCAAAGGCCTGGTTTACAGATTAACCTGTTTTATGGTGTTCAAACCACAATCAGATGAGAACAGAATGAGAAAATGTGCAGCAGACACACTTCAAAAACGTCTACTAGCAGCGCACAGAACAGAAGCACACGCATCACCTGTTTGTTCCCATACCAAAATCCCGGACAATTCTGGGAGTTGTACAAATCCCACCCGGCCTGATATTTTAGGCTTGAAAAGAGGCCATGTCCGAGAAAAAGACGATGTCTGCTCACCCTGGCGTGACTCTTTCGCCCATCTGTTAAGACTAGAACAGGAAGAGAACCTCAAAGTGCAAAAAAAACTATTCTGAGACCTGGTTTTTACTTTCCTACAAAAGAGCCAGGCCTTTGCTCTGACCTGCCGGCGGGAGAGAACGTCTGCAGGTTCTTCTGGGGTTTAGTGCTCACAGCAAGATAACAGAGCAGACAGGAGAGGAGCAGAAACACCGCAGAAATAATAATAATAATAATAATAATGTTACTCAAAAAGAGAGAAAGATGAATATTAAATACCTCTGGACATTAAAAAGATTTACCTGATGATGAGGAACAACAGATTTAAACAGTGTACAGTAGTGAAGCCACCACTCCAGAGAGACATCGCTCAGAAATAAGTGCCCCCTATAGGCTCAGTGATTTTCAACAACAGTCAATTATTTTATTTCTTATCTAATACAACATCAAAGGAGAAACAACATGAAAAACACCCATAACATGATAAAAAGATAAAAACAAAAAGAGCAGTTGTCTTATTGGCTGATTAAACCTGTTTAATTTGGTGCAGAACGCTTGCCAGTATTTACACAGCCCTCTTGTCAGGTTTTTTTTTTTTTTGTTTTGTTTTCATAGACACATCCACAAAACCCACAGGTCACGCTACAACACAGTTATACTCCACTACTCTAGTCAGTTTAGCGTCTCTCCATGAGATATATGACAAAATTGTACTTTTTACACTGTAATTCTGATCATTCTGATTATTTAATCTGTATACGTGTGAATGCAGTTTGCTTTAAAACACATTAAAGATACATTTCAACCGAGTGAAAGATTTACAGAGGCTTCTTGATTAGCCAGATGTGTCTAGAAGAATGCTAACTCGTGTGTTAGGCTAGAGAATTTGAAAATGGAGGATTTATATGCTAACTTAAGAGTTAAAAAATAAAAATTGTGTGTGGATTGGATGGTCCTCTGTGGCGACCCCTCGGCGGGAAAGACCAATGACACACACAATGCGAAGGGTGCCAATACTTTGTGCAGGGCAACAGTGGGTTTACAATCAAACCGACAAATCCTAATCAGAAATATGTCGCATAAAGTGATTATCTGAAGCTGGTTTGTTGGGCTGTGTTTATTTGTGTGCACTGTTGCCATGGCGATTAGTTTTACCTCAGGTGTTTTTTACCTCAGACTTTAGGAGCTAGCCGCGGTAGCTGCACTTTGCGCTAATACGCGTTTCTGGGCTGCTGGAGGAGAGAGTAAAGCTGGATTACTGTAAGCAGGTGAGATGGAGGAACAGGATGTTTTTCTGTCTCTGCTCCGCTTTACCGAGCGAGGGACGGAGTTAAAGACAGACCGAGAGAAACCCGGGGATTTGCGCTAGCTTGGCCTCTGCGTAGCACGCGGCGTGTATGCGGTTGATCGGCTAAGCTACGGCAGCGTTAGCGACTGAAAATTGCCTCCGGGCTCGGGGGCTAAGCGCTAAGTCAGCATGGCTGGCCGTGTGTTATCGCCTCGGAGACGTTTCTCCGCTGATAAGTTCAAATAAACGAGCTGCTACGCTAGGTGCTACGTCCAGAGCGCTAAGCTAAAACTTTGATCCTGAGCCAAAACGCAGAGCCAAAAACAGTTAGCAAACAACCTGTGAAGAAAAACTGACTCATAATAAAGTGCAGAGAGAGAGAGATAAAGTGTGTGTGAGGGAGAGATAGAGAAACATGAGTGTGTGTGTGTGTCACTGGTACATCACTACTCTTACTAATTCTTTCCCCCTTGTGTTTGTTTTCTTTTCCTTCTTTCTCTCCTTCTTTTCTTATCATTCCTACCATTCCTTCCTCTACCTTCCTTACATTACTTTTCTCTCCATTGTTTCTATCCTTTCACTTTCTGATGATTCCTTTCCTTCTCTCTCATTCCTCTCCATCCTTTTCCTTCCTTTACTTCTTTTCATTATTTCCATCTTTCATTACTTAATTTCCCCCTTTCCTTTTAATTCTTTTTTTCCCTCTCCTTTTCTTTATCTTTTCCATCCTTTCCTCTTCTTCCCTTCTTTTCCCTTAAATTACTTTCTTTTCTCCTTTTCCTTTGACTCAATTTTCCCCTCCTTCCATCTTTCCATCATCTCTTATCTGACTCTATGCCTTTCTTACTCATCTATTTCTGCTTTTTTCTCTTTCTTTCTTTCCCCTTCATCTTCCCATCAATTAATAAACACGTGCCTGTGCTTCAGAGCACCTCAATGTCTTATGCTGATTTCTGTGTGTGTGTGTGTGTGTGTGTGTGTG
>JAOVVA010000036.1:1030817-1040022 GCA_028565275.1 Leiocassis micropogon | reverse complement strand
GCGGCGCGGAGGACTGCGACGCCCCGAAACAAACGAGCGTTAATGGCGTAGCCGTGGAAACCAGAATCGGTAAGCGGCGAGGGGAACACCGCGGAGGAACTGCGACGGGACGGAGGATGTATACTGATTAAAGAGTAAATAAGATCAGAAGTGTGTTAAGGGAGGATGTACTGCAGTAACAGTGCTGGAGGATTAAATATCATTAAAATTTAAAGCACGATATTAAACTCTGCAGTTTATTAGAAATTCACACTGAGTTTGTCAATAATGTAAATATTCGCCTTTTTTTTTATAATTTTGAGTTGATAAATAAATTTTAATGAGATCAATCGTTCAATTATTTGTTGTTAAGTCGACAAAAACTTCTGAATACAAAATGGTTAATTTAATAGTTTAGCAGTTTAAATCGCAATCGCGATACGTGTCCAAATAATCGCAATGTGATTTTATTTATTTATTTTATTTTTTTATTAAATCGTGCGGCCCTAGTTTCTGAGAAGGTCAAGTGTAGATGATGGATCTTTGAACAATGGTGTTATTGATTAAAGGTGCAGTCTAAAGGCAAATCCCACAATGCACTGTGGGAACCTGCAGGAAAATTCCAGAAAGTGTGAGCTGTTTTAACACTAGAGATTGCAATTTGATTTTTATTGAGACAGCAAACACAAAAACTTTGTAACTTTCCTCTAACAATAAACCAAAAAAAAAATAAAAAATCAATATTATTTTTTAAAGATAAAACATGGACTGTCTTTCACGGCATCAAAAAGTGCTGGAGATCCTGGACAGAGCTTCTTTATACCTAAAAATCAGTATCAAAAGCTGATTGCAAAGTTTTGAACTGTTTTGAATATCTATACATAAATACATAACAAAAAGAATAAAAGAAGGCATATAGAAAATTTGACATATTCCTATCTTTGCCTTATGCACCAGAAATCTGACACTGATAATAATAATAAAAACATCATTAAAAGATTATGAAAACGTGCCAACAGTGGAGACTCCCTCTTTACGCCATATGTTTAATCAGTGTCTCCTTACATATGTGCATCATTCAGAATGTGATGTTTCTATAGAAACCAGAATGTTTTGAAAAGAAGGCATTAATATAAACATTATACAAGAAGTTAATGAGGAAATTATGAAAACTCGTAACGCAGAAATCACCAGTGATGTGGTCCAAAAGTCCAGTATCCACACATTCTTGATCCGCCAACAAACCCAATGAAGAAGAAGAAGAAAAAGAAGAAGTAGGAGGGGACAACTTGGGAAACTTTTTAAAAAATTTTGAACTGGACAGTCTAGACGTTATGATGTCACATCCTAAACCGTGAACAACACCATGTTTAGGGTCAGGCGTTTTCATAGTACCCGAATACACATAAGGCATACCCAAGACCACCTTTCCGAGTGGACCCCAGGTACAGGACACAGCGTTCACACAATTCAAATGAACCGGACATTCGAGTCACATGTACTCAGATCCCTGACGTGCAAATTTTCTCCACTAGAACCTTCAGAGGTTTTGCATCTACTACTTGTTTTTTCCCTTTTTAAATAATTAGCCTTATGATATGCTTATTAGAAAGTTGTCATCGTTTTTTTCTCCCCTGGAGGATGAGCGCTTGGATGAGGTTCTGTATCCGTCGTCTCGCCTGCTGGGCTGGTGGAGCACAATATCCACAGGGAATCTGTCCGTGTCTAAGTGTGTGCGCCCGTGCATGGTCCCAAAAAACAGCGAGCCGGCTGTCAGACATTGGCTCGGACGGTGGACTCCATTAAAAGGGATTTATTCGAACAGAATCGGGCCAGAGGAGAAAGCCGGGATCCGTCGCATTTCCTCGCACGTGACTCCCGCGGCGTTTTCCCCCCGAGCCTGGTTCCGAGCGCTGAGGATTTATTTTAAGGTTCCTCGCTGTTATTTGCCTCCTATTTGCATTTCACAGGAAGGTTCAGCATAATGAAATGTTGGTGTTGGCTTTGAAAGTGCGAGATCGCACTCAGACACAAACCCGGCTCGCTGATTGCTATCTTGGTCGCGCTGTTCGTCGATTAATAATAGGAAAAAAACTTCTTTTTTTTTCTACTCTGCATACAGTCTGGATGGGAATGCTGATTAGTTTCAGAGATGACGGTTCGGATGAACTGATACTGAAACTGACACAGAACGCCGATTTCGTGTTAGACTGCGACGACAGAGTTGCGTTTAACAATAGAAATAAAAATCCATATATCGTGAGAATGTGTGATGTTGACCAACACAAGTAAGTTTTAATCCCCGACATGGTTACCACAACTGACTCTGAAGAGGGCTTTAAATGCCATCCCGCTTTATGCAAGAAAAATTGATTTAAGCCCCGCCCCCTTAGCACAATCCATTTTGAAGGCTTTTAGACCTGCCCTATTTAGTACAATTAACTATGAAGGATGTTTTAGGCTCCGCCCCAACTACAAACTTATTAAGAGGGGGCTTGTAAACCAGGCAAGGTCACTAGGGTTGTTGTTTAAGACCACACACACACACACACACACACACACACGAAAACCCTAGGTGCAGAGGGAAACCTGGTCGAAACGGCCGTCCTCGGAGTGAGAGTGTAATAACGTAGTGCTGCTCCAAATCGATCGGCTCTGACTGATGGAGCCTTGGAGTTCTCACAAAGCCGTATGAATAAAAGCCTGCAGTCGGCCCGGGACACTCCACCGGGGGCGAGGGTGCTTTTTAAAAGGCCACTCGTTTATCAGAAGTGTCATTAGGGTGAATGAATGGAACCGGAGGAAAAGAAAAAAACTCTTAGGTTAGAACAAAGCTAGGAAAAAAAAACAAAACGTTTTTAGTGGAGGAGAGCTGATGGAGAACTAAGACAAGGTTTTTCAGAGGTTTTTAGAAGGTTTTCAGATGTTCAGGTTGTTCTGTAGGTCTGACAGCAGTCAATCAGGCCCTTTTCTAGCATAAAGTTTACATCATTCTATAACCATAATCACCTTCACCTCATTCTACACCAATTTGCTTCCACACCCACCTCTACCTCACTCCAATCCAACAGAATTCCGTGCCAACTCCACCCTGCTCCCTAGATCCCCGAAACCTGTTCCACCTTCAAAACCCACCTCTACCATGATCCACACCCTCTTGTTCTACACTCACTTCCTTGTCCACACCTTATTCCCAAGTATACCATGGTCTCCTTTACCCTTATTCCAGGCCCACTCTGTTTGATGCCCATTCTCCATGCTTCGCTCCACACCTGCCTCTACCCCATTCCATGTCCATCTTATGTTCCATCCGACCTCCATTCTGTTAAACATCTATTCCTACCTCGTTTCAGGCTCATTTTCTTCTACCCTGTCCGTCTTATTCTACTGTACATTCACTTTTAGTTTCTTTCACACGTACCCGTACCTTCGTCCATATGAGTCTTGTTCTAAACCCACACCAAACTTGCTTAACACACCTCTGCCTCATTCCAAACCCATCTTGTTCTACATCAACTTCAACCTTGTTAGACACCTACTTCCATGCCCCTCTTGTTCAAAAACCGCCTCCACCTTTATCCACACCCACTTCTCCTTGCCTTCCTTGCTTATTACCTTGTTCCAGGTACACACATCCATTTCCACCTCTATCTTGTACCACATCCATTGTATTCTACACCCACTTCTTACTTATTCTACACCTATCTTACCTTGTTTCAAGCTCATCTTGGTCTACTCCTACTTCCACTATGTTCCATGCTCCATCGCCACTTCATTCCAGGGTAACAATTTCTATGCCCACCTCCATATTCAAGATCAACCTCCACTGCATTTCATGGCTAAACCGCTCTGTGCGTACCTCCACCAAATTCCACACCCAACTTGACTCCACCTCATTCCACACTCAACTCCATCACAATCAACACCTACCACCCTGCACCCACCTCCACCTCTTCATGGCCTAACTTCATTTTATACCTTCCTTATTACCCCTTAAAATTCCTTTATTTGATGCAGAAATTATTCCATGCCCAGATTTGCCTCATTCTAGAACAACCTTGCTTCATGACCAGCTCACCCTGCAGCCATGCCTTGCTCCCTGTCTGTACGAACGTTCCTCAAGGTTCTTAGGGTTCCTCACACCTCCGTAGATGTAGATAAATTGGGTACATTCAACTGCCTTTAGCTGTGTGTGGTACTTCCCCTGTGTATCCCCACCTCACACCCACACAACTACCCACCTACTTAACTACTTATGATAGAACAAAAAGCCGCTAAAACACTTTTATGAGGGTTTTATGAAATGTGTCACTGAGATAAAGAAGAAAAGACTTAATCCCGTAACCTGTTAACCTGTGACCTTTACAATGGTTTCACAGAGATGAAAGCAAAGACTTCCTTACTTCTCTTATGTAAGTGTATGTGTGTACCTGCGATGCTGGCGAAGATCTCGCTGATGCCGATGAGGACGTACTGAGGAATCTGCCACCATACCGGCAGGTTGGCTGCGTAATACGTCACGCCGCCGAGGTCCTGATTGATCGGCTGCTGATTGTGAACGATCTCCAACCTCTTTGTTTCCAAGATACCTAAAACACACACACGTTTTCATATGAGATTTCATGATGATCGTTCATAACTGCTAGGGCTTCCAAGTGAGAAAGAAAAGTTGTAGTGAACTGACTGGAACGAGGATTTATTCATTTATACATTTCTGTATGGTTATGCTAATAGAGTTAATCAGAAAATTGCCAAAGTTGTTGACTTTCTTTCTTTTCTCTGCAGCAGACATTAATACTCCCAGCTCAGCCTGAAACTCGATCATCAGGGCTTAACATTTACACAATGTCTGTCCTCTTACTGTTACTACAGGAGTGACAATAAATCAAGGCACTGAACACTCGGTTTCAATTAAATCTTCTATACGCGCGTGTGTGTGTGTGTGTGTGGGTGTGTGTGTGGGTGTGTGTGTGGGTGTGTGTGTGTGTGTCCAGGATGAGACAAGACAGCAAGGGGCAGATGAGGTCACTTGGAATCAATCGCAGGTTTCACGCATCAGGACGTACAGGGTGTGTGTGTGTGTGTTAGGAAGAGAAAGCGGTCAGATTATTAACAGAATCGAAGCATCACGCGAGTCAACACACTTCTCTCCAACACACTGTCCGTGTTTGTGTTAGCGATGTCGCTCGCGCCCCAGGCGCCCCTTGTGACTGTGTTATGTCTGCTCCCGCTGGTGGTGCTGGGCCTCCCTGTACAGTATGTGCACTGTAAGTTAAAAATAAAAGAGACATTGTATCAGTTCACACTGCTTTTATATTGAGAACATGGGCATGGATCTGAGTACACTTGACCGTGACACAGTCTGGCACATTTGCGTAGTGTGAACATTCGGTACTCTGGCAGGGTACAGGGGTCAGTGTACCGTACTGGAGTAAAGCATGGTACGATGTGCTCCGCTACGGTTCGAAACCGTGACATCATCAGCGCCACCCGTCTCCTCTGAAGTCTCAAAGAGAAAAGGCCACTCTCGACATTTTTTTGTCTGAAAATAGCTTCTTTGCAGCTCACAAATCACCTAAGTGCACAGTGCCACCTGCTGTATTGGATATATATGCATACAAAGGGTACTCGTGTAAAGAGCAATATGACTGATGTGGACGCTGACCAGATTTGGGGGGGTTGGGGTGGGGTGGCAAGGGTGATGAGAAGGTGTGAATCGCGAATGTGATCGCGAATGTGTCTAGTGTGAAAGCAGCCTCAGTTTATTCGGAGTCCAAGCATCATTTATTTAGTGGTCCAGTCATCAGATGTTTTATTTAGAGGTCCCACCCCATTGCTATTTTTTGGAGGTTTAACCACCAGATTTTTTTAGGGGTTTATTAACTTGATTTTTTTTTTTGGTTGCCCAATCATCTGTTTTTTTTTTTTTCATTGTCTAATTAAATGATTAATTTTTAATTCAGGGGTCCAAGCACTAAAGTTATTTATTTAGAGATCACCAGAATTTAATTAAAAGGTCCAATAATTATTTAATAAAATATAATAAAAAGAATACAATTTTATAAATAAAAAATATTTTGTTTTTCTTGGAGGTCAAATAGCTAGATTTGTTTTGTTTTTTAATTGAAAATACAATCACCCATTTCTCAGAGGTCCAATAACCATGTTTTATTTAAAGTTTTAATCATCAGATTTTTTTTTTTTATTTAGAGCTTTTATTACCAGATTCCTTTTTGAATTTATAAGTCTAGTCACTAGATATTTTGTATAATTAGTTAGTTAAGGGTCCAACAACTATATTCTTTTTTTATTTAAATATTTATTACTGAGGTTTTTTTTAATTTATTTAAAAGTCCGATCATAAGATGTTTTATTTAAGGGTCGAGTCACCAGATTATTTTTTTCTGCTTTAGAGGTCATATAATTCATATAATTTATTTAGAGGTCCAATCACCAGAGATAATTTATTTGAAGTTTTAAATTTAAAGAGTTTTCTTTGTATTGAGTTCCAATTCCATGATTATTTATTTAGAGATCTAATCACCAGACTTGTCTCTATATTTAATTTAGGCATCCAGGCACTAACTGTACTCATGCAGTGTCCCAATAACAAAACATGTTTCTTAATAGATCAAAGTACTACATTTATTTTTCCAGTGAACCAATATTTATTTAGAAAAGGTCCAATTAACTAAATTAGTTTAAGCTAAAGGTCTGTGCACAAACTAGAGACTAAAGTGCTTTTATTTAAGGCCTTAAAATAAAAGAGTTCCAACCTTCAGATTTTCATCATGTCAGGGTCCGAGTCTTATCTATTGTCCCAGGTGCTGAATTTATTCGTCTGGGGCTTCAGGTACCAAGCGTCTTTACTGAGTGCTTCAAGCGTCGTTTATTTATTAAAGATTCCAAGCACTAAATTTATTTAACTTGCGTAACAAAATGTACTTGTCTAGGGGCCAAAGCACTGTGTGTATTTCATTACAGGCCCGAGCGCTGAATTTATCTGGCTGGAGGTCCAGACGTCACATTTATTTATGAGTGTTATTTATTTATGGCTCAGTGAACTATTTTTTAAAATAATGTAAACAGAGTTGGAGAACTTTCGGAAGACATATGTCCTAAAGAGTTGACGTCCCTTATGCAGGGAGACTTTTGGAAGATACGAATGATTAGAAAAACAGCTGCCCTGGAGTGTTCCCCCGTAAGAAAGAGTTCCACAGGAGAGCAGGAACCCTTAACTGTACACAGATCCTTTTGAAGACGTGTGATGTTCAAATAGCTCGCACTGAGAATACTACTCTCGCTCACACACACACACACACATACACACACACACACACAGATTGGAGACACAGTGGAAATTCACTGAGACGCTGAACTCAGATTAAACAAAGTCGGCTTTGTTCTTCAGGACAGAAAAACAACATTTCAGGAGCGGAGGATCCCGCCTCAGGCACAAACTAACTCTGTGTGTGTGTGTGTGTGTTTTCCAGCTTTGCCAGCACTAACAGGGTGACCAGGTGTGTGTGTGTGTGTGTGTGTGTGTGTGTGTGTGTGTGTGCGCGCACTGGAGCGAGGTTGTGTAAGCTGTGAGCGTCCCATCACTGCTATTCCCTTAAGCTCCAGAGCTGCAATGGATTAAAAGAGATGAACTAAGCTGTAACCTGTGTGTGTGTGTGTGTGTGTGTGTGTGTGTGTGTATGAGATACAAAAGCACTACGAAATGTGTTTAGTGTGAAACAGTCCAGTGTTTCTTTAAATATCTGCATATTTAGCTAATTATTTAATTACTGCAGTTTGTTCATAAAGTGATTAATACAGCATATAAACTTTTGCTTCTTATAGTTCATGTTAAAGTTTAGTTTCAAAGAGATAAAACACAATGATACGTTAGTACAGGAACATAATCAACTCTTATCGTTTGTAAGTTTACTGTAACAGCACCATATTATAAGATAATGTGTCTTTAGTCATTACATTCATTTCATAACAATTCGATTACATTTGTTATTATAATGGGAGAAACATAAATATGTGAAACATTTCAGCTTGAAATTTGCATAAATGTTGCTAAGATGCTGATATGGAGTCCTAAAAAGAACATGGGTGGAGAAAACGTAAAAAGAAAAAGAAAAAAAAAAGTGACATTTTGCAAAGACCTCGAGTGCCTCTTATAATTCCAGGACATTCCATAATCACTAGATGAAGCGTTTACACTATTAATATAATCCTCATCATTTATTAACAATCATCTGTAAAAATAACTGAAATTGATACGTAAAGTGTTTTAGACTAACGCTAGTTATTTGATCATTTAAAACTTTTATTTGCAGTGTGATGAAGCTTTTTTTACAGATGCTAGGCAAATCTACACATAATAGTCAGCAGGTGGCGATATTGCTTCATAGACTACACACCAGTGTAGTTAACACAACACCATGTGGAAATGTAGTGATGTTTGTAAAAGTACAGATGTTTATTGTAGAATGTGGTGGAGTAAAAGTTTCCACTATCAAAACTATTTAAGTAGAGAAAGTGAAAAATTTTCATGTCCATGTACTTAGTAGACCATCACCGCTGAGCGTAACTCACATACCGCCGGATTCACTAGTAAAATAATCATCAAGAACAACCTCACTTACAAACCCAACCTCATACAACCCTGGCAGTTGTTCTTTTTTCATTTTTTACATAAAGAAACAAGGAAAAATTAACAATATTTCTAAGAACTGAAAACTTATAGAAATTGACTGGGGTTTTTTTTGGACTCTCATCTAGCTCACAAAAAAACGAACCAACAACAAAAAAAAGCTTTTTTGTGTGTTTTTGTCTGTACGCTGAGTCGAGTGTATGAGAACCTCTTCTCACTTTATTATATGCAATTAAAATGTTCTTCCTTGACAGATTCCATGATGCTAATTAGTCAAACTAAAAGAACCTAACATAATGAGGTCTGTGTGTGTGTGTGTGTGTGTGTGTGTGTGTGTGTGTGTGTGTGTGTGTGTGCTGCTGGACCACAGAGCAGGGTGTGTGTGTGTGTGTGTGTGTGTGTGTGTGTGTGTGTGGAGTCCCTCTGTACACCAGGTGCTCGTTTTCACCTGCCTGTCCCCTCACCTCAGGAACACTGCTGTCTTACTTGCACCCTGATCTCACCAAATCCGGCCTCACCAAAGGATCAGACTGCAGCTTTCGCTCTCCTCTCGCCCTGCTCTCACTCGCCCTGACA
>JAOVVA010000036.1:1018317-1025817 GCA_028565275.1 Leiocassis micropogon | reverse complement strand
AGAGGGAAGACCCTCCGCCTGTGTGTGTTTATATGTGTGTGTGTGTGTGTGTTTAAAGCTATAACACACATGACCATGCAGATAATTGGACTCGTTAGTGATCTGCAGAGAGGAACACACTGACGATGAGTTACAGAATGAACATTCGCTAAAGTCTAAAGAGTGTGTTTACAGAAAACACACACACACACACACACACACGGCACTTTCAGACACACTGCACAACACACACTCATGAGACAGGGAACTGGAGACACCGTCATAAACATTAATACACTACACACACACACACACACACACACACACACACACACACACACACACACTTTCACATACACACACAACCTGAGCTCCGCCTCCTCGCTCCCCTCACTTCCCTGTTTCACTACCGCTCCACCTCAACACTTGGCTCTACACACACCGATATCACTGGATCTGATACTGACACACACACACACACACACACACACACACACACACACACACACACACACACACACGTCTCAAACAATTCAGCTAAACACTCGCTGAGAGGAGACACGCCTCTGAAGAAACACACTTTATAATTAATGATAATAATAATAATAGAAAAAGAATACATAAGTAAACTGTAAACACAAACGTTCAGGAGAAACACTTGTTTACTAGTTGTTTACCTTAATTTTTTACACTTTTAAAATTCCTTAAAAGTTCTGTACGCAGGTTTCTGCTAACTTTAACAAGCTTTGAACCCCTAAAGAATCCTTTTATCTACATTTTTTATATAAAGAAAAAAAAGTTAAGCATGCAAATTCCTATTTATTTATTACATTTAATTAAAATTTATTTTTTTAACAAAGTTCCAGGAATGTGAGTTTAAAATAAACGCCACTTTGAAGACATTGAGAAGAGAAATAAATAAACAAACAAAATTTCACATTGCACACGTGCTTAACTTTTTTTTTTTTTTTATGTATTAATTAATTTATTTATTAATTTTAATAAAGGAATCTTGGAATTTTAGTCTTTGAATATTTAAGGCTCTTAAGTTCTAAAGACGAGCTTCACTCTGAACTCTGACAAGACAACAAAAATATTTCAGAGGGAAAATAAATTAAAAAAATAAATTAATTAATTAAATTAAACTCAATAAAAATAAATTAAATAAACAAATGTAAATCACCTTTATTGAATAAAAAAGTTAATTAAATTAAATAATAAAAGATTTTAAATCAAATTTAATTATTACTATTAAGTCCCAGGACTGTGAAAATAAATGTCAAATTCAAGACATCAGGGACAAAAATATATAAATAAATTAATTAAATAAATCAAATTAAATTGAATTCAATTTCTAAGACATTTTAAAATTGAATGTGTCCAGCAGGGTGCCAATACTTCTCAACCTAAGCTTTCATGGAACCGTCATGTGGTGAGAGGAATTGTGGGAGGAAACATGTGACGCCGTTCCAGAACACGGAACCTTCACGGTGCTTCACCTCTGACCAGGAGCTTTCTCTCTAGCCTAAAGTATGTGCACCCCCTGAGTGTGGTCACATGACTCAGCACTGATTACACCAACACTAGTAAACATCTCTTTTAGCATAAGTTTAGCATACGAAAACAAACAGCGTATAGTTTTACTACCTCTCTCACACACACACACACACATACACCTCCCCGTGTGGTTTGTCCCTCCTGTTTCAGTTCCTGATCAGCCTCTCCACTTCCTCTGTTCAGCGTTACCATGTGACTCATCACGCCATTAGAGCGGGAGGGTAATGCAGCGCTATAACCGAGTACCTGACCCTAGCGTTTCGTCTTTCTCCTGTCCTGATAACGTCTCGGGTGATGAAGCGTCTGGGTTTATCCTTGATAAAAAACGCAGCATCTTCAGCTCACATTTGTAACTCTGGCTAGCGTCATGTGTTCGGTGCACGTGTTTAAAAATGTGCGTTAGCGTTCTGTTAGCAGAACTGCTACGGATTTATCGAAAACGTAAAAATGTTTAAATGCACAGGAGTCTTGAATGTATGTAAATTAACACAATTACACAATCACTACAAAGACAACACAATAAGTTTAACAACATCTAGATCTGATATTTATGTATTTTTTTTGCATACGTTAGTACTACAGCACCACCTACAGGTGCAGGTGAAAAAACAACGCAGGTAGTGTTTAAAAAACATCCAGGGATAAATCTCAACCGCTAGTCAGAAAGACGGCAAAAGAAAAAGAAGAGTGAAGGCTTTACTGAGTGCGTGTAGAAATCATTATAAAACATTTACGTGTTATTATGGAGATGTATTTGTACTTAAATTTTTTTATTTATTTATACGGTATATGTTTGTATTTAAAATGGTAGAATGTTGCTGTTCCTGTATTAACCTAAAGGTGGCGCACTCTGAACTATTCACACATTGGCAGGCAGCACAGAGTCCTGTTTGGGAGGAGAAAATTGTTTTACTTAGTTTATTTACAATTGTAAGAAAATCTAAAAACAAATGGTAACATGAACCTGGGTGTGTGTGTGTGTGTGTGTGTGTGTTTGTGTGTGTGGGTGTGTGTGTGTGTGTGTAAGAACACAAAGAGCCGAACCAGGCCGTGAACCAACAACAACAACAGCGCCGCTCGTTCCCCCGACAGCGACGATTACATCATCAACACACGCGACCTTAATCTCTGATTAGCACGATGTGGGTCAAGGTTTCCGAGTTAATCTTGTCAATCTCGTTACACTAGCGCGCTGCCTGAGAGCAGAACGCTCACGCACTCCATCCACACCGTCTGACGCAACGCAGGAGCAAAAACGACCGACGCCGAGCCTCACCGCTAGACTTATATATATATATATATATATGACATCATAAATCACTCTAAAATAAATGTTTTATCCATCCATCCATCTACCTTGCCTTGAAAAAGTATTGCTACTCCTTGGTCTTTTCCATGTTTTCAAATTTTTTTACAAATAAATATGTGAAAAATGTGGTGTGCATTAGTATTCACTCCCCCTGAGTCAATACTTTGTAGAACCAGCTTTCACTGCAATTACAGCTGCACGTCTTTTGGTTTTGGTTTGCACGTCTAGAAAGTGAAATTTTTGCCCGTTCTTCTTTTCAAAATAGCTCGAGCTCAGTCAGATTGGATGGAGAGAGTCTGTGAACAGCAGTTTCCAAGTCTTGCCACAGATTCTCAATGAGATTTAGGTCTGGAATTTGACTGGTCCAATCTAACACATGAATATGCTTTGATCTTAACCCTTCCATTGGAGCTCTGGCTGAATGTATAAGGATGTTGTCCTGCTGGAAGGTGAAGCTCCACCTCAGTTTCAAGTCTTTTTCCAGACTCCAACAGGTTTTCTTCTAAGATATCCATCTTGCCATCAACTCTGACCAGCTCCCGTGTCCCTGCTGAAGAAAAGCATTCCCCACAACATGATGCTGCCACCTTCTTCATACCTCTCTCAGACTCCTGAAGGCTACATCATTGTGGCCAAACAATTACATTTTTGCTTCATCTGACCATAAAACAAAAATGTAATTGTTTGGCCACAATGATGTAGCCTTCATTTGGCGTGAAAAAGGAGAAGCCTTCAACCCTAAGAACACCATCCCCACTGTCAAACATGGTGATGGGATCCTAATGTTTTGGGGGTGTTTTTTAGCCGGTGGACCAGGAAACCTAATCACAGTAAACGGCACCATGAAAAAGGAGCAATACTGTACATCAACAATCTCAACAACAACATCAGGCAGTCTGCAGAGAAACTTGGCCTTGGGAACCAGTGGACATTTCAGCACGACAACAACCCAAAACACACGGCAAAAATGGTGAAGAAATGGTTAGCAGACAAAAACTCATAAAAAAATCATAAAATTCATAAAAACATAAAACTTAAATCCAATTGAGAATCTGTGGAGGGAGCCAAAGATCAGGCAAGAAGACCCTCCAACCTGAAAGAGTTGTTTAGCTCATCGCTAAAGATGAACAGGCAAAAATACCAGTGGAGACTTGCAAAAAGCTGGTCAGCAATTATAGGAAGCTCCTTATCCCAGCCTCAAACAGCTTAAATTAGTGTGTGCACACTCTTCTGAGTGGTTCCAAACTGTTTAGTGCGGTTCTGTTGGGTTCCGATCGGTTTCTTCTCACATGGTTTCTTTCTCATAAGCTGGTTATGAGACACTTTAGGACGTGCTGTAGATCTTACCTGCTGGAGATCTGTGGAGTTCTGTGCCTCTGTGCCAGGGATGTGCAGGTGGAGACTCTGCAGGTAATACGTCGTCTGCATCTGAAACATTAACCACACACACACACACACACACACACACACACACACACACACACACAAGATGATTTTTACATTGACTGTCACATGATGTTCATACAAATTTTAGTTCTCCATCCGTTACATCATCAATACATATTACTATGTCAATACTTCACACAATGATCACTCCATCCATTCAACCATCACTCCATCAACCACTCCATCCATCCATCCATCCACATATCACTTTATCAACCACTCCATCCGTTCATCCGTCCATCATACCATCTTTATCAACCATACCAACACTCTAACAATCACTCCATCCATTCATCCATCACTCCATCAACCACTTTATACTTCATACCATAATTTTATCAACCACACTGTCACTCTATCACTCCATCCAACCACACTGTCACTCTATACATCATACCATCACTTCATCAACCATAGCAACACTCCATCAACCACTCCATTCAGACTTCTATCCATCATACCATCCGTCCATCCATCCATCCATCCATCAACCAATCCATATGTTCATCCATCCATCATGCCATCATTCATACAATCATTCTGGAAATCACTGCACCCATTCACCCATCCCTCCATCAACCACTTCATCCATCCAACTACATCAACTACTCTATCACTTAATCCAACTCTCCCTATCCATCCATCTGCCAGTTCGTCCATCCATTCATCCATGCATTTATCCATGCTGCCATCACTATATCTACCACACCATTATTATATATATCATTATATTTATCGATTATTTCATCCCTTCATCCATCCATCCACACATCATTAATCTACTTATTATTCTTTCAACCACCTGCTCATCTGTCTGTCCATCCACACATCATGGTCCCTTTGACCTTCTATATATTCATCTGGTTACCCATCTCTTATACATCATGTCCTTGTACATTTTTCCATCCATCGGTCCACTTTGGCTTCCATAATCTGATCCATCTTTCACCATCACCTGTCCATCCAGCTTTTATCATTTATCTCTCCAATGTAGGACATGAATGAAATATTTCTCCATTTATCTTTCACTATCCATCCACACCCATCTCTCCAACAATCTATCACTTTATATTATTTATCATTTTACATAACCATCTGTCAATCCATCGGCCTGTCTGTCCACCTCTCGGACTGTCCATCTGTTATATAATCTTCTTTCTATCCATCTAGCAATTTAGCTACTCATCTCTCCCTCCCTCCGTCCATTAATCCTTCCAGTCATTCATTTCATCCCCTACAACAACACTGCCTGAAGGAAGGGAATGAGGAATGAATACAAAAAAAAGAAGAAAGAGAACTGTTACGATTCTTGACTCTTTATAATCTTTCTAAAGTGTTCCTCAAGTCTCAGTAAATGAGAGAAATGTGAGGTAATGAGCAGCTAAGAGCTGCAGAGAGAACAATCAGGCAGAACGTGTCAGGAAATAGGACAGCTCGTAAGTGACCTTTCCATGTAATTGGTGGAAAGAGAAACTCATCTCCTCTCAAAGCCCACTTTAGCTCCTCGCTATCAGAGATTATTCTGCCGAAGAAAACGAGACAGAAGAGCCGCGCCATGGAGGAAGTACAACAACCTGGACGAAACAGGAACACATCCACGCGCTCCTGCTTATGATTAATAATCTTCATCAGAATTTCTCATATCAGATTTCTCATATGTGATGAAAAGTAGGCGGGGGTCTTCGTAGAGTTTTGTAAAGTTAATGCTTGTGACTTTAATGATTTATCAGTTCATTGATTGTTTATGTAGCTTTTGTGTTTTTATCAATTAAAAGAAGACGACCACGAAAGAAAGTGAAAATACTAGCCATTCTAGAGATGACTCAAATGAGAAAAACCCACAGGCTGTTTTAAAAACGAGTTTCCTGTGAAAAAGAACATGGTCAAGTGTAAAAAAAAAAAAAGGCACAGTGCGAGTGAAAGAGGAACTTCACTCAAAAATCCCCACATTTCAAAATGATATTTTTAACATTTCTTAATGATCATTTAAGCAGCTTTTAATGCAGGGAGGAAATTCCTTGGAAATGTTAAACTCACCAGAGAAATCTAAAGTTGTGAGCGTACACCCTGTCCAGATGGACCTCCAGAACAATAATCAACACGTACTCATAGTTAGTTTTTTCCCAATACAGCATAAAGTGGTTTATACCTTAAATGCTATGTATTTTCTATAAAAGTAAACCCATGTGAAAAAAATAAGTCCTGATGACAACATAATGCATGACTGGCATCCCAACATCCTACAATCAGAGTGCTCTGATAAAAGTTAAGGTTATAATCATTAACTACAGAAGTGTGTGATGTACCTGGAAGTAGACGGTCCAGTAAGGAATGAGGGCGAAAAACACCGGCAGGATTTTCAGCAGTGATTTCACTTCCTCTACTTTCTCTTCGGAGAACCTTCCTCCGTAGGTCACCTTCGCTCCGTCCAGCAAAGTCGGCTTGGGCCTGCAAGAGTGAGGGTTACAGTGCTGCTTTATAAATACCATTGTAACATACAGCACTGCAGTCCAGTGCTCTTTTGGACCATCCATCCATTCATCCATGGTTCCACCAATCCAACATTCTATTACTCCTATAAGTTTACACACCTATCCAAATAATCACCCATTCATTTATCTAATAGTAACTTAATTACATGTTTATTCACATATTCATCCATTTATCAATCAATCCATACATCAATAAACATAATAAATTATCATTCTATCCATTTTTTCACTCATCCATTTGTCTGGAAAATGATCCACTGAGCTATCCATTCAGCTGTCCATAATCTATAAATCTACCCATTTAACCACATATCTGTCCATCACATCTCTCCAACCATCCATCACTCCATCTATAAATCATCACTCAATTCACCCATAAATCTATCCATCCAACCAGATATCTGCCATCTTAATCAACTTCATCCAACAGTCCATCTTTCTATCCATCCATCACTCCATCTATATAAACATCATTTCATCACCCATAAATCTACCCTCAAATATATCAATATATATTTCAGATCAATCCACAATCCGTCCATCTGTCTGTCAGTCCTTCTACTAAACATCTGTCTATTTCATTCATCAAATGCATGTTTTGACATCTATCAATCTATACATCCTTCTATCTATCCATCTACCCGCTTTACCTATTTACTTCATTTAAAGGCTATATCCATTTACTTTATTCTTCAAGAAAATCCATCCATCCATCCA
>JAOVVA010000036.1:1002659-1015086 GCA_028565275.1 Leiocassis micropogon | reverse complement strand
GGCCACCCAGAACTTGATACCAAACTTATTGGCCATGTCCTGCGTGAACCGGCAGAGTGGTCCCCCCCCACCCCCCCCCCCCCCCAAAAAAAAAATAAAAATGTTCCAATACTTATGAGCCAGTTTAAATGGCGATCATCAGGACGATCCCTGAGTAGGAGGAGTTTTACAGAGCATCTTCCTACACCAGTCTAGGTTATACTGACGTACAATCACGAATCAGTATTGAAGATGAACTGGATACTCAACGAACTGCAACAAGTGCAACGATTACAAATATTCCTGACAAACGGTAAAGACGCACCGTTTCAGTCTTGGATATAAAACTCTGGTGACTGTTGCTGTTGACTGGGAAGTGGCTCCAAACACACGTCACACTCGTCTCAGTCTTGTGACTGTTTTTCACTGCGTCTAACTTGAAATAAAGTCAGTCCCCGCGTCTCCCCGCCGCATGCATGAAGTGAAACTGAGCCGAGGTTTTACGCGACTGCTTCAGAAAACACCGCACACAGGAAATCACAGCTCTGCAGACTGCTCGTGACTCGAACGGGTATTAACAAGAGAGAATCAGGAGTCAAGTGAGGAATCCATTGGTGTCGTGGTGCAGCGTTTATTATATTTATAATTGTTCCATTTTTACTGATTTTATAAAAGTTGTAAAGTGCAACAAAACAAAATAAAAAATTTCTGAAAATGGAAATAAATCTTAAATCATAAAGCGTTCACCAGGTTGTTTCTCTGAAGCTTGTTACCTGATCGGCCCCGAATGGCGTGATGTTAGACTTCACCGCCCCTACGCCCAGCGCCACCAGCACCAGGCCCGTGTAGATCACAGGACTGCAGTAGGGGTTCCGGGTCGGGCAGCTCACGTTGGCAGGAAGCGTCTCGTTCGCGCTGTAGCACTCGGCCGGCTGGACAGGAAACGCCATCTCCTCTCCGCACAGCTGCACCCGCGTGTTATCGCTGGAGATGAACGGGAACAGCAGCATGCCCACTAAATACAAGACGAAACTCCCGGCGATGGTCAAGAACTTCCCGATGCAGGCGTCGGCCAACCAGCCGCCGAAAGGGGACACCAGATACGTCACGCCCATGAAGATGAGCGGCCCCTGGCTGGCGTACGCGCCGTCCCAGTAGAAGGGGCTGCTGTTGAGGAACAGCACCAGGTTGGAGGTGATGCCGTAAAACGCCACGCGCTCCAGAGACTCGGCCAGCAGGATGGCGGCGCAGGCCAGACGCCGCCCGTAGAAAATCGACTCGGGTCTGTAGTGCGACCCCGTGCTGTCTAACAGGGGGGTGTTCTCGCTCGCGTCCTGGGTCGACATGATGTCTGAGGGTGGAGGTCTTCTCAAGGAATAGAAGATGTTTTTTCTGACAAAGGCTGGAGATTGAAAAGAATATTTGAAATAGTTAAATAATATTCAAATACTTAAAACATGACACATAAAAAAAAAAAAACAAGCTTGACTGATTTTCCCCCCAGAGTAAAAAACTGTTAGAGGCAAAATATAAACAACATTGTTGTGTGACACTAAAGTGACACACACACACACTCACTGCAATACTTTTACTCCTCTTACAACTACGACTTTAGACGTACAGCATGCATTTATAGCTACACGCATTATAGAAACGTCTATGAATGATGTTACTTCCTGTTCTCACTTACGCTATAGCAACATTTATTTTTTTCACCAGTCTCTCTGTATTAACTCTCTCCAACCTGGCTTCACATTACACGCGACTGCTTTTTTTTTTCGTACACAGGAACGTTTGCAAACCCCCTTGTCAAAGCGGCTGGCGAGTATGTGCCTGATCGGTTCGTGAGCCGGTGAGTTTTTGCGCTATGCTGCTAATATTGATGATATTTCGTAAAAAAAAAAAAAAAAAGATATCAAGGGTAGCACTCTGATGTGCTTTCCAACTACGGAGGAGACGGACGGCACTGATGATGAGGCACAACCCGAATCCGGATGGGTTCCCTGGTGAGTCTGGTTCCTCTCAAGGTTTCACGTGCCCGAGTGTACGCTGCACTGTCCAAGAGAAACACCTCTTCAAGCAGACCGGGGAACGATTCCTGATCGGGGAACGATTGTGTTCACACTGATCAAAATGAAACAGACTTTTAGGGGATCACATGTTCTCTGAAAAGATACCCGGGTCCTGATTATCTGTGCACAGGTAACCACTGCTACAGGAATGACAACATGTTACAACAAGCGCATTAATGTACAGTAAGTAAACCTGCGCGACTGTCAGAGCTGCTGTTACAGGAAATTAATCAACATCATATAACTCTATAACAACTAGATCTCACATCTACAGATATAATGTACATAATAAGGCACCAAAAACACTCAGATTCATAATGATCTTAGTATTAACATGATGTTGTGTGTAGTAAACATATGAACCTTGTTGTTTTCAGTCTGTAACTCATCATGTGATCATAAACAGCTTTAATCCTGACACACACACAAACACTTCTGAGCTTCTTTTTCTTTTGATCAGCTGCTACTGTGTTGCAACTCTAACTCGTGATGATTACTGTAACACACTCTCTCTCTCTCTCTCTCTCTCTCTCACACACACACACAGTAAACATTACCTGAAACACACACTATGTCAGTCTTTCACCTGCCAGCTGTTTCTCACCTCCATAGAGTTCCTGCTCCACATCGCAGCTCAAACACACACACACACACACACTCACTAATCCCACGAGCACAAGTTCACTGTCTGTCCCTGAAATAAAACCCCAAATCAGAGTCTATCACGAGTCTAAATCCCGCCTACAGCGCGCGCGCGCACACACACACACTGAGCTCGAGTCACTGGTTTCATTACGCCACGCTCACGCACTGGCCAATGGCGGCGCGCCCTGAGACCACGTGACGCACTCACTTCCGGGTTTACAATGTAACAGCCTCCCTCGCTTTAAAGTTTATTTTTTCTTTTCATGTTTTTTTCCTCTCTTGCATTAATTTTTTTTTTTGCTATTTTTTGTTTCTCTTTTTATTAACTCTTTTTCTTCTGTTTACCGTTTTTTAAGTTTTTGTATCCCTTTTATCATCGTTTAGTTTCGCTTTTACATCTCTGTTCATATCATGTTTTTGTGTATTTTAATCTTAATTACATTAACAAACATTTTTTTTTACATGTAAGAATAACTACACGACCATTTTTATGTATTTTTTTATTTTCTCTTCCTTTTCTGAGCCATTCTTTTCTCTGAAATAAAACATATTAAATATATAATTATACAATAAATCATACATAATAGAACACATATTTATTTAATTATTTATTTATTTATATTTTAACGTAGTGTTGATTACTATGACCAGACATATGTTTTTATTTATTCCTTTATTTGTTTGTTTATTTATTTTTTTAAGAATAAATGTTTAATTAACAGGGTGATATAATCTCTCATATTGCTTATAAATGCAATTTAAAATTTAAGTTGAATTCATTTAATCAACAATCAGCCATCGATGCACAAAAAATAAAAAAAGAAGAAAAAAAATTAATTCACAACAAATGACAGATTTAACAAATATAAATTATTAATTATTTTTTCTTTCTTTCTTTATTATTATTATTATTATTATTATTATTATTATTATTATTATTATTAATAACATAACCTTCCAATAGAGATAACTGACATGTGACGCAAAGATTCTCTATTGTTTTCTTATTAACTGATGTTTATTACCATTGTTAAAATCCTTAAAGCATAAAAATATGATTTTAGATGAATTAATACCTAAGCACATGCATTTTATTACCACAATAGGAAATATGTTAGAAATGATTTTCCAAGAAACCACCTGTTACTTATTACACCACTATAAATTATATATTATAACTGAATTGTGATATAATATCCCTTACCGTATTAATGACGTCATGGTCCCTGATATACAGTAGGTATACCTCAGGTATAGAGCTTAGTAGTTAGAATGGTTCTGTTTCCTGAAGATTCATAAACAGGAACTAATTACACCTGCACTTTATGTTTCCCGGGGAACTCAATCTGGAACGGACCCGTACCAAAAGCAAACAGCTACACGTTTCCCCACCCGTATTCATACACAACCCGCCTTCTTGCCTCTGATTGGCCAACTCCATCATGCCTCTTCGCAGTGATTGGCTACTACGATTTCAACGTCCAAAAGCAAACTGCCGGGTTTTTATGAATGCGGGTAGGCAAACAAAACAACGGCAAAAGTAAATATCCGTGTAAAGCATGGTGCCGGTGATCCTGTTATACAGGACGTGATTATGAGTCGGAGCAGTCTTTGTTTCTGATGTTTTACCTGTAACGCGTTCGGTTATTTCACATTTATATCGCGATACAGTGGAGAAATGAGATTACTGTTCCTAGCGTGTCTCAGTCCCAAAACCGGGAACTGCACCACTGCTGAGAGGATAAGGTAAAAGAGCTGGGGTATTGTTCTTACAAAAAAAAAAAAAAACTCTAACAAAGCAGGCATTTTAATGTTAAATAATTGGGGCAATATGGAAGAAAAGCTTTGGTTTGGGAATATACTACCGGAAATGACCTACATGTATTTAACTCGCACAACTCTAGGTCAAAAATTAACTGAAAAAAGAAAACCAACATTTACTTATTAAATAAAATTCAAGGTAATAATATGTAATGATGTATTACTCTCATAATACACTCTGGTCGACTTAAAGCCCTTCAGAGGCTGCAGCTGTTGTCAGGGGGCGTGGCTTAGAAGGGATGTCTGCTGCTAGGGGGCGTGGCCTGTTGCTTAGGCAACCGATCAAACGAAAGCCTTTGCTATTTGTAGTGTGTTTAAATAAATCTATTCATTACAGGACTCATGTAGACCTGGAGTTTCCTGATTATACAATTATTTCAATTAAATTAAACACCTCTTAGTCACAGATTTGATAAATCCGCGTGCATTTTTATTTTGCATGTACGAAATAGTAAGGTTGTGATTAAGCTTGTGCTGAGGCCAAACCAGACTAATAATTTTCTTAATATTTACAAATTGTCTTTGATAATTTTTTGTACACAGGTGTATTGTTTTTTTTCCTAATTATTTTATTTGATTTACATTTGGCCACGCCCACAGATTGTGAAAAAGTATTATAATAATATAATAAAATAATGTTTCCTAAGCATGGAAACCACTCATTTTTACAGTAATGAAGCTTTTGCATTTTGCATTTTGCATGTCTTCAACATCATTCATATAAAATGTATTCACAGGTTTAATAATTTGGTCTGTATAATTAATATTATACAATAATATTATAATATTATAATAAACTCATTTAAACTCGACAGTGTAGTCTGTAAATAAAATTACAGCAACTCCAATCTACAACTTTATAACTGGATATTGGTCAATGGACCATATTTGTATTGTATGATGTGTACACGTAATTAGTTAGTAGGGATGGGGATTAGATCACCAGGGACAACCCGATACGATATTATCATGATACCTCTGTGCCAATACAATGTTTTGAAAGCATTGCTGAATGATGATCTCATTAAGATGTTACCATTATGCTAACATGGAATGATATAACTCTATTACGTCTGGAATGGTTAGCTAGGAAGGGTGTGCTGATGGTGTTGCCGATGGCGTCATGGTGTAATGTGTGTTTTTAGGGATCACATAGAAGGCGCAGGGCATGTCTGTGTGCTCCGGGACACCAGAGAGTTCAGCTCGGCTTCTGAGGTAACGCTACTGATGCGTCAAGACCAAGAAGCATTCGATGCAGCGCTAGCGATTCATCTGTTTAAAGGAGGACGGCTCCTATTAGGTGATCTTTAACTACACAATCTGATTACACACACACACACACACACACACACACACACAGATAGATAGAGAAGAACTGTGTACAGGGTTGTTAAAGGAATGGTTTAATAGTGCTTCTTTAGCGCTACATAACTATTGCTAAGATCTTCATTCATACAATAAGAATTTGTGGAGAACGTTGCGTTTTCTTTCTAACCTGGCCACAGATGCAGGGCTGCCTTTCGGAGTGGTGTTCGGAGGAACGGACATCAACGAGGACGTGAAGGACGGACACAAGCGAAGCGTCATGGAGGATGTTCTGCACAGAGCCAGGTGAAGCTAAAATATTCTGTGGAGAAATAAAATTTAGATTTATTATGGTATTGCAATGAAACTTCTGAAAAGATAAGATAACGCTGTTGCTAAGTAACTGGGATATATACAGTGGTAGGACAAATGTACTGGCTAGTCAGCGTAAAGTTGTCAACTCTTCATTCTGTGTAAAGAAAAGAAAAGAATTTCATGAGAATATCAACATTTCTCTCGGATTTTAAAATAAGTTAGTTTTTAAAAAGTAAAAACATAATAATGTGTTATTAAAAATAGCATTACTTTCTATGTGGGGGACAATTTTCTATTGTCCTTGTTATAATTCATTCCTAATCAAAAGAAACTTTTAGAAAGTGAAACATGCAGTTACGGTAACACTGCTGCGAAACCACTGGGTTACATGAATACCTGAAGAAAGACCTAGCTAGCTGTATATTTAAAGTCCTTTATATTTTTTGAAAGAAAGACAGTGGAAAAAGCGCTCAAAATATTAACATTTCATTTAAATTTGTTAAGAAAAGATTCCTGGCAAAAGCTGTAACAGAATTAATAAACATTATATATAATGAGGGTAAAGTCCATAGTGGAGGAAAAGTACGACGGTACCTCAGCCTACAGATGCCCTCCTTTACGAGTTTTTTCGCCTTAGAAATACGAATAGGAATCTGCCTCAGCATACGAACTATTTTTAGCAAACAAACAAACAGACCGAAACAAACTGAATGGCGGGTATGTTGTGCGTGGGAGCCCTTCAAAACTTTGCGTTCAGTTTAAGGCCAACCGATTTACGGATTTACGAATTTACGGATTTTACAATTTTGTTTTCAGTCAGCAAAACCTGTTTCAAAGGAGCCAACCCACTATACCAGCACTGCCTCCAACAAACGCTGCCTCCAACATGCCTTCAAAAGCTATGTCATTTTTCCCAAGGTTCCATTTTTCTAAGGTTAAATGAGGTTCAATGTCGATTTATTTCATGTTTTACTTAATTCATAGGTCTTTTCTGAATGTTTTGATTGTTTTTAAATGCAAAGACATGATCATAGTGTTGGAAATTGGTAATATTGGTAGTATTTTTGGGTGGCTGTAACAGATTATCTGCAATTAAATTATTTCTAATTGAAAATTTTTGTATTGTAAAACAAATTGTCGCCTTCAAAACTCGCCATAACGGCTTAAAGGTTTTGTTGTTCAAGTAGTTAAGCATCAAGATGGCGCTGTTGCTAAACGATATGGTAACTCTGACACCTAGGCGTTAGCTAGGGCAGCTAGCATGGCAAACAGCTAGCGACAGTTTGGAGCAATACAGCGACACAGCGAGTGATGCACAGTCGTTCAGAACATTGTGTGGATCAGATGTGTTGTTAAATTGCTTGTGAAAGACTTTGGACCAAAAAATGAGGGAATTTCAGGAGGAAATCAGAAATGATTTAAATTTCATGAGGGAAAATATATCATTTTGTCATTTTGTTGATTTCTTCTTAGTTTAGTAAAACTCTTGGAAAGTAACTGTTCGAGTAGTTAAGTGTCAGTACATCACTGTTCGACATTAAGAGCATTAGCTAGCCAGCTAGCACAGTGTTATATAAACAAAGGAAAGACACAACAACAGTATAATTGATACCCAGCTGTTCAGAACATCAACGTTTTCCTCAGATGTGCTTTTAAAATCCTTACAAAAGACTTAAGGCTAAAAATAAAGAGACATTTTTTAAGAAATAACAAGCAGACATGATTTAAAAGGCAGCTAGCTCATAACTAGCACATCTTTATATATTTAAGAAAGAATGTCATGTCGATAGTGAAACTGAGACTAAATAATTTAGAATATCACCGTTTTTTTCAGGTCTGTTGGTAAATTATTCAATTATACTACAAATAAAAGAAGAATTTAGCAGCCCTGTTTGAACATAGCGTTGAAATTAGCATGAACGAGCTACTTTGTGGACACGTGGAAAGTCGAGTAGGTTATGATAAAATAGCATCGTTGCTAAGCAACTGGGTAACACAGACACCAACAGAGTGTGTGTTGGGTCTGGAAACGAGGTGGAAACGGTCACATTTGGGTGTGTTAGCATGGAGTTATGGAGTAGAGAGAGTTGTTCAGGGTAACAACGTTTTCTTCCCTCAGACGTGTCTGGAAAAAAACTCGAGTGTAGAGACGGCAACATGAGGTCAAAGTTCAGTGGAGAAGTTTTACGATTTATTTGTTTTTTTCAAATAAAGCTCATCTAAATTCGAACACCATGTACGCAGTAAATTACAAGATGATTATAAAATGGATCATGTGGGGTTTATAAGTGTACAGTAGAGTGTTTAGTGAATCTTTAACCTCTGGACCTTTATGTAACCATAGAAACAAATGAAGTTAAACCTGGTGGGGAAGTTTTTATTCAGTAAGTCAACACGATGGAACTTTTAAAGCTCCACACTTCTTTTAGTGAGGACCCCTGCTGCTGTATACACACACACACACACACACACACACACACACACACACACACATACACACACCAGGCTTCACGATCAATCCCATGCCCTTCAGGATCGAGAGAAGAAAGACAGAGGAGATGTAAAAGACGACAGGGAACGGTTTGAAAAAGTGACACTTCTCTTTTTTTCTTCTCTCTCTCTCTCTCTCTCTCACACACACACACACACACTGATGTGAAAGAAGCAGCATGTTATTCTGTTTTCCTGTAAATACAAAAGAAGAAATGTGAAGACCCTATAGTATAATTCGGTGTGTGTGTGTGTGTGTGTGTGTGTGTGTGTGTGTGTATGTTTGATTTTGCACCTGAATTGACAGTGACTTCCTGGTTCAAAGGCAGAAGTGAGAAGAAAGTGATATCTGAGCAGAACCGTAACCTGGTGCTCCTACACATAAATAAATAAAATACTAAAGGAAACGAAAAGAGCTCAGAAGTTACTACACCTTTTCTTTTCTTTTTTCAGGAAACTAAAGGAATGTACAATTGGACATGCCTCTGGCTATCAAAGCACTCCATGTTTGATCTTGTGCTTTCTTTTTAAATCCTTTTTTTATGTTAAAAGGTAAAAGTGTAAACTACAGGCCATCACTCTGTACAATAGGATTTTGATTCTTAAGATTACAGATAGATTTAGACAAAATCTACTATAATACAACTTAATTTAATATATTTAGAAAGTTTGGTCAGAATCTGGGGTTGGCTTATTGTTTACTTTTTACAAGTAGCAAAGGACTATTTAAAGAAAAAAAGATTTACAACCAAATAGCTTTTGTAGCATATTACCCCTTTAATTGGGCAAATTTACTGTAATAACTTATAGTACAAACTCCACAAAATTGTCCACATTGTCAATTTGGTTATTTTGAAAAAAAATAAATAAATAAGATGTACATAATGACAAGAAATCAAATTGTACAAGTATGTACATATTTCAAAATACATCATCAGTGATTAGCACTGTCGCCTCGCACCTCCAGGGTTGATGCTGGAGTTTGCATGTTCTCCCTGTGCTTGGTGGGTTTCCTCCTGGTTCTCCGGTTTCCTCCAACAGCCCAAAGACATGCAGATTATGCTAATTGGTCATTTTAAATTGGTGTGTGTGTGTGTGTGCGCCCTGTGATGGATTGACACCCATCTAGGGTGTACTCCACCTCGTGCCCTAAGTCCCCCTGGAACAGACTCCTGGCCCCTTCGACCCTGTATAGGATAAAATGATATAGACAATGAATAAATAATATATCATATATACAGTATCATCTGTCCTTTTCCTTATTTTAATAATTTGTAATCAACTCCTGATTTTCAATGAAATTTGTTTAAATTATTGCCTTTTAATTTAATGACTGAACCCAAGAAGAGTGAATAGATGTAAAGTAATTCGATTCATGATTTGTTCATTAGTTTTATTTTGATCCCTAAGGTATTTTTATGAAAAGTAAAAAAATTCAATTAAATTCGATGTGTGATGAAGTTTGGTCGGATTCTGGGATCGTTCTTGGGTCGGGCGATTGCTAATTTGTGAATGATGAAGAGTTATTTTTGGTCAAAATATGAGCATTACAGACAAATAATTTTGTCTATTAATCCTTTAGTTGGCAAAGTTCTACTGGACAAAAAAAATAATAATAATGCAAATCAATGTCAAAAAAACAAAGGAAACCCAACAAACCTTGATTTTTGGATTGTATCCTCTGTATTTATTTATTTTTTATTTTATTTGGGGGGTTTGGGTATCTGAGCTATAGCTATTTGGGAACAATATTTCCCATATATTTTGAAAAAGTATGTAGTATGAAGTATACTGTATATATAAATACTGTGTAAACTCCAATATATATATTGAAGTTTACACACAATTTTTTTTCACACCAGAAATCCACCTTTTTTTTTATTTAACTTTTTCACTCGGCAATTTTCACTCTACACTTTTTTTAAACTTAGAAATCATTGATATTTTATTATTAATTATAATGATTGTTGCCCCAAATGTATTACAATCATTGCCTTTTAATATGACGAATCAACCCGAATCATCTGATTAGTGGAGTGAATCGACGGATCAGCTCGATTCATGACTTGTTGGCTTTCAGTTTGATTTTTAAACCATTTTATGAATCTTTTTTTCCATATAAATCTCAACAGTACTTCATGTCTCTCTCTTTCACATTTCCAGGTTCTCTGTGGCGTTCACAGACGAGATGAAGCAGAAAGCTAAGACTTACTTGGTAAGACGCTGGTGTTCACAAGTCCTCTATTTTCTGCTGCTCTGTGAATATGTGCGAGATTTTGCACTAAAGCTGTAGAATCTGACACGGTGTTTCCAAGAAACAATCATCAAACAGTGCTGTATAGTGAAGTGGTAGCGCAGGATCGAGTCTGTATGGAATAAAACACCTCGTGTCATGCTGTTGCTGGTGTGATGAAGCACAACCACTAACCTGAAGTTGATTATTATCCTATAACAGCATGTCATGGAGTGTTTTATTCCTCTTATACCACAGCAACTCATTACACTACATGTAAGTTAGTTAATTTAGCATTTTTCATTAATTAGGCTAGTTTACGTTTGTTGATGTTGGAGCTATTTTTTTAGAAAATGTTATTGAAGCCTTTATGTTTTCTGATTCTTCAGGAGTAAAGTGAACAAGAATAAAGCAGTTATCGAGCAAACGATCGACCAGCCCGTCACCGCTCATCTTTAATGGTTCAGAAAACGAATGAGAGAAAAACGTGGACTAACATGTTGAACCGAGAGTCACAAATGAAACTATAATGGCTAGAAATAACGACACGGACGATGATAATCACCCTCAGCAGCGTCCTGTAATAACGCTTCAGCATTCAAAACAAATTATCAGATTAGACTCTCGCGGTGACACACGCACACGTGCACACGTACACACACACACACACACACACACACACACACACAGCGGGCATCCAGGGCTGATAACATCCAGCCAATTTCCTCTCTCTGTATGTGTGTGAAACGATTCGCTTGATCTCGACCGAGCAGCCGACGTTATTCCGTTATCACGCTCCTGCCACTTTATTATTTTTTATATATTGATTTTTAGAGTCGTGCCGAGATCATTGCTGATTACACTTCCTCCTCTTTTCACGCCAGTGCGACAGAGTTCATGTTGATTTGAGAAAATGGCAACGTGCTGAGAATTGTGGGTAATGTAAAGGCAGCTGATTGACATGTTATGGCATGCACGGTCCATACACGGTGAACATTATGGGATTCATGGCTAATAATAAATAATAATAATAATAAATAATAATAATTAGCGTGTGGATTATAATAATAAAAATGCTGTGTTATGATTGGACGCTGCCTTGGTAGGTTTGAAATTTTATATATATATATATATATATATTTATATTATTGGTGGGGATAAACCATCCATCCCATAATTTCATTCACAGAGAAACATGGTGTATAAAACAGAATATATTAAAATAATTGATCTTTACATATACTCCTTTATGTTGGAACGTTACCATGGCAACAAGTACATTATAATAAGCATGAAATACTCTTGGTTTATTGAAGAAATAAATTTAATCGCAAAAAAAACATTGTGTGGAAATGTTCGCGGTAGAAGCATCAAGAAGTGAATGAGTTATCGATACCGTCGCCATAGCAACAAGCAGAAATATTTTTACCATTGTAATATTATGCAATTTTATAACTATGTTTTTTTTATGCTGCTTTATTACATTTTAATTTCATCATTACAACAATTGGACAGTTTAAGCAAGTCTACTATGGCGTTACTAGGTATTCACATTGGAATGTTACCA
>JAOVVA010000036.1:992659-1000159 GCA_028565275.1 Leiocassis micropogon | reverse complement strand
GAATGACAATAATACAGTCAACAATTTCATAAAATCATCTCATACCAACACACCTCCATCACACACTAACACAATAAAGACTCAAGATCAGGCAACTTTAGCAAAAACAATTAGAATAAACTAAGTGACAAACACTATTTGCATTTTTTAGAATCCCAAACTAAACTTTGAGATGCAGTGCTATCTGTCCCTGAACACACAGTACAGTGTGGCTCGGTGTCTGACCCAAAACTGAGAAACACACTGATGAACTACAGACTCAGGGACCCCGTCTGGTCTGGGCAACACACACAATCCTGTCCGCCCTGAGAAAGGAGACCACGGTGCCGGCGGTGTTCACTCAATAACACAGAGACAGAGCTGCACTTCCTCACTGACCTCCCTAAATATCAGCAACTTTAACTGCCTCCCCGACCCTGACAAACTGCCCCACCTGAAGCGCCCTACTACAGAGGCACTGAGCAGCACTAGCACACACACACACTATCACCAGGTGAGGGACAGTGAGTGACCACATCACGTCATATGACACACACAGAGTCACGCATACACACACACAAACTAAATATTATTATTATTATTTATTTATTTATTTCATTTATTATAAATTTATTTATTTTTGTTGTGACATGTTTCGGAGCTTTGATATTGAAAATGTCCATATTTGCCATGCCAGTCAAACACCCCTTGAATCTTGAGAGAGAGAGAGTCGAAGATCAGAGTGATCCCATCAAAGCAAAATGAAAGCTGTGTATCTGTGTGAATGTGTGAGTGAGTGTGTGTGAGTGTGTGTGTGTGTCGAGGTGGGCACTGGTGGCCTCCCGCTGTTGTGTAGCTCGCGGCAGGGTTTTTAAGAAGGGCTGGTAGGAGGTCTGCTTATCTGAAGAAAAATATTCAGAGTGACTCTGAGTGTCTCCTCTGGATAGTGATCATGACATATGCCCGTGTGAGAGAGAGAGAGAGAGAGAGAGCAGCAGTGTGGAACCCCGTGCTTGGCAGGAGACTTGGCACTCTGGAAAAGATGCTAGAGATGGACTGAGATGAGAATTTTATTTAGAATTTAAGACATTTAAAACAATTGTAAACTTCTTTTCTGTTTTGTTTTATAGTAACTTTAAATGTATTAGCTTTGTGCTTGCACACACACAGCTCTCAGTAGAAAGACAGGTCCTGATTTCCTCTGCTTGTTCCTTTTATACCACAGCACAGATTGTATGATATTATAGTATTACATAAAGTGGTATCAAAAGGTTTCCAGACTAGTTTTATAACACACCACACCACCAGATGGCAGCACAAGGCTGCATGCACGCACAGGGAGCACCGACCTTCATAAGTCAGTGTGCCAAAAGACATCAGGAGCTGTGCAACTGGTACTATTCTGACCATGTGCGTTACCACGTCTGCCATTTCATCATGAACAGCAAGTTACAACAAAGAGCGAAAGTGAAATTCTTGTGTGAAATCTTGTGGCAAATCTGCCCCTGAGACATTTGACATAATTTGACAAGTTTACAGCGACACTGCAACGAGTTGTGCATTGTGAGTGGCTTGCACCATTTCAAGAGTGGAAGAACTGGAAGACAACGAGAGATCAGGAAGACCTTCAAACCCAGGAAATGTTGAAATCATTTGTGCATGAAGATCATCTGCGAACAATCCACAATATTGCTGCTGTTGTCATGTGTCCTACAGAACAGTCCAGCTGATCCTCATGTGTGATGTGAACACACGCCGTGTTGCTGTCAAGTTCGTACCCAGGCTGCTGACCCAAGAGCAGAAGGAACATCACGCCAAAGTCTGTCGAGAACTCCGTCAGCGTGCCGTGGATGACCTGTCTTTCATGTCGAGGATCATCACCGGTGACCAAACCTGGGTGTACGGGTTCAACCCTGAGATGGACCAACAGTCTTAACAGTGGAAGAGCCATCATGTCCTCATCATCTCAACTGAAAAAATGCGAGGCAGGTCCGCAGCTCGATCAAGTGCATGCCCATGGCTTTTTCAAAATCCGCAGCATTGTGCATCGAGAATCCATTTCCGTCAATAGCGAATTCTTCTGACAGGTTTTAAGGCATCTGAGGGAGGAACCAGATCTGCAACCAGATCTGTGAAGCACGAATCTTGAAGCTTTTTAATACTACCTACAATCACAGACTTTTATATGTTTATAGTTACAGTTAATATTATATTTAAAAAAAATAGCTTTTCATTTTACTGAGAAACCACCAACCCATAAGTTCCTCTGTCCTGAAGATATCGTAAGCTTTACCTTTCACTGTCAACAGAGCTGACACTGGAGACTCCTTCTCTATATGTTTAAATAAACAAAGTAAATTAATGAACAATTTAGTAAAACAATGAACAATTTAGTAAAACAGTGACAGATTTAGTAAAACAATGAAGTGTTTAGTAAAACAAGTGAGCAATTTATTAAAAGTGATGAGTGATGTAGTCAATCCTGAAAATATGGAAAGCTTCACCTTTACAATAGCTTTTATTAACAGAGCTGACACTGGAGACTCCTTCCTTAAATGTTCCAATAAACATAAACAACTTGACACAGGAAATTCCACCACATCAGCATCAATACAATTTTTTTCTTTATTAATTAGAAACATTTTAATCTGTTCATTGTTACAATGAGGTTATGATTAGTGATTAAATTGTTAAAGTAGTTCCACTTACCGACTTTTGTTGTTATCTGATAAAATCGTGTTATTTGCTAGCTGCATTAGCCTTTTAGCTCCCAGTACAGGAATTAAGCTTGTTGAGTAGTGGTGCATTATGGGACATGGAGCTGATACGATAATGCAATAATGGCGTAGTCAAATGTATTTTTTGTTGAATTTGAAATCCTGAGGATCTACAGCCTGGCGTGCGGCAGATGTGTGTTTTGTTTTATTGGATTTTAGCCTCACGTCTGATCGAGAGCCGATAAAATCCCCAAACTGAAGATAATCTAGATTGAGCTGTCAGGGTCTCATCAGCGCACAACGCAACACCGCTCTATTCCTCACTGTTCCTTCATTCCGTTATAAGATGTTAGCGATGTGCTTTATGATAACGTCTGGTCTGGATTTATCTTTAAAAGTCTTTGTGTTTGCTGAACGGAGCAACGTCTACAGGTACATGAGGAAATAATTAGCAGCTGATGATTAGTCTCACTGGCTTGTATTGATGAGCTTTCTACTTCTTCTTCCTTTATTATCCTTCTTTTTTATCCATTTTAGATGAACTTTAGATTTAGATTTCGTGCCAGGTTGGTGTGTTTCCTATTTCCATCTCCAAATGATGACTTTAATCAGAATCACATAATAACACAAATATTTTTTTAGCATTGATGATAAAAATGAGTCACATCTATTTCTTTCACTACTTACTCATTTCTTACAGTTTATTAAACATTATTCTAATGTCCTGGATCAGTGCTAAATAACACAAATAAATGATTCAAATAGAATGGTCTTATAATTAATAAATAACTAAATAAATAGTAAATGTACTAACATATTAGTACCGGTGCATCTGTCTATAAGGATATAATAACCTTTAACTGTATATATACAGCGGCAAAAAAAAATATGTAAACCTTTTGGAATCCATGGTTTTCTGCATTGATTTGTTATAAAATGTGATCTGATCTTCATCTACAGTAAGTCAAGACTATTGACAAGTTTGCTTTTCAAAGATTTTAGAGATTCACCAATCTACTGTTAGGCAAATGGAGACACTGGGACTGTGGATATTTTATCAAAAAGTGGGCGCCCAGTCAAAATGTCCCCCAGAGCACAACGGAGGCTCATAAATTAGGTAAAGAAACAATTCCAGGTGACAGCCGAAGATTTGAAGGCATCATTGGAACTGGCTAACAGTACTGTACATTAAACAAGTAGCATGTCCATGGCAGGAAACCACAAAGGAAGCCGCTGCTTACTGAAAAGAACATTGCCGCAAGTCTGAAGTTTGCGAAAGAAGCCACTGACACTCCACGGCGGTATTGGCAAAATGTAAGATTTAACTATTTGCAGCACTAAAAAGTAAAAAGTGCACTGCATATCATCATGGTGAGGAAACATTATGATTAGGACCTGCATCAGCCAGTCCTATGTTTCCATGGTCTAGTCCTATGGTGCAGTTTGCAGTCATAGAGGGGAAGATGAATTATTATTATTATTATGAATTATATTATAATCATTATTCCCAAGTTTATCAAAACATTCTTCAGGATAACCTGAGAATGTCTGTATGGATATACATGGATATGGATCTCTATATGGATGTAAATGGATTTCTTCTTTTTCTACAGTCATATTGATGTGCACTTTGGTCACTGTTTCTCATTTGACTGAAGGGGTTTAACTTCTAATCTGTCTATTAAGCCTGATTTTAACCTTAAGCTGATTCCAGTGTCATGTCCCTTAATGTTACACATCCTTTATATATATATATATATATATTAGTAAGCTCCTGGTACAGTAACAGAATAGACCAGGTTAACCTGCCGTCTCGACAGCCCTTGACTTTTTGTGTTGTCCTTATAATCCTGTGCATGATTTTCCTGTCAAACCCTAATGTCTGAATTGCTGAAGGTATTATGGGATTGGATGCTTATCTGCAGAAATGAATTTCTTTCCCTTATCTTAGCTTTATCTCTCAGAGAAATGAGTTACAGAATCACGGTCATTTGGGGCATGTCCCATTTCAGCAAAGTCTGTCTCAGACATATTTTCATGTGTTTCAGGCTGCTAGCATTGGTCATGGGATTAAAAGGGATTAGCGCTCCTGGTCCAGCAATCGCTGACCCCAAACGATTCCAGATCGCTTTAGGAAATCGTCCTCACATCAGCAAAAGTTCTTATCGTCTCTAGAGACTCTGTTTCTAGGTTGTGCTAACCTCCAGGGTCAGGATAATTAACATGTGCACAGCTTTCACAGGTCAGTTGATCAAATCAAAAGTTTTAGCATCTGCACCAGGTTTCTAAAGTTCTCACTAGGTCTGGTTGTGGACACATGCTAATCAACTAAAAGGTTCTGGATTTAATTAAACTTTTGTTTCATTACATTTGCTACTTAAAGCTATTTGAAGTACTAAGACCACGATTGAACATGCCTAGCAGAGCGTAAATACATTGCATTCTGAACTTTGCTCTTATTAATTAGCTAAAACGTTAATTAGCAAAAATTTAGGGTTGCTAGCTAACGTTATCGACTGGCAAACGTCACCGACCATACTGGTGCCTGCTTTTGTATCATTTTGTGATAATTTTTATTATTTTGCAGCTTGTAAATAACTGCTAAAAACCTACTGTACATGATAACTTTATTTATGATAAAATTTGTAGAGCTATAAAACTAGCATCTAGCATTGTGACCAAATTACTCAAAGCAACAATGATCCCCCTAAAATATGCTCGCTATTTAATGCTAAGTAATGATGATAATAATTTAGCACAGACACTGATGGAGTATTTCATTCGTTTGGGTTTGCAGGAGAGTGTGTGGATCGAGTAGATGACCTACACGTCTTCCTGTTAGTGTGTGGACTTCGAAAAGTGAAGGACCCTCTCTACCTGCTGAATGCCTTCTCAGGTACACCATCACCCACTCAGTCCTGTAAATGTGCTGCTTTTAATGCATACTTTTTACAATTTCTACAGAGAGAAATTTAGTAGCTAGCGGCTAATATCACATTAGTTAATTAGCAAGCGACTCTGAACACAGTACAGCGGAATTTACCTGCAATGCATTGGCACCCGTACCTCACCTTTCCTGGCACTATAGAAGTTAAACGAATAAATGAATCTTTTACACATTATACACTTCTTCATATGAGCTGCAAGTGGCTGCTTATGTCATTTCAATCCTGTGGTATCATGTTCTAAATACATGTCCATATTAACATGGTCTTAATTCCCTAGGGTTCTACAATATGTTTATGATGTCTTGTGTTACCAATCCTTCTATGTTCTTAGTGTCCTATGGTGCAATAGATCCAAGACCTTATATTACTATATAAGGTTACTACTCCTTTTGTGTCCCATATTTTCAGGCTTTTTCCATCTTGTGGTTTCAGGTTCTTAGGGTCATGTTTTCCAAGAGTCCTTTCTTTCTAATACCATTTATTTGTATTGTCTTGTGTACTTAGGCTTAAGTAATTGTATGGTCCTATGTTTCCATGGTCTAGTTTATAGGTGCCTTTGCACCTGGGGGCCTATATTCTTATAGGTCTTATGCTTTTTATGTTTTTTGCCTGCTGTGGTACCTGAGGTCTATGGTCCTTAGTCCATGGTTCTATCTAGGCTCCTTAGTTTCCCAGGGTTTTCTGGTTACCGGTTACCAGGATTTGCCAGGATTGTAAATTCCACGAGTCCCACATCTGTAGGGTCCTGTAGTCCTTTTTTTTCCTTTCTTTTCCAGGGTCTATGTTTTTATAGTCCTCAGTTCCCAGGATTCAGTATGATTCTCAGGGTTTATGTTTCTTGGGTTCTATTCCTGTGTGTTTATTAGTTTCCTCATGTCTGTGGTTTCATAGTTCCTATATTTTCCACAGAGTCCACAGTTCCCAGAATTCTGTTGGACCCCTTGAGGTTCCTATATTTCAGGAGTCCTATGTTTCCAGGGTCCTATATTCTTATAGTCCCAAGTCTCTGAGTTCCCTGTCCCCAGAATTTTGTATTTCAAGGGTCTTATGCTCATTGGGTCTGTTTTCTTGGTTATATATTTTCAGGGTCTCAGTTACCAATATTTTGTATTTCCAAGGGTCTTACGTTCTTATATTACTTTGTTACATTACTTACTTTTCCAGGGTCTATGTTTTCAAGCTATTTCCAGCACCCTCTGTTCCCAGGGTTCTGTATAATTCTGGTCTCAGTGTCTCTGTTTACAAGGTCCTATACCAGTGTTTCTTAGACCACGTGATACTATGTTTTCAGTTTCCTATATTTTCAGATTCTTCAGTTCCCAAGATTCTGTATTCCGAGTGTTCTATATTTCAAGGCTCCCATGATTCCAGCATCCTATATTTTTGTAGCCCTTACTTACTTAGGATGCTATGTCCTGGAAAAAAATTATCTGTTGATAACATTGTCAAGGCAAAAATGGATTTAATACCATATACTGTACCTTGTAAGGGTCCACCACTAGAGGGCACTGTTTTTCATTTTGTAGTTTTTGTTGGCTGACTCAGTTTCCCAGCAGGAAATCCATCAATCCATCTCTATAAATAGCTGTTTAGACTGGGAAACTGGGTTGAGCATTTTTGGTTTGTCCACTGTCATGTGTGTGGGCATTTTGTTCTGTTCTGTTCTGTTTTGTTTTGTTTTGTTTTGTTCTGTTCTGTTCTTTGTTTAGTTTTTGATTTTAGTTGTGTTGACTTGGGCTCTCGTATTGGCAATGTTTCTGTGTATGTTTTGTGTGTCTATGTTTGTGGAGCTGATTCAGTCCTGTCCTATATGTATGAGTACTGTGGTTTTTGTCCTTCCAGTGTTCTTCAGTGTT
>JAOVVA010000036.1:959429-974966 GCA_028565275.1 Leiocassis micropogon | reverse complement strand
GTGAAACGCTGGAATAGGTGCATTAGTGTAGCAGGGGATTATATAGAGAAATAAAGGGAGTGTTCATTTCTCGAACTGTGCTGTTATTCTCCCCAACCAAATGTCCCACCTTGGCTTGAACACCACTCATTAGAAAAGGACTTGGAATGTAATTACCACACTACTGTGTGTTCACGGTGCCAAGCAACACATCTACACTTTAGCACTTCAACACTGACAACACTGACTTTCTCCAACTAACAACAATCATTAAAGATCCCACACGAGTGTCAGAGCTCCACCTGAATTACTCTAAAAATAATGGATTTTATTTTGCGTTTCAAAGTCTATGTGAATAAGCATGACAGAGCTGGGTGGAGCGGAGCAACAAGCCATAGGAGGTTATCGACTTATGAGGAGTCTCCCTTAGATCTCCACTCCAACATTTAGAGGAGGAGCAATTTGGAATTTGGAAAGGTTGAGTATGCTGTTAAAAGTATTTTAGAAAATGGAGAGCGAGGACAAGGATGAAAGTACTCCATGGGTTATTTAAGGGTGACAGGACTAGTAAAGGGAATTTAAAATGCAAGCAAGATGAGGAAGATCAAGTGGCAGTAATGCAACATGGAAGATGCCAACCGCCAGTAAACACCAAGAAGACAAGAGGAAAAATCTAATTGGCTTGTTTAAGATCCACCCAGTACAAAAACAGAGAAATAAGGATGGATCTCATATGTGTGTGCATGAACAAAAGAAATAAGAAATAAACATTCCAGGCTTTTGTTGAGCATAAAGAACTCAGAATGCCTTAATGCCTTAACATGACTAAAACTGACTTTATAATTAAACCGCTTTCAAAATTGACAGTATTTTGTCTACTGTAAAAACAAGCAGACAAGACCCACACCAAGAAATACCGTTCTCCGACAAACATTTGCCTAAAAGTGGAGACTCAATGTTTGTTTTTTTTTACTTTTAAGAATGTTCCTATGTTAATAGCTATTTATTAAATTTTACAGTTACTTGTTCAATATTTATCATTTCTAAGGAGTTGCTCAAACCTGGTCTTTGTTTGTTTGTGCTACACAAACATTTTTCTTTTTAGAGATGCAGGAACACCAAACCTGAAACTATGCCTTTTGAACACATCTCTGCCATGAGTGAGCTCCTCATCCCCTGATCTCCAGCGAGGGTGAAGGTGTAGAAGAGGAGAGCCTTGGTGTAGGTGGAGGTCACCTGAGGGTACGCGTTCTTCAGGAACACCAGACTCTTGTTCACCACAGGATCCTGTCGTACAAACAGCAGATTAACACATATACAATAATACTTCCTGTGATCCCTAACTAAGGCGAAAAAAGAAAAAAAACTACGGCTGTGCGAATGTTTGTATTCAGTATGCAAATGAGCTTTTTTGTAAACAAAAATTAGACTTAAAAGCAATCAATTTAAAATTTTAATTTAAATTTGTTACAAGTATTGTCTTTATAATGAAATACTATAATGACTTATTTTAAATTAATCACTGCTTTCTTTCTATACTGTTCATCATAACATCTGGAATGATCCCACATTGAGTGACACTGTACATGACTCACTGTAATTGTGTAATTGAGTTCAAGCATTGCAGCTGTGACGTACGCCGATAGGGTCACATCATCATTCACTCCTCCCTGACAGAGAGAGAGAGAGAGAGAGAGAGAGAATTGAATACGATTATGTCTGAGTGTGTAATTATTGATACATTGATGTTTTCTGTTGGAAACATTATATAACATTTGTGGAAGGAGTCTCCAGTGTCAATGTACTTTTTACTTTATAACATTAGATCACAAGAGCTTTTCAAAAACTGGAAGTTATTTATATCTCAAGCGGCACAGATACGTGCTGGCAACACAGCATACGGAGGTGACTGAAGATTACCAGAAATATGTGCTTGTGTGGAAGCCTTGCTGATGTGTGTTAATGGCGAGGATTCAGACTTGTATTTTCAGAAATGTCAGGGCGAACAAAAGTGACTATTAATTTTATTGCGTGTAAACATTACCACTAGCGGTATATGAAAATGGCATCGCAAACATTTTAAAACTCTGAAAATGAGCATATTATTACTATTCATTTTTCGTCATAGAAACAACCGAAAAACACATGACCAAGTGACCCATTTTTAAAAAATGTTGTGCTCAGTCATGTTTGTATAGTTGGTTAAAATGAAATAAACTATTCAACTTCTATTCAAGTTGCAGCAGTAACACCATTTCATCTCACAACTCTGTATTTATAATTTTCCCTTTAACAGGACCTGGTATTAGACTCTGACCTGCATGTTGGTATGGATGAGTTTTCCCACTGAAGCAAAGTGTCCGTCCTTCTGCTGCTGCCGACCGAGCCACGCCTTCGCCTGATCCAAAACCGACTTATCTATAAAGATGTACGGCTTTGCCTTTCCGAAAGACTTCAACACGAACGCCGTCAGCCTGACAACACACACACACACACACACACACTTTATTCTTTATCTAAAGAATAAAAAAACACGTTGCAGGATTCTTCCTGTGTCCTGTTGGGTTTCTGAGTTAAACACAAGAATAATTATAATGATTAATTTATGCTTGTTTTACTTATGACAAAAGGGACGTTCACAGAAATGTTACTAATAATACATGCTGATAAAGAGCTGATATCAGGTTAATGTTAATATTTCACATTGAATATTGTATAACAAAATAGATAAAAATATGATGTAATATTTAATTATTGAATAAACTGTTGTGGTATAAAAGGAATAAAACACATCAATATTTATGTTCCTACTGTAAAATGTCTCTTTTAGAGCACTTTTAGTCCTAAATGAAATGAATCCCAAAAATAGTGTGATTATTTAGTTTTTTTAGGGCTGTAGTGGGTTGTGAAGATGGTCAAATCAAATCATCAAATCAAATCAAAAGTACATTTATAGATCACGTTTTACAACAAAATCTGATCCTTAACATTATCTTTAATTGAAAGCCAATGATTTTAAAGTATCCAGATTTATGGCCAATTTTACATATTAAAAGCTAAATAAGTCCAAATCCTCGGAGCAGCTACACCAAAAACTCAAAAATCCCCTTTGTTCTTATATGGTAAAAGACAGGCAGCAGCAGCACTTTACACCAAACCGTAACCTGTTCAGAGATGTGACTGTGGGAGACAAAAGCCTTAGAATAATCTAACCTGGAGCCAGAGGTGGGAGGTGCAGTACTGTGGCTGAGTACGTTTACTGTGTTACTGTACTTGAGTAACAAATATTTCACGTACTGTATATGCATAAGTTAATTTGTTAGAGGATAACTTTTACTTCACTACATACTACAGCAAATACACAAACTAGTGCTACATTTCTGCATGATGTCACCTGCTGACTACTGAAGCGTAACTGCATGACTTGCCTTTCCTTTAAGGCGGCTAATAAGGTAACAAATGTCCGAAATCAAAAGCAGGTCTGGTTGCACACATGAACAAATACAATACAGTCATATTTAGAAAGCAAAAGAGAGAGAGAGAGTTTTTTTTCTCTAAAGTAAAGCCCTGTGAAATTTCCATTTTTCCTCAAGAACAGGATTTTTGTACTTTGCCCACATCTGCATGGAGCTAATAAATGCATAAATTTATCACCTTTTTTAACATCTGAAACAGGCTGGGTTTACCTTGGAAAATAATCTGAGTTAAAAGAAACTTTATTTTATAACTCAGTTTATTTGTTTCCAAAAATTAAGTTTGCTATCAAATATTACTTCCAAATTACAAAGGGTTTTATTTTTCTCAGCCATGATGTCCCTAATAGGTTGAAATGTCTGAAAACCTCCTGCAGTCCTACCAGTGTCTGCTTTCTTTTGTATAATACGCTGGTTTATGTGTTTCTTACTGAATGTATAAATGATTTTAATATTTGCATGAAAAGAGATTTATTATTTGAGTCAATGTCATCATTTGTTTAGTTGTTTCACGTTTCCTCACCATGTGTTTCCTGAAGCATCGCTCTTCCCAAAAGCGCTGTAAGATCCATCAGTGTGCTTGTAGTTCAGCTCCCTCTGATATCCTGCTCAGGAGACAAAAAACAAAACAATTTAAATACATTTTAAAATCTTATTCTAACCTTGCTTTTATTATTCCCAACTTCGAGAGAGGTATTTTAAAAGAGATTGGTCTCATTAAGATGTTGTATTCCTGTTGTAGCCTCTCAGTCCTCACCGCTCACGAGGTAGTTATTGGCTGTGCTCCTGATGGCCGGTGTGAGCTGGTTGGTGCTCTGCAGGTACTCCATAATAAAGATGTCAGGGGCGAAGTTCATCATGTTCTGCTCTCCACAGCCGTATGGCACGGCCAGGAGACTCGCCAGGTTCTTTATAGCGCGACCCATCAGATCTCCTGCAGAGGGACGACGTTAACATAGTGTTAGCATTTCTCCTTAGGTCTGATTTTATTTACTTGATAGAACATGATAATGCTCTATATTCCACATATACACCAAAGTAAAAAATAAATCATCTATTTTATGTATTGATAGAAAGAATAGCGATCGATAAATTATGCACATTCTAATTAATGACGTGAACATAATGGTCTTTTTCATCTGCACACATTATTTCCTTCATTTATGAAACTTATCTTGATGCTGTATGCTGTGAAATACTTTGCAAAAGTCTTGATACCCTGTGTCATATTGAATTAAATCAAATGATGTAGAATAAACAAAAGAGACAGGAAAACATTTGAAACAATAAACTCCGGCCTGATCATCTCTTATCATCTTTCTCGCAGGTTCAGGCCTTTTTTTTTTTTAACTGCTCAGCTACAGTGACTAGACATGGAAAAAAAAAAATCAGTCAGGAAGTCTGGAGAATTATTCCACAAGGTATATGAAAAAAATATATAAGAAAGTCTGGCCATTTTAAAAGCAAAATATGAAACAAATTAGGAGACTCAAGTCTGTATAATAAAATTATTGAAGGTGTTAAAATCAGAAGAGTTCTAGGACTCACCCAGCACAGAGACCGAGGCCGTGGCTGATCCTTCTACGTACACCGCAGGCAGGGTTAGTGAGACCGTCTCCTCAGCTGTACCATCTAACAGAGACAGAGAACCACAACTGTACAGAACCACCACCGCGTCCCCTAATTCCACATTCAGTTATTAATGATCTCTAACATCATAACACACTGAACTGGACCGACTCTGAGACTGGAGTTAGTGATCTCTGCTCCAAGAGATCCACCTTCCTCTAAAGTTCTCTTAAAGCACAAATTCTACTAATAGTCATCACTTTATTCACTGTAATGAGGTCTAAACAATGTGAAAGAATAAGGAGTGTGTGTGTGTGTGTGTGTGTGTGTGTGTGTGTGTGTGTGTGTGTGTGTGTGTGTGTGTGTGTGTGTGTGTGTGTGTCTGACCTTTTGGGGAGAGAAGCACGTTGTGGGTTTTATATTGTTTCTTTCCTTCAGGCTGAAAGTGACAAAAGACTATTGAAAATAGTGTAATAATCACAAGTACAGCAGCAATGAAAAAGCAATATGTGTTTAGTTCACACCTCTGAGTCTGTTCTACTGGCTGAATAAATTAAATCAAATCTTAAAAATAAAAACATTTTTTTAAAAAACATAATAATTATATTTATTTTAAAAAGTTATTTTGAACATTGTAATGTTCTACAGTATTATATAACTATAATAGACTGTATAACTCTAATTACAATAAAATGATTTCTATAGGTAATAATATAATCACCTTCACTAGCAGTGTGTTAATGACCGTGTCAATGCGTCCTTTCTCTGGGACTGTAACTGGACTCTTGCCACACAGACTCGATGACTGCACGGCCTCCGCTGTCACGTTGACGCTCACCTTACCTATAACACACACACACACACACACACAGACACACACACACACACACACACACACAGAACCACCTGTTCACTTTTTAGTACGCAAACCCCCTTTTTTTTATCTGGAAAGTTGTCACTTACATAATGTGCAGCAAGTCGTTTTCTTTAACATTTACATTTGTGTTGGGATGCTAACGCTTGGAAATTAGATTAGATTAGATTAGATTGTACTAGCTCAAAAAAAAAAAAGAATCCATAGGGTCGTTTGTACTGAAAAATCAGGTTGTCTAGGACAGTACTGTGGATAAACTTTAAAAAATGTGAAAATATATTATCTTACACAGGCAATGAACCATATACGGTAAATTCTTTAACTTAACTTGCAAAAAAAAAATCATAAAAGGTAAAAAAAAAAAAAGGATTGGAAAAAGCCTTTATTTAAAATTTCCATGTATTTCAATAAGTGTCCTATAAATGCTTAAAGTAATTATTCAGGGATTAAAATCAAACAGAGGGAAAAAAAGGCAAAACTTAAACCGGTTCTTTTTATTTTTTATTGGTGGCCCAAACTACTTTCATACTAAGCAGAATGTAGGGAAAAGCAAAAATGACCAATTCTACAGGTGAAAATATCTTGTTGATAAGACAGATCAGAGCAAAGACTGTTTTAAGCAGAAAACCCGATGTGTAGTTGTGCTAGACTTAAAAAGAAAAAAAAAAAAAAAACATAAATGAGATTGCTATTGACAAAGAAGGTACATTAAATATTTCCAAAGGTCAAATTCCAGTTCAGAGAGCTTTAAGATTGACATACCCAGAACCAGTGGGGTGAAGGTCCAGGAGAAGGTCCCGCTCTCACCAGCGCACACACACTGTGTATAACTGCAGCCGTGACACGTTTGCACTGAGAACTGCTTTGAGTCAGCCAAAGTCACCTTCACCTTTAACACACAGGATTTCCAGTTCATCAGCTATCTGAGAACTAAACCAACTTCATCCTCAGTTGTTAGGTATTCACAGAAAAGCTACGTGACTAGTATACGGGAAAAAGAAAATCATGCTTGCTTAAAAATTTCTTACAAGTCACAAAAAAAGGCCATAATGTCACAATGGACGCATCACAATCATCTGTGTAGTAAAACATTTTTATTGCTGAAGACAAGCGGGATGGTTAGAATGTTGATCAATGATTGGTTATAGAAAAATAATAATGTATGCAGGACGGTTGATAACATGCGGTGTACATGTCAGACTATTTTTATAAACCATTAAAAGAGTTTTTACGGAGCATGGGAAGGATGTTTAAGATAACACAAGGTTGTGTTTAACAGCCAAAACCCAAAGTATGAGGAGCATTTCTATTAAATTGGGACTTTTGGTTGTACAGAATAACTGAACTCCCTTTATTTCTCTATATAATCTCCTGCTACACTAATGCACTTATCCCAGCGTTTCACTAGTGTTTGGTCACCATCAAGGTAGAAAGTTTTCTGTGGAACTGCCTGCTTCACGTCTAAAAAAACGCTCTCCCAGGAACTCCTTTAATGGCCCAAACATGTACAGTAGGAATGACTTACAGCAAGGTCAGGACTGTACAGGGGATTTGGCAATAACAAGAGTTAGTTTGATAAAAGACAATTAGACCAAACATCTCATCTCACCATCATACAGCTGTGGAGGTAGTTGAAGACGGTGGCCTTCAGCGTGAACTTTTCTCCCCGGATGACGGAGCTCGGCATGGTGAGGCTCACGAAGAAAGGCTGGAAGGCGGTGAGCTCAGCACTCGGGGCGACTCCGAACCCGATAGGCGACGTACAGAACGCTTCAGTCTGCCACTTAGTGATGGAGTCTGGGACTGTTTTATTAATGGCCGTCACTCCAGAATGACTTTAGGAGAAATAGTGCTGAATCAATAATAAAGACTAAAGGAAATTTTAAAAACTACTCATGTACTAATATATAATATATATATTGGTAATATATACTAATATACACACCTGACTGGCACAAGATCCCAAATCCATGTCTCTGGGAAATATGTGCGGACAGTAACGACCGGTTGGCTTGAACTTGTGTCAGCTGAAGTGGGTTTTTTGGCCATGACAATATGTGCATCCATGGCCACAGGTACTGCATCTCATGCACAAATAGCATATCTAGTTTAGTTTAACACAAAATATGGTAGCTGGGACAACATCTGCTCAACAGAATGATGGAAAATATGGAAAATGGAAGAAAATACTGTATATGGCCCCAAATACAGTAGGTAGTCAACCAGGATGCCTATTACCTTTGCCTATGCCTCACCTTCGTGGCAAAACATCAGCAGGCAAAATAAATGAGTTGCATTTCAAAGTACTACCACGTTGTCTTATGGCGTGGGTGCGTTCCACTGTCTTTGGCATGTGCTAAAGGAGACTTTAGTAGTTTGACTCTCCTGACAATTCATTTATAAAAATAGATGTCTTCAATCAAATGTCCATAATTAAAACTAACAAGTTCAACAAAATGTTAGAGTGTGTGATTTATACTTGTTTTGGCCAGACAGTGTATTGAACATTGGAAGTGAAAAGAGCTTATACATACAGTATCATCAAGGCAGAAAAGAAAAAAAGATACCTTGGAAAATCCGCATTTCATTCAGCAAACTAGGAGCACAATTTGTAGGTTTATTTACATCTGCGTTGGTGAGGATTTTAATTCCAATCTCCTAAAAGTGAAAAGGAGACATATTTTTCATGTGTAAAAAAAAAAACTATTTCATATTTGACCGTTTATAAAAACATGTTAACTATAATATTGTAATATTCTAATAATTCTAATACTAGAATATTGCACAACGAAGCTGTTTCCTGTTTTTTCCTGTTCTTCTTTGTGTGAAGAACAGGAAATGTATAAAGCATATTTTTAATTGTCCGCAACGTACAGTAACCAGAGTGCTAAAAATGTAAGAAATAAACAGACCATAATAAACAACAGGGCTCTGAAGAAGCAGATCTACTTTTAACTTTGTTGAATTTGATTATTTTTCTATAACAGCACCATGTGTTCTATTCCTCTTATGGCACAACAGTTTGCTAATGATTAGAATTTTTATAATTTTTTATCGTAATTATAAAAATTTCATAAAACTAATAATTTACAGCCTAACAGCTTTATCTCTGACCGTCATTAAGCCCTTACACTGGAGAATACGTCTACAGATTTTAAATGTCCCTTTAAAGGAATCCCCATAACAATGATTATAAGGTATTCTCTGTTAAATAATTTTATTCCATTAATTATCAGCTTTAGATTATGTATTATGAGAATCCTTCCAAGCCGCAAAGTATATGAGCTGTTACCATAGAAACACTGTTGTATAATAACAAACACAGTAATATGACCACTATCAGAGCTGCTGTAATAGAAAATTAATCAACACCATTCTGACCAATCAGAACACAGAATTTCAGAATGCGATCCTAATTATCCTATACTGAAAATGTACTTGTGTAAGAATGGTGTCTTACTCTAAAGGTGTTGTACACATCCACTTTTCCCTGAATCACTGGGAGCACTGCGATTTTCCTCATTTGTGGGCTCGACGCACATGGGTTGGAATACTCATCATGGATGTTGTACGGATATCCTGATAACCTCTGGACAGGCAGCATGTTAAACACCTGGAACGATAAGGCGTGACATCATTCCTCATAAAAAGTGTCATTGTGATCTCTTTGATCTCTAACACTGCAAAATGATAACAGGAGGAATCAGATATCCTTTACTAGTACATGTTATAATTACCAAGAGAAGCTATATTAAATGTAGTTTTACCCCTGATGGTATGGGGTAAAATGCAAACCTTAAAACACAAAGATTGTTGGCTTGAGCTCTGCTTGGGCTGATCTAGTCTAAATTTATAATCACACTTACAAAAAATTGCCTAGTTGTGGTTGGTTCCACAACTGGTCATTATAGATTTTAGGGCACAAATCAAAGACAAAAACATATTTAATTGGTTTTTAATTGCTCCAAACGGAAAACTGATTATTATAAAATGCATGATTATTGTAAAATGCCTGTAAAATGCCTAGAAGTCCACATTCCATATGAGCTTTACAACTGGACTAAAGACTGGTTTTTCAGTTTGAACCCACAGATTGGATGTTGAGCTCCTTCTCTGGTTGCACCAGCAGTAGACTCTGATCGATTGCCTTCACTGAACACAGTGAATCTGGAGCGGCTTTCAGGGTCAGTGACGTATGGCCACCAGGGAGCTCAGGAGAAGATGAAAACTTGAGAGAGACCTGAAAGACCAAGACAACATGTAAATACATTTTTAAAATGAATGTATGTAATGTAATGAATTAAAAAGTGTTTGTTTATTTATGAAAAACATGATGAACATCATTAAGAACTGGGTATGTGTAGGTATCATCAAGGTACATGACAGGACAGTTAATAACATTCAATATCTTCACAATTAATAATTTGGGCTTTGACAGAAACCTATTGATGGGATGGAAACCCAACTCTACTTATCACTTCGAAAACACTTTGATGCTTAACAAATCATGATAGGATTATTTTTTGCAAATGTATCTGTTTATCAGGTTCTAGGAACTTGTGGTGGCAAAATAGATGTATATAATAAAATACAAAACAATTACAGAAATAAAATCAATATAAGCAATGAAATAACCTTCAGCACTAGTCTACAAATGATCTGAGTTGGAGCCATTTCAGAAAAATGAATAGGCTGAATAAGAGATACACATGTGCAAAGCAGAATGAGACATACATGTATTCCAGGGACAGCTGTATCTCTTTGGGAATATAAAACCAGAAGGTGTGGTCTGAATGGACTATGTTCACATCATCAGTAGTTGCAAAAACGCAATTCGGGAGTGATTATAAGATTTGAAGATTTGTCAGTTTGAAGAACTCAAATGTTATGTGATAAGTATGGGAACGTGACCGCTTAAACAAGGCACAGTCAGGAGCCAAGGAAAAGGCTTTAGGGCATCAACAAAGATGTTCTGATCTATGTTTTTTTCTTTCACCTCAGGATAGGAAGTCAAGAACATGGCTTTATTAAACCAGGGCAAGAATTGATCTTTATTGGGAATATACAGTATTTGAATGATGGATGTCTTAATTGGTTGACACGGCCTTCCTGCAATGTTAGGAATCTATGGTGTTTTGGTTTCCATCTCTTGGCTGAGGACACCATGGTGGTGAGAAACATCTATAGAGGCCAGGCTGACATTTTTTTCCCCCTTTTCCATATCATTTTGTGTCAATCATGTATTTGTAATCAGGAATGTATTCATGTTAAATTCATACTAAAATTCATGTGGGTTTGCCAGCCTGTCTGTACAAAAATATATGTTATAACTATGTATCTTTTTGAAAAGGGACATTTTACTGCCCCTATGATCTTAAATATAGACATAGGCCTCTTTAATGCAAAATTTCTGACCTTGTTAGCCAAACATGGCTGAACGGGGAAGTTCTTGCTGTCTGCCACGGCCTCGCCACTTGGCAGGACTGTGTACAGGACGACCTGAGCAACCGGGGTCACCTTTAGCATCTTCTGCAAAGTGATCACCAAGTTGCCCCTGTGCTCTACTAAAAAAATGGAGTACAATTATATTAGCTTCACAGCTAATGTAAAGTTTACTAGCACTGTCCTGCATGGTGTGATGCTAATGAACCTGTTCCGTGGTCGAGAGTTGCTACGATTTGTCCTTGTTGAACCAATTGTCCTTTATTTATCACCTAGACACAGAAAAAAATTAAGATGCATTAACTGCAATGTATTAAATTATATTTCATTTTCAGTTACACTTCTGTAAACATCACTTAACGTTAGTGAGTGCAATAAAATACCATGTTATAATGTTATAGAGGAAGCAAAACACACCATGTAGAAGAAGGATAAGGTATTCTGGTTCGGTCTGAGGGCACTGTTGTGTATCATGTACTGAGCCCTGATGACGCCATTTTGATTGCAGCTGAAAACCATCGAGCTGCTGTTCAACTTAATAAAACTCTGGCTCTTGGAGTAGAAAGGCTGGAGGGAGAGGGATGGAGACGGGTAGTGCGGTGTGAGCTGATTCTTTCCAACTGGTACTGGTGTGCCTGTCGTTTCATACTGAGCCTATGTGACAGAAAACAAGAGAATGATTTTAAAAAGCTAGCATAAGAAATGAAAGAAAAAAATATTAATTTTTGTTTTACAATTATTGTTTTTTCCTTATTAATATTAAAGCGAACGATCTAAAATAGAGATGGTCTTTCTTTGTCACATAAACAATACATAAGGATTATTTATTATTATTATTATTATTATTATTATTTTACAAAAAAGAAAAACAACAACAACAATAATAGCAGCAGCAGTAAAAACTACAGTGAAGACTCCACCCACCTGTACACTGACTGGGTTCGCACCCCATGGTTGCGTGTTGAGGGAGAACTCTGCGATACCTTTGTTATCTGTAACCAGCTTCTGGTCTGAGAGTTTATTATTACCATGAGTTACAGTTAGATGTACCACTTTCTTTCTCATGGGATTGGACTTTGCATCAGTCACTTTAATCTAATGAAGAAAATCAGGAACACCAGAGGACGATATCAGAAACATAAACTTCATATTGTGCATTATAATAGTTATTCAAACATTTACTAACCTGGTAGTGACACTGTGTTTATATAATGTAATAAACCTATATATATATTTATATTAATAGGTCAACATATTATTTACTTTTCCTTCGTAAGTCATTCCGAGCTTAAACGTTGGTGGTGAATCCTCAAATGAAAGTGTGACAATATTGGTTGTTACAGGAGCGCTGGCTGAACCGGTCAGAGTCACACCTACAGGATAAACACAGCGTTAGCACAAAGCTAAAACTACAATCATGCTGAAAGTGGAGTTGAGAAGCTAATGTAGCCAACACGTAATGGGAATATGGCATCTTGGAAATAAATCAATACTCACACCAGCCCCGAAGACATTTCAAAATACTGTAGTTTATAATGTACCATATTTGTGCAGTGAAAAAAATATTTTGGAATTTAAGCTTTATGTACAATGTGAACAATACTGGTAGCTATAAAGTTCCTTGTTATTATGCATTAACCTTGTAGCTCTAACACTTAAATATAAAAATATTAATGTGAATATATACAGCAATACAATTTATGATTATAAATCTTTTTTTTGAAGTTTAAGTTTTATTCTGCTATTAAACTTCTCTAAATCTGACAAGAAATAATAAAACAAAATAACGTCAAAAGGTCACAAATTAGGCTTCAGAAACTCCTCTTTGCTTTCCAGTAGTCAAAAAATTAAAGATTTTGCAGTTTGCTTTAATCATGATTACAGTCTTTTGTCAAAAATGCTTAAACATATAGAATAAATGTGTTTTTAATGTAAAAACATCTATTCATAAAATAATGATGCTGTTAAAATTAATCTCTAACCTGTTCCATGTTCTTCCACTTCACAGTGAGCTGTGACTAAAGTCTCGTAACGTGAATCGGCTAAGGCAAAGTCTTTCAGATTTATTACACGTTCTCCAAGGCCTGTCGCATCAGTCTGAAAAAAAAAAGTTATTTAATGAATCACTTTAAAGACTAAAAGTAGACTTAAAAATTATGATGTTTGTATAAATGTGTAATATTACTTCCACTTTGGTGTGTATGCTTTTTGCATTGCTTTAAAAGTATAGAAATCAAGTAATAATGAATTTAACATGAAGAAAACATGAACAGCATAAAAACATAATCAGTAATATCAGTAACAATAAAGAGTAACAAAACTACTCTAATTGCTTGTAACTTGATTTCGTTATTTACTCTTCAGTAAGTCCTTATTCTGGTCCGGGTGACTTCGGTTATAAATGAATGTTTTGTTGATATTTTGGATCATTTTAAGATTGGATTAGTTTTAGTGTAGAGATAACGTAATTACTGTAGTACAAGAGTATATCTGTGGTTTTATTCCTGTTTTAATCTGTCAAAAGTGATAATTATTTTATTTTTTTGAAATTGAAATTTTACTTTTTACATTTTAACGGAAATTCCTGCCTATCTGGCTGTTCTAATTATAATCAACTAGTTTAGTTACTGGGTGGAACAAACAGATGGCAGCACTTTTACTTTCTAAAGCCAGGGTGATCACGTCTGCACAAGAACGCCTAAAACTCAGGAAGGTTTCAAGTGAACTGTGAGCTTCTGTTGCACATTTTTGGATATGATTTACAGGAAGCCGTCAAGCAGGTATGAAATGAGCGAGTGACACAAGGTTACTGCGAGCGTATTTATGACTCTATGTTTCATCTGGATCCAGCAAGTTTAGAAAAATAAAGGACTTCATACGGAATATTGAAGCTTTTACGGCATCTTTCATCGGATACATTTTTTTTTCTTATTAACTTGATTGCAATTATTTTTAAAAATAGAACATCAATAAAGCATTGAATTTCTCTTTAGTTTCAATACTTTTGGCAAACACTGTACTTACTGAAGTGCCAAGAAAACTAATCCCACCCGAATAGTTCTTAGGATAATGAAAAGAGAGGTTTCAAGCTGCAAAGTTCTTAATGACAAACTTGTTATAATAAAATATAAATAATAAAAATAAGGGAACTGTATTAATTTGAATGTAAAATTGAAAAACCTCTGTTTTATAATTCCTGCAAATATTTGATAGTGGTGTAGTTCCTGCTGGGAGAAACAAATTCTTGTGACTGTTACGGCAGACAGTGGCCGTCACCGTCCCTTTCACCGGCTTGCCATATGTATATCTGTGGATAACAGAAATTTAACTCATTTTTATTAAAAATAATACTCATTTAAAATTAAATAAAGTGTAAAAATATATAAAAACAACAACCATAAAAAAAATTAATTCAGACATAAATCTTTAAGCTTGATTGTTTGCTTTCAAAATTACAATACAGATGTTATATTGACTATTTTAATGTTTTACTTAAAAACCAAAAAAACAACACATTATTGTTAACTCACTTTGCATACACTTTCAGTATGGCGTATGTGTCCAGGATGGTCATGACTGAAGGAAACTTGACCGTCACTTCAAATTTTGGCAGAACTGTAATAAATAGTTTAAGAACATTTAATTATAGTAACTGCCAATCTTGACTGTGTTCCTATGTGAGAACTTTTAATTATACATTTTTATAACACATTATATATGCAGCAATAAAAGTGGTCCAAGCACTTCTTGACACTTGTTATGGTATCAGTGTTTTTTAAATACCAGTCATTTTTTAATGAAGCTTCCGATGTTTTTCTTTATGTTTTTTATACAAGCTGAAGTTTAACCATTATTCTCGGCATTTACCGATATTTTTTTACATCTATTTTTAATATTTATATCATATGCAGTGTGTATTTTTGTTCTAAAACAATGAAACATGGTTTTCAAAGTGATATGAAAGAGATAACGGCACTAAATAGCTTGTATCATTTTTTTTACACCAATTATCAAAATATTATCACCAAAATAAAGATTAGATATAGTTTGTATTTTAAAGACATGAATAATAAAAAATAAACTGCCCCTGACCGTAGTCCTTGACTTCAAACGTTCGTCTGAAAGGGTTGTTTTTCTCATCCCAGGCAGTGATTAGATAAAATCCCTCCATGGCCTCAGAGTTTACGGGATACGACAGAT
>JAOVVA010000036.1:910347-925283 GCA_028565275.1 Leiocassis micropogon | reverse complement strand
TCCTTTATTATAACCAAGTGACTGAGGCCACACCTCCTTTATTATAACCAAGTGACTGAGGCCACACCTCCTTTATTGAAATGAATAGCCATATAGGCCTCCCCTTCTTTACTGAGACGACATAGCAGGCCACACCTCCTTCACTATAACTAATTATCTGGGGCCACACCTCCTTTTTTGAAACTAATAGGCTACAACTCCACTGAGACAACAGTCCACACTGCCTTTACTATAACTGTGGCCACATCTCTTTTACTTTAACTAATTATCTGAGGCCACACCTCCTTTTTAACTAATAAGGCATATAGACCACGCCTCCTTTATTGAAACTAATAGGCATATAGGTAACACCTTTACTGGGACAAGAGGCCACACCTCCTTTACTATAACTAAAATAATTGAGGCCACACCTCCTTTACTGAAACTAAGTCATATTGGCCACACCTACTTAACTGGAACTTATGTTGGCCATGTCTTCTTTGCTGAGACAAATAAGAGGCCACACCTACCACCTTTATTAAGCATGTAGGACACTGTGATAAATAACAGAGGCCACACCTCCTTTACTTTAAAGGTAACAATGATGACATACCCTAGACTTTAACTGATGTGAACATTGACCGCATCACTTTTACCGCGACTGAAATGCACAATGGCCACACCTCCTTTACCGTGACATGTAACACAGAGGCCATGTCTTCCTTATTCAAACTGGGATTTACCAACTTTTTTTTTTCTTTTTTTTCTCTCTCTCTCTCAGGTCCTGAAGGTCAGGAGGTGCTGCTGGTGACGATCCCAGAATTCAGCAGTACTCAGACGGCGTGCCTGGTAAATCTTCGCACGCTTGAGTGCGAGCCAATCAGATTCTCCGCCTTTTCCGCTGATGATGATGAGGAGAACGAGATGAATGTCAGTCACTAAACTGCGCCAAATGTCAGACTTTGTGTTTGTGTTTTCTTAAGCAAACCGTTGAGCAGGAGGAGACGCACTCTGTTAGAAATACTAAATATGCAAATAAAAAATGTGTAAGCGATGTGTTAATAATTAATAAAATTAATTATAATTAATAAAAATTTTTATTGGCAAGTATGTCAGACAATAGGTTTGATAAAAATCATTCATGTTTTTGAGTATTTTGAAACAGCTGTGGGTTTGTAAACAAGCTTAAACTCTGGAAAATCCATAATCAAGCTTTTATTGGATGAAACGAGTCCATTCAACCTTAAGGTCTCTCTGAGAGAAACGTCTCCTGTAGACCATGTGCAGTGCTGACAGAGGTGCTTACTTGTGTGAAAGAAGTGTAAATAAAGTCACTTTTTTGTATAAATGTTCAGTTTTTGGCTCTGTGGGAACCGTGCGGGTTGTCCAAGGACATGGGATGGGGGTGGGGGGTTCTGAGGTTTGAGCCCAGTGGAATTGTAAGAAAGATGTGGCAGGGTGTAGAGGAATTGTTGTTATTGAAAGATGATCGCCACATCTGTAGCCTGTTACTGGCTTTGGAAAAAACAAAAGCTGTGGACTGCGGAGAACGCTAACAGCAACTAGTTTTATTTCGTCAGGGTTAGTTATGTAATGCAAACTTGTTTTGTTAAAAAAAAAAAAAAAAAACAGCATAGATGTGTTTTTGATAGTAAGTGATGGCTATGTTTTGGTCAGAAAGGGGTGGGGTTTAAGTTACATTTGGTCAAGAAGTTGCAAACTGGATATGATCCAAAGTATAGAACAGTAGATACTTAGCAAACGTTGGTTAAATTAGTTTATGTGGAAAATACATTGTGTAAGTTAAAGCTGTATTTTAAGATCTATGGAAAAACTGGAAAGGAGATCATATCACTTTTGTAACTAACTGGCTAATCAAGTTACACCATCAAGTCTCACTTGTCTGATCCATAGATGCCTGTTTTGAACAGCGTTAGTACCTTGTAACTGATGAAATAAGGCAAGCTCTTAGTAGAGCACTTGAACTAAAATTCCCTTCTGGGAGTACTTCCTTCAGAACCCATCTGATTGTTTAAGAACTTTCCACAAGCGCTGATGTCTGTGCTGGTTGTATCTGCAGAAGAAAGAGAAAGTAGCACAAACCCTAAGTCTCAGTAATCATCAATCTTGAAGTCATAGTTGTAGTTCAAGGAGTCTGTGATCTCAAGCTCTGGTTGGGCGGTGCTTTCCTCCTCTGGGAACCACGAGTCATACCACGGCGTGAAGGTCTCTAATTCTGGAGGAAACGTTTGGGTTGTGGTGGTGCTGGGAGTAGTGGTGGGTTCTGTGGTCGTCGGCAGCAGTGTTGTTGGCATACTTGGTGTAGTTGACATCTTGGCCAGCAGTCTCTGCTGCCTCAACTGACGAATCTTCATAAACCGTAGGCGTCGCATACGGGACCGTTCAGTGAATCCAGCATTACCATTAGGAATCTGGTTGCTGATCCTTCTGTCACCACGCAAGGTTTGACGACTTCCTGTTCCTGGGTTGAGCAGTCGGATGGGTCTGTTGCCGTTAAGAGCCATGATCTCTTTGATGCGGTCCCAGTTGGATTTGTTGAGCTCGAAGTTGCACAGGGTGGCACCTGGTTCGAAACCCACCACGCACTTCCGGCTCACGGAGGAATGACCGTAGGCCCGTGCTGTTACCTGATACTCGCCAGGATTTAGCATGCGCCAGTAATCACCAGCCTCACCTAAAAGAGGATATTTAGCAAATTCTTAGTCTAGCAGTAGTAGCATGAGGGGCTGGATAACAGGGGTCGGCTAACTTGAGCTTATGATGCATAGAAGACAAGAAAACCAATACAAAAACTTTTCACAAAAACTGATTTACAATAAATTTACATGCCCATGGATCACAAGGTGACCTCAAAACAAAACTACTGATCTGCAGGTCTCACCTGTGGTGACATCATGATTGATTCCTTCCACAGCGATACTGGCATTTACAATGGGGTTCCCCTCCCTGTCCCGGACAACCCCCTTTATTCCCCGCTGAGCCTACAAACATCAAGATCAAGGTTCGTATGTTATAAAAGCAAGGCACCAGAGTGTGAAGTAAACTGTAGGTATTAATGTCTATTGAAAATCATGATCTTTTGCTGAGACGTATTTTAAAGGAACAACCTTGACTCCCTCACCTGAGCCATGAATGTGAGCAGAGCCTCTCTGTTGTACTCCCACTCTCTCAGGAGCTCACTCTGATGGGGGTACTTATCACAGCCCAGGAAGATGGACAACTCAAAACAGTTAGTGTGCAGGTAGCTGAAATCATTCATACCTGAGAAAGAGACAGGAAAAAAAAATAACATTGGTACTCTTGTTTTGGGGCAAACGTTTTGGGGCAAATTGTTTGGTTCTGGTTGGGTCATGGCACCATTTATATCAGGAGATGTAATACTCACTCCCTGGAATGGACTTCCATTTGGCACGGTTGACAATTCCCATCCCACCTGTGGGGTCCTCGGCATGACACCCTCCCCGGAACGTATTTGTCATCGTCCGGTGAGTAGAAGCATAAGATATGGCCAACCACCGGAACAAGGAATGGTCCTCAGCCATCCTGATCTCATCTGGTTCTGCCTGTCCATACCCTTGTTCATAGCCTTCCTCCTGGTGCCCTTCCTGGTTTCCTCCATGGTATCCTTCTTGGTATCCTTCTTGGTATCCTTCGTGGTCCCCTTCAGAGTGACCCCCATGATAGTACCCCGGGTTCTCTTGATGGTGGTACTCTTGGTTCTCTTGATGATATCCATAATTTTCTTGGTGGTAACCATAGTTCTCTTGATGGTAACCTTGTCTTTCTTGATGATAGCCGTAGTTCTCTTGATGGTAACCTTGCCTTTCTTGGTGATAGCCGTAGTTCTCGTGATGGTAACCTTGCCCCTCTTGGTGGTCACCGTAGCTCTCTTGATGGTACCCGATGTGGAGGTATGGATTTGGTTCTGGTTCTTCCTCTTCATCATACTGGCGCTTGCGACGGTATGCCCTTGGGTTCAACTTTTTCTCCAGCTCCTCAGACTCTTTGGTGAGGCGACGCATGTCAAAGGGGTAGGTGACCATCCGCTCTCCACCTTGCAAATTGGCTCCTAAAACAAACTGGTGGCTATCCATCCAGGAGATGAGGGCTCGTGTCTCCACTGCTAGCTAAACCCAATAAAAGGAAATTAAATTACTGCACATGTTGCCACATCATTCATTACAGATATTACATGTCATACCCTAGTCAATAGGGTAAGCATCCATTATTTTACTAAATGTAAATTCTAATAATACTCAAATATTATTAGAATGAACTAATAATGGTCAATGCTTTGTATTATTTGTAAAGTTGTGCTTACAGGTCCATTTTCAGCCAGATAGCCCTCAGCAATGGGAACGTGGTGATTGGGAGTCAGTTTGGGCACCATGCCCTTGTCCTCTGCATTCCAGTACACAGTGTTGAGGTCTGGAAAGTTCTGGAAGATGTCATGTCCATCCTCAGTCCAGTGGCCCAGAGTCCAGCTACCCAGCTCTGAACCCTAAGACAAATAAAAAGAAAATACGTGCTGTACCTCTTTTTTTTTTTTTTTTAAATCAACGATGGTTTAATCGGGCCAGACAGACATTGTATTAATTTAGCTAATTAATTATGCTAACAATTCAAATGTTAACTTGCTAGCTTCCACTTAGGTTCTGTATTAACCTTAGATCATGGTGAATTGACTAGATCTAATAGAACTAGCAGAACCCGGGTAGGTTAAGAGACATGGTCAAGAAAACCTGCTTTACTATCTACACAAACTTTCAGTTTTGTATGTAACCACACGAACCTTCTCAAAAGCAATCACATGGCCGTCGGGGTTGACCGAGGGTACGAGGTGAATGCGTATTCCGTCCACCAGGGTGCGCACTCGCGGGTTTCCATCTTTGTACTCCTTACAGAGGTACTGCATTAGTAGCAACAGGAGTTCTCGGCCCAGAGCCTCGTTACCGTGGTAACCTGCTGTGTAGCGGAACTCGGGCTCACCTGTTGAGATGGGAACATGTACGCAAGGTTGTAGATATTACAAGTTTCACTAACTGAATTTCATTTTACAAGTTATACAGTGAGAGTAAGATTTTTGAATATTCTGGATTTTTTTTTCTGGAATTCCTCACCGGTCTCATGGATCCCAGGCTTATCAGTGATCTCCATGGCGTAGATATCTAGGCCTTTGTAACTCTTACCCAAGCTGTACAACCTCGTGATGTTGGGACACTCGTCTGAAATGGACTTCATCAACTGCAAATCAAAAACAAAAACCCAACTTACTCGATCGAACTAAACCTGGTTTAAGAGACTACACGCTCCCAGTGTCGTAAACATCTCACCTTCTCCATGTCCAGGTAATTGTGGTAAGTGTAGTCCAGGTCATCTCTTGGTGTTACCTCGTTCTGCCTCTGGTGCTCATTGCCCGAATCTGACTCACATAAAGATATTTTTAATTAAAACATTTACAAGGCATTTATAACAAGGTGTGTTATTATTATAATTGTCCTCATGTTCACATTCATCCTCAATTGTCCATCATCAATTGTCATCACATTTCAACTAGACATTTTCAGCTAAATTGTTCTCAGTTCTTTTGCCTGCTAAGGGAAAAATTAAGAAGTAGTATGAAGGGTGTTCAAGTCAAACCAGGACTGGTGATGAAATTCGCAGAAAACTTTAAATACAGTACAGTAATGAGACTCTTAGTCGCAGTAAAAACATTTACATTTAGGCATTTGGCAGACACCCTTATCCAGAGTGACTTACACTTTTATCTCATTATACATTTGAGCAGTTGAGGGTTAAGTGCCTTGCTCAAGGGCCCAACAGGAACAACTTGGTTGTCATGGGGTGGCTCGGAGCCCACTGCAGTCGTTCATGAGAACATTCAGTGAGTAGAATGCCTGATCTTTGAAAACCGACAGATAACTTGTCACAAACTTGCGACGAGGAAGAGTCACATCTGTTTGTGTGAACTGTACGCACAATCATTCACCAAGACCACTTGCACATTACAGGAACTCGGCCAGGAGTTTTTGCCACATTCCTGTGCAGTCCATGACATTTCCACATGTTTGGGCCATTAAAGTAGGTCCTGGGAGGCTGGCATTTCAGACTTGAACCAGGCACTCTGATCACGGGTCCGGTGTACTGAGAAAACTTTGATGGTATCCAAGCACTAGTGAAACACTGGGATATGCTCAAAATCGAAAGTCCTGCTTTGGCTTGAACGCCTCTCGTTGAAGGAAAATAAAATAAAAATATTAAATATATAAAATGTCCATGTGCAAGTGCATGTTGTTACCATGCAAAGGGCAGCCCAGGACCTCCAGCCTCATGCAGGCGGTGCCGTTCCAGCTCTGGGGATAGATGCGGATGTAACGCGCCACTACCGGGTCCAAGAACTGAGACATTACTGGGGTGTGTTTGTCAGAGTTCCCGAAGAACAGCTGAGAGAGAATGAAACAGATGTTTAAGTGGAATGATAATACTTCATTCACTAAAAGAAACCATTTATTTCCAGATCCCGAAATATAAATGTGCAAAGTACAATCGAGTAATTCAGATACTTATGATGAACGATAAAGAATGAATTATAATAAAGTCATAATGCTTGGGTGCAATGTGACATAATAATAAATACACACTATACTGTACACGTACTATATACTTATCTTTCTGTGAAATAATCACTGATCTGGCAACCTACCCATTCTGAGTACCCGTCATGGAGCACAGTCCATTCCCTGCTGTCATTACTGAAGCCCACGTAGTAGGAAGTGACGTAATCGTTTCTAAATGATCAAAGAAAAATGTTTGAATACATCTTTCTTTCTTTTTCAGTGAAATAGGCAACGTCTTAGAAATTGTCTCACTCTATGGGATCGTCTCTGCCCTGTGTGATGACCCCGGTGAACTCGGTGAGCATGCGAGTGTCCAGTTCGATCCAGTGGACTTTGTCCTCAGGGTTAGGACACCACGCTCCTCCATTCATATTGTCCTCATCTCCTGACGCCTGAAGAAATGTACACATTACTTCCTGTTTCGTTCAGTTTACTGGTAACTCAAGGCTCAAGACTTATTGTAGTGACCTGACAAATAATTCAAAGAGATCATAAAATACTGATGGATATCATGTATACAGGCGCCTCTTATAATGTGATGTGATGTGATGTGTGTGTGTGTATATGTGTGTGTGTGTGCGCGTACCTGGATGTTGAGGCGAGCTCTGTGAGAGCCGTAGCGGTGAAAATGCATGGAGGACACTTGCAGCTGGTCACTCTCGATGCGATGAGACTCCAGGCCCAGTGGAGGACATACTGACATCAATAACATTAAAATGATTAAAAAAATAAATAAAATACAAATATACTGCATAGAATTATAAATAAACTCTTACTTATGAATTCAGTTATTAAAATATATAATTTCTCCTTTTTAGTTGAAAATCGCATCAATGTTTTGTAAGTGTAGTGTCTATAAGATGCCATATTCATTATACATTTTTATATATGTATAAAATCCTTATGGATTAAAACATCTACTAATTTATAGTCGCTTAAATCGCTTCCATATAAACATTCTTCCATTTAAACTTCAAAAGAACTTTAAACTTAAGTTTGCTAAAAATGTAGCATGTCCACCTTTTCACAGCTTTTACTTTTAGCAACATATAAACATATAAAAACAGAACTTTAAAAACATTTGCAGTTCAGTGTTTTGCATTAATTTCACTCTTGTACATATTAACATTTCCTAAAAATGCTTTATTTAGAAGTAAATTAGTCTACATTTCAAAAAGTGTTATCTAAGCAAAGGGAAAATATCTTAATTATACATCTTGTAGGTAAATCTTTATTTCTTACATAAGTTTACAAATACCCAAATATACGATTGTATACTGTATATTTCAAGCCAAATGTTGCTAAAATTTAAAATGAAAAATTCTTGTTCTATTAATCGATCGATTGATCAATCAATCAACATTTATTTATATAGCACCTTACAGCAACCTAAGTTGAACCAATATGCTTCACAGAATTAAAATAAATGGCGATAAAATGGCAATAAAATATACAAAACAAGACACATAAAATCATTAAATACCAAAAGCCATTCTAAATGAATTGCACCTCGACCGAGGGACCACTAATAGGTTTTCATCAGCAGAATGTAAAGCTCTACTTTGTTGGTTACTGTCACACACAAGTAAGAAGGTGCCAGGCTATTAACTGCACTAAAAACAAACATCAAAAGTTTTAACTGAAGCCGGAACTGTACCGGAAGCCAGTCGAGGGAATACAGGAATGATGTGATGACCTTTGAAAGGAGGCGAAAATGGAAAAAGTCTGCCTTGACAACAGAGTCAATGTACGTCTGAAAGTTTAAACTGTTATCTAAAGTCACCACAAAATTTATGACAGCTTGGCCAAAATGAGGGACCGGGGAATTAAGACCAGCAGTAACAAACCTAGAAAGATTGGAGGTGCCAAACAGAATACATTCTGTTTTGCTCTCATTCACACAGAGACAATTCACAGTGACAGCCATAGTTTGATGTCATGCAAACATCTGTTGAAGAAGAATTTGGCACAACTGGGAGATAGATTTGTAAATCAGATGATATAAAACATTGTGCTTTGAAATAAATAACGCTAGTGGCAGCATGTTAAAAAAATAAATAAAACAGGGCCTAAAATGGAACCCTGTGGAACACCAGAGGTCAAAGCGGCTGGGGAGGAGCCGCTGTTCTAATGGCAGGTCATTATACTAGTTTTTAGAAAAATATTTCTTGAAAGAAACAAAATGATCTTTCAATAGAACAAGAAATTTTAGCTTTTAATTTAAGTAACTTGTGATGTGAAATAAGCTTAACCACTTAAGCTCTCACTTGCTGTATTTTTATGCAGTGTACACACCATATGGATTTGTATTCTAGCACAGTGTACTGGATGATTTGCCTTAGAATATTCGACTGTATTCTTTCTAAAAGGTAACATGATCTTGAACATGTACAGACTGTGAGACACTTCGGGCAAAACGTACACAGCAGCATCACGTAGATTTAATCGATTGAACTATTCTAATGTTTCATGTTAATTCCTATTAATATTTAATGAAAATTTGGTCACATGACATGCTGAAACTCTGACCCATATTACTAACGTAGAGACTTTTAGATCATAGATCATCGTTTCAGATCAGTTCACATTTACATCCACATCTGGTTCATGAACACTCAGGACTTCAGGAATGCTTCAATATTGCCTTGAAAGAAACCAGCTGTTGGATCGGGACGAGGACCTGGCACGAATCTTAGCTGGATTATAATCGTCTAAAACAAACAGCCTGGATTCTTTAAAAACAAGCTTAGCCTTGCAGATGTTTCATCGTGGGCTTTTGCGTTATCGAGTGTGACTCAGGGGCAGAGGACTCTGGGATTTGGATCAGTCAATGAGGAAATGAAATTTTTTCAGGGTGCGGGAGACGAGCTGCTTCATACTGAGAGCTTCAACATGACAGGAAGTGTGATCAGGAGAATGCAGTGTTCACTATGTTGCACTATGAAAATATATAAATATTTAAATAAATAAAATGTGACCAATAATCTTCGATAACTTTCTAAGAAACTGTAGACTTCCCTGTATGTTAATGTAACTGATGCATTGTGGGTACTCACCTCTTGGCTCTCGGTAAATGCGTGGTGGTTTTTTGATCCTCCGCTCTCTCTCCTCCTCCTCCTCCTCCTCTTCCTCCGCCCTCCGTTTCTCATCCCATTCTGAAAAGGGTCAAAGGTCATCTAATGTCAAAATCTAATCCCAGACACACACTTACAGAATCCTACAGCCGAACTATAATTACAGACGTGAACGTTTTGGATTGGACTGTGTGTGGCGTGAATGTCAGTGTCATTCCTAACACACACACACACACACACACAGTGAATTCTTTACTAAAACAGTAATATAATTACTAACACACACATAGAAAGAGCATTCTTCCCTCCAGCGCTGATGATTAGATTGAGAGAGAGAGAGAGCAGCATGGTGCTGTCCAGCTCCGGGTCTGTTACAGCGTTCATTAGGAACACGTGTGGATCTGACAGCGCTTAAGACTCATGTGAAACTCTCGCCAAACATAACAACAAAACCCCCCCAGACCTCACCATGTCCTCATTTACCGCTCAGCTCTCATCCTTTTACTTTTGTTCATTTATATGTACGTTCCGATACTTACGATCACGAAGAACTAATGACAACATGGCCTTCGTTTTTTAACCCGGATATGAACAGACTCGTTTGTAGAAACCTTTACAGAAGAAATTTGCCAGTTAAAAAAACGTTCATATTCACTCGTGCTCCTGAGTGTGTGTAAATCTGTACATAAGAATTCTCGACTCGATACTGTTTGCCATCAGTTACTGATCTTATAAGCTAAGTTTCAATGGATTATGTATTTTTTTAGTTACACACACACGTTTCACGTAAACTCCAAGGATTTTATTTTAATTATAAAGAAATCAGGAAAGCAGGCCAGCTTTACAGCCGATAGAGCCACAGCGGTGTGAGAGCAGGACTATAAGATGTGTGTTTAATGTTTGTGACTCATTATTACAGAGTGATAGGTCTGGTATGCAGTGGGCTGTAAACTCCCTGGTGTGAGCTGTGAGCTATCAGTGTGTCACACACACACACACACACACACTCCTGCTGTTACTACATGCAGAGAGATTTCTTCTTGACAGTCACTTTGAGAGTCTGACTTGCTGAGCTGCTACACACCACTTAACCCACATCCACATAATCCACTTTTTAAAAAAACTTTTACACACTTATGTGAGTGTAACAAATGCAGAAGATGGCGCCGATGAAGTCGGCTGCCGTCACGACTGCTCCTAACTTTCTTTCTTTGTTTTCGTCTTTTAAGTTAACTTCCAGAAACCTTGAGCCTTGTATTTTAATTCTATTCACTTCTACTTTATTAGTAACCTTGTAAATATTCAGTCAAAACATGGTATCGGTGCTAAAACGTGTCTCACCTCGGTGAGTATCATATAACACCATTTTTTATAATACTCAATGCTTCTTATATCCCGATCCATGCTTTGTTTTGTTTTTTAAATATGCATACACAGATATATTTTTATCAGATTAAAAAGAAACACATTTGCTAAATATAATTCCATGCCCTTTTATGTTTTAGTGTCAGTTACTTTTTTGAATTCAAATCTTTTAATGATCTTAACTGTCATTCAGATGGAACTCGGCCAATTTAGATTTGACATGAAAAGACATAAACCTGAAAAAGTCTATTATTCTAAAATGCAAAATTGTTAAGATATTGCAACCTGAATCTGACATGGTTACGGACACTACAGATTTGGGGGGGGATCCTTAATTTTGCACGGAATGCATTCATGTAAGCAACAATTTTTACAGATCATATGCTTCTAGAAGCTGACACCAATTTTCGTACCAATACAATATGAATAATTTGCATTTAAAATATTTATTGTTCAAAGTGAGGCAGTATAATGCTGAAAAATGGCAGTTTTTGTGGCTCATGTAAAATCATCTCTCCAAAACAGCTAAAGTTAGTAACTTGAAAATTGTTCAGGAAGCGAGATTGGTCTCTTCCATGTTGCATAAACTTCAGAAGTAGCTTCTTTGGTGCAAACATGTTCTGTATTATTTTTATCACATTAAAAAAATGAGACCAGCAGACCAACATTGTGTTTTGGCCAATTGTACATTTTTCAGTTTAAAGTTCTTTAAATTTGTATATTTTTCTTTTATTTCATTTTTTAAATAATAATTAAATATTCATATTATTAAATATTCTTATTCTTTCATATTCTTAATCCTATTTTACATACTCTATTTGAATTTTTTATTAATTGTACTCACCAATGCAATTCATTTCTTTTAGAGAAATACATTTTAAATATCATCTACTTCTACCTCTAAGTTTTTTGCCATTTAGTTGTTATTTCAGCACTGTTAGCTTTGCCTTATATGGAGTTTTGTAGGCGTCACCGAATGCAAATCAGCTGCATCGATCAGCACTCTGAACACCTTTGTTAGTTTTCTTTAAGAAGAGAAAAATCAAGAAATACATCATTTCTGTCTTTATCTGTTTTTTACTAACTTTCACTTCACCCAGTTTTACACACAAGACTCTAAAGTTTTGTTTTTCCAAATCTTACAGCTCTTCTCTCTTATTCTGGAAAATTTCCCAGATGTAGTGGTGAAAGTTTGTTTTTAAGTGTGTGTGTGTGTGTGTGTGTGTGCTAACCTAATTTTCTGTGTGCGCGCGTGTGTGTGTGTGTGTCGATTATATAAGTGGATTCAGTTCAGCACACACTCGTCCACCCGTGACACATTCCCTCTCATGAACCCTGCTCTGCTCTTTTCCTCCCATCACACACACACACACACACACACACACACATCCTCTGGAAAAAAAAAAGAATGTGAGAGAGAAAGAGAGTGTAAGTTATTAAAGATCCTCCTCCAATTCTAACCTGAAGTCACCTCACACTCAGGGGTGTTTCATGACTTTTTATTTTTTTAAGAAACATAAACACAGAGATCAGGCCGTCACATTTTGTTTAAAATTGCAGGAGTTGGGGTTAAATAAAGTTCACGTAAGACCTTATCTTCCTTAATGACGTGTGTGTGTGTGTGTGTGTGTGTGTGTGTGTGTGTGTGTGTATGTGTGTGTGCTGTTTCACAGATATCCGAGGTATCAGAATCTGGGTGAGTTAAACCCCACCACCCTTTCCATCCCCCACTCATCATCCCAGCATTTCACGTTCCAATGGCCCTAAAAAGGGCATCAGAAAGGCAGCAGAGTCCATTCGGACATTCCTAAAATCTGAGCACACTGCTAAATTTAATTCCAAACATTAATGCATTTCCTTGTGCTTTAGAGTGAGGGCAAGAGCAATGCGGGTCCTACAGATTTTAAAGCAAGGCTCCTGATTGGTTAGCTGTGAAGGTTTTTGTGACATCATCATCTTTAGTTGCTGAAATGCAAAGGTAGAATTTAATGCAAAAAAAACTGCAATTTCCTAAACTTTCCTAAAATACAAAAGGAACTACTGTAAAATTGAGGAAACAAAAAAGCACAATCACAAAGAAAACTGTAGTTGCCAAACAACAATGAGCGGGCCCAAGCATTGCTGCCTGGGAGCACCACACAACCTGTGTGCAATTTTGAGCTTGTTAAGACGTCCAAAAAGTTGGAAAAACTGCATCACACTATGATGTCACTTAATGTCATGTCCCTCAAGAAATTTATTAGCCACTTTTTGGCATAAGTTTAAGGCATCGCCATGGCTGAACCGTTTAAGACATCAAAAATCCCTTTGCAATTTTGCATCATCAATGTCTTGAGATCACATAGGCCCAGTTTGGTGACAATTGTATAAATCCTCTAGGAGGAGTATATCAAATTTACTTTGGGTGCGTTTTGCAGACAACCCAAAATATCTAACTTTCTGAGTACAGGCCATAACATGCATAGAAAAAGTTGTTCATCTCAATGAGACCTATGATTACCAGGTTTCACATGTATATGTGCAAGTGTGTTTAATCTACGTTTCTCCTAAATATTTAATGTGGTTTCTGGTTTGAAGGTTCTACAGAGGCTGCAGCTACTTCAATATCAATATTGTTTGGTTTGAATGATGGCACTTAGTTAGTAACACAGTAACCCAGTGTAAGTATCTACCCAATGATCTGCCAAATGCCTAAATGTAAATGTATAAACTAAGCAGCGCAATCTTGTGTGAAGGCCCTGGGCCAGGTCGTTTAAAAATCCCTTGATGAACAAGAGGGCCCTTTACACACTATGACGTCATAGGGCAGATGTCATAGTGCTTGGGCACTAATAACTGATACGTCATAAACCCAGTAGTCTGCTAGCTCATTAGTGAGTTACTGTTCATACACACCTGAAAGAAACAACTGAGGCACAAGATATACTGTAGAAACTCTACTAGATCTACTTATGCACATAACTTTAAGTGTTTTTTCCCTTCTTTGTTTTGTTACTTTATAAAATAACTTCTATAAAGTTGCAGAAAAACAAATCCCGTACCTCTCTCCTTCTTCTGGTCCCACTCATTCTCCCTCTCCTGCTCCTTCTCTTTTTCCCCCGCTCTCTCCCTCTCTCTCTCCAGGTCCTCTGCCTTTTTCTTCTCTAGAGAAAACAGAGATAGTGGGACAACAGTGTGACATGACAGCTCTCAAATCCGCTATTACGTCATACAAACAAAAGTGAAAAAAGTTAAATTGCAGATAAACAGAAGGGAAGAATCTAATCCATTAATAAGCTGCGCTCTTGCACAAGTCACTATTTGTATGGGATGCAATAAAAATGAATTATAAACAAGCTAGCATTCTGACATTCCCAATGGACAGAGTGTTACTTTCAGCTGCTTTTAAAGTTCTACTAGTTTAACACAAGCAGCATTACACTGGGCCTTACTGATCAGGGCCCACATTCACAAAGCTTCTTAAGCCTTAAAGTTGCTCCTACTGATGAAATTCTAAGAAAATTCTTAGAATTATGACATTTTCGTAGGTATTTCCCACTAAAATTTAGGACTAAATCTTAGAAAAGATAAAAATGATTCACAAAACATCTTAGCCCTAAAAACAGCTCCTAAGGTAAAAATTGTTAAGAGTAGGACTCTTAAGCAGGACTTTTAAGAGGCTTAAGAGTTTCTATAGCAGAGGACAAAATGGTGGAAAGAAGAAATATTCCCCAAACACGGAAAATAAAGCTAAAAGTAAACACTGCTTCCTGTCCAATTTGGTTTTCTTGTTGATTTACTTCCTTCCATCTCTCTTGGATTGTTGGCAGTGGCGATTTCTTTAAGACTGCAAGGGAAGCTCAGCTTCCCCTATAATGTCACAAAATTAATGGTCAAATTA
>JAOVVA010000036.1:896012-910247 GCA_028565275.1 Leiocassis micropogon | reverse complement strand
GCTATAACATAATGAATTTTATGATGAAGGCCTAATATGAGCTTCCCCTGTTTCAAAAGCTAGCAGCCGCCACTGATTGTTGGCTACATACCATCCAAAAGTGCAACTTAAATAAACTGTCCTGTGATCATGTAAACTGGTAAAAGCTGAGCCATTTTGCTCCCATCTATCTAAAAGTAATAACCAGTAATAAAATCAGTATGATAAATAAATGTAAGAACTTAAATATATTAACTACTGTGTGCAAGTCGGATGCTTCCAAAGTCGACACATTTTCAACATTTGGCTGTTTTATTAACTTTAAATTATTTGGCCTATAACAGAAACTTTGCATAAAGTAGCCTGTAGTTATGATTATACAATTTCTTTATATACAAACATTGATTTCACTGTCTATTCTATTATCATATATTCTATTTTCACAAAGAGTCCATTTCAAGACCTTTACAGAGATCAGAGGTTTTTTTTATCAACCAATCACAGTCCTTGAATTGCTGCATCATCCATAGCAACAAGATCAACCACACATTCTCACTAAGATAAAGGTTTTTGTACTTTCCTTCCTCAGAGTTGCTCTGAGAAGCTTCCTAAATCACTTTTAGTCTAGGATTCCCAGCTAGGACTTTTTAAGCTAAGATAGGAGCGCTCTGAGAGAATTCTAAGAAGTTTTGTGAATACGGGCCGTGTGCTCTATAGCTATGATCATCAGTAGTGATTAGACTCAACTTGATTAAGAGCAGAACAAAAAATTCTAATCTAGGCTTGATTTTAATTTGCACTCTGAAACTCAGATTAAAACATTCAGCTAGGATTATATCAGATTGTACACCATGAACGGCTTTACCATCTAATAAAGCCATGTTACTCAAGTACTGATTGAGTATTGATGTTTTTCTAGATCATGTGCACAATTTCCATGCTGTATGAGCACTGCGTGGTGGTGCTGTACAGAATTGTTTAAAGTCAAGTCCCTGGAACATGTCTCATTTTCTCCGGTTTCCTCGCACAGTCCAAAGACCTGCAGATTAGACCAATTGGCGTTCCCATATTCCCGTAGTGTGTGCATGTGTGTTTGCCCTGCGATGGATTGCCACCCTGTCCAGGGTGTACCCTGCCTTGTGCTGTAAAGTTCCTGGGATAGGCTCCAGGCCCCCCGTGACCCTAAATACAGGATAAAGCAGTATAGATGGTGAGTGAGTGGTTCAAAGCTTTAAAGCAAGTTCCATTTAGCTCCACCCACTTTCAATCTGTATGTAATATGTGAGTGTTTGAGGTTAAACTGGGATCTGGCAGTCTGAAAGAACATTCCTTCATGTTCTGAATCAGAAAAACAGGCTGGAATATCACAGCCCCTCCTTATGGTGATGTAAAACCAATAAATAAAACCCAGAAGGATAAATTATAGAGCTGACAAATTCCAACCGTCCTCTAATTCATTCCAAAGATCTAAGGTTTTCGTCCACATCGTTGCTTTAGATCTAAAATATACGAGTCTGTTTGCTTTGAAAGATCACACAGTGTTTGTTTGCGTGATGGTTTCTTTACCGTCCTCGTAGTCGTACTCCTCGTACCACTTGCTGTCGTAAGGTGGGACCGTGGGCTCTGAAACAGAATAAAAACAGAAGATCAGAGTTGGTCTTACCTTTTCATTTCCCACTTAAGTGCGTGTTTAGAAGACAATGAGAAAGTAATCTTTTTATATTTTGCTTTGATAGACGTCAGTGCTACTGATCTCCGTGCCAACCTCACCACGCGGCTTGGATTTTTATGTACTGTAAGAAAACACGCTCTTTGAAACAGGATATTAAGTTTATGAGCCGTGTAAATTTATAAAGCTGGATACTATAACACAGCCTTTATAAATAAAAGCTTGCCTACACTGACGGTTTTTACAGTTTCCTCTAACTCCTGATCTACACTTTTATGCTGTTGCTTTGTTCTGAATTAAGGTTGTAATAGTATACTGTATACTGAGTTATGCTACAATAATTTATAAATTGTAAGTAAATCCTGTAAAATACAATGAAACTCATTTACCCCTATTCTCGATAAAAGGTCAGTGTATTTGTTTCTAAAGCTCACCTGTAATAGAGTAACTCCAATCACGGTCAGTCGGGACGATCTCTTTACCATCTGGGAATGGGATTGGTACTTCTGACACCTCGACTGGGAGCAAAGAAAATAAAGTACATATCAATTAAGCAGCAAAATCACTTGATTTTAAGTAATTCTCCACGAACCAGCCGTCATCTACAGGACTCTGTATTTAGCTTAGTCTAACTCTTCAGGGCTCTGATTCATGGTTAGTTAATGGAGGCTAAAATCTTTGGTTAGTTCCAATATTGTGAGGATCTGAAATTGGTTGGTGGCAATCTTGTTTAGTTCCAATCTTTAGTGATCTGACTCTTGGGTAGGTCTAGTTTTTGGGATCTGTCTCTTTTATAGTTACAATCTTTAGGGATCTTATTTAGTTTTGTCCTAATCCTTGGGGATTTGAATCGTGGCTATTCCCAAAGTTTAGGGATCTGACTCTTTTATAGTTCCAATATTTAGGTACAGGAATCTTTTGATTATTTCATATATACAAACAAAAGATGTTTAATTTCTTGATAATCATAATCTCTACCTGGAAAGTACCAAATCCCGATTACTCAGTCCCAGCTTTAATTTTTTTTTTTTTTTGGTGTTTACATGTTTGTTTAGTCCTAGTAATTAGGCCCTGACTCTAGGTAACTTAGTCTTAGTAATTCCTAAACTTTAGAGTCTCTTTTTTAGTCACAGTGTTTAGAGATTTGGTATTCCTCAAGCCTTGAGGCCCAGTCATTAGGGTACTGACTATTGGTTAGTCTCAGTTTTAGCCATCAGTGTTTCAAAATATACTTCTAGTGTTTAGGACTCTATATTGTGTTTATTCCTAGTCCTGGGGACAATGGCTCTTGGCTGGGCCTAGTATGCAGGGCTCCATATTTTGATTAAAGGATCAGACTCCTGTTTCTTCCAAGTGAATAGGAGACAATATTTGGGGTAGTTAAGGCTCTATGTCTTAGATAGGGTCCAGGTTTTATGGCTCTGACACTTGTTGGTTATAGTCTTTATGGCTTTGGCCCTTAGATAGGTTGTTTAAGCTTTATTTTTGAATATATTCTGTTCTTGTTAATTTAAGTAGCCCTGACTTAACTGGTCGTTTAACATCTTTAGACTTTTGACTCTTGGTTACTCCCCCTATTTATAAATCCAATTCTTGCTTAGGTCCAGTCTTAAGAGCTCAGACTCTTAAATTGTATCGCCAGTAATATGGCGGAAAAAGAAGAAAACACAAGTGTGCACTCACATGTTGGGCCCCAGTAGTCATCTTCATCTTTGCCTTTCCCGCCGATACCTGGGGCTGTAGGTTCAGGATCATCAACCTTCCAGTAGTCATCATCTTTTTGACGTTATATGAAGTTAGTTTGGCATGAGTTATATGAAGTACAAACTTTATACTATTGAGATTCTCTTCTGACGTTAGATGTATCATACCGGGGTCAATGAAGGGCTCCAAATATTCATCTGTTGGGAAGAATTCAAGATCATCTAAAGTTTTTTGCGTCGTTGGAGCAGGAGGTGCTGTGGTGGTCCTGGGTTCCTCAGTCATGTATACTGCAAATAAAAATAAGGTCAGCTATGTAATTATTTGTAAGCTTGTTGTGATGTAAGTGCTCACCATAATTCCTCATTACTAATAATATTTGTACACCATAATGCCTAGTAATGACTTTTGAGATTTTAATGTTGATCAATTATAAACATTTTTATTAATATAAACGTGATAGAGTTACAAATACATTATAACTTCATAGTGATATAGTTAAAGTGTTATTGCTCTAAAAACATGGTTCATGTATGTGTTTTATTATTTGTTTAAAAACATAATCAGGGCCCGTACTGACTAAGCGTCTAAGAGTAGGAAATCACTCCTAAGTGACCAAAAATTCTCAGTGACACAATTTTGGGCCTACTTTTAGGAGGAGGGGCAATTTATCAACATTTTTAGAATAGGAAATCACTCCTATCTCCACCAAAATTTAAGAGCGCTCCAGATGTGTTCTAACTCTAATTAAAAATACGTTGGACAAAAATTTGTCCTTTTCCATTTTGAACTTTATTTCTTTTTAAACATCATGTGCAGTATGTAACTGGTCCATAAATGAACATATTGTATGCTGTCTCCACAGACTGATACTGTTTTTTTAGTAACAGTGAAGATGCAGCTTTAAAACAGTTACACAGCCGGAAATAACACATCGAACTTTGCTCTTACAGCAGCGCAGATCATGTGCAGATTCATACAAGCAGCATTCATGGAGTTGTGGGCATCATTCATGGCACACATATTTAAAAAATTATATTTATATATACATTTTATATATTTATAAAAGTGTAGAAATGTACATAATTCTTTTTGGAGATTTTCTGATATAAGCAGCACTTCATCACCTCATTAACACAGTGGTTCACACTTCTCAGGGCTACGTGCGGCAAACTGACAGGTGGTATTGATGCTTTCACAAATCGCTGTCCACTCAAAATTTTTTTTGAGGTACGAGTAGGCCAGAATTTTACTCCTCCACAAGTTACACGCTTATCCACAAGTTACACGCTTATCCACAAGTTACACGCTTATCCACAAGTTACACGCTTATCCTCTCTCCTGTCAGACTATGACAGTCCTACACAGCTCTATTATAGGGGCTTTAAACAGTTGTGATTGGAGCAGTCTGATTAGGATGATGTCATTCCGCGAGTCACGCATCTATAAGTTTTGTCTGCGTACATAAAGCTTATATGCTTTCCTTGGCGCAGTCCTACTCCTCACTAAAAAAAGAGTAGGAAGCTTCTTAAACAACTTTCATGTTCTACCCTGGGCTAGGAATATTTTCAGTCCTAAATGAACTTTGAGCCCGATTCATAGGAGTGATTCTAAGACGCTTAGTAAACACGGGCCCAGGTCTCCAACCTTCATCCCAGTAGTCATCTGGAAAAGGATCCACAAACTCATCATCATAATCGATTTGAGGAGGTGTGGTGGGCGGCTCGGTGGTGGGCGGCTCGGTGGTGGGCGGCTCGGTGGTGGGCGGCTCGGTGGTGGTGGTCGTCGGAGGTAAAGTAGTGGTGAGAATCTCTTTATTCTTTTTCTTGTCTTTCTTTTTCTTGTCTTTCTTGTCAGTCTTGGGCTTCTTGGTGGTTTTTTCACCCTTGGGTTTCTTTGTGGGTTTTGGTTCTTTTTGTCTTTTCCCTCGTTCCTCCTTCTTTGCCTTTCTGCGGGCTCGCTTCACTGGATAGAGGGATGGGAATGGGTAGAAAAAAGAGAGAGAGATAAAGAATTAGTATTAGTCACTGTTTCTGAATGAAGTTTCAGGTTTAGTCAGTAAGCTGTGGCACATGAATGTGTTTGCACTGACTCCGCCCTACAGTTACGGCTAACACGGTTTATTTTACACAAGGGAAAGGTGTTAATTTTCTAGGGATACAAAATCTTTGACGTGCCTGTCAAAGCCAAGTGTTTGATGTCATGTAGTGTTAATCCCTATCTGTTGTTTATTAGGCGGAGGATTCACTCCACACACTCATTCCTACTGATCTCATCAGGTGGAGCTCTTCTGTAAAAATACTACACAAGCTAAAAATACAGGGTGTCTGGACCCTGAGGTATGTTCCATTACTTTACCCAACAGCTAAACTCTGCTTCCTGTTAATCTCATTGTCTGATGATTTAGAGTCAGACCGGGAGCTGGAGCTGAACCTCGCGAGATCACTTTAAAGCACGATGAGTTCAGCAGACCAAAAGCAAAACATTCTGTGACTACGAGAGAGTCTGAAAAACTTTCGCAAGGGGAAAAAATCACAGCAATGCTTAATATACTGTACTGCCAGAGTGAAGTTCAGACACGGGAACACAATCTCCGTTAAACATTCATTAATGATGTTTATAACTTAACAGTTTAATGCTGTTCTAAAGTCGCCAACTTGATGTTCCCCCGTCCGTTGATTAAGAGTCTGGAGTCTCGCTCTGGGGGTTTTAGTAAAGGGGTAAGCAGAGGAATAAAAAAAAAAATATTTATAATAAAAAAATGATAGATAAACAATATAAAAACATCCAGCAAAGAGGATGAAACTATTCTGTATTCCTGTAAAAAAAAAAACAAGGACTGGAGGGAGTCATTAAAGTTTGACAACAAAAAAAAATTTATATATAAATGTTTTCCCTTAACACAGTAAGTTAAATGTGTGTGATGATTTAAATGATGCAAATCTGGTAGATGTTGGCATTTTAGAGGTTCAGTACACTCTTTTGGCCACAAAGTTTAGCATCTTGTGTGGCTATTAGTGAGCATGTGCACACACACACACACACACACACACACACACTGGTTTATGAACAAACAAACTTGGACATCACAGTCAGTTATGGGAAAAACTCTTCCTTTCGACCATATTTGGAGACAAGGTTTGAGATTCGGCTTACGATTGGTCAGTTTTAGCACACTTTACATTTGACACTCATAACACTGTTAAAAACATTTGGCATCACCATGTTAGAGAGTCTTTCGATGCACTTACACACAATCTCCAGGTTGACCTCGGCCTGCGCAGAGGTGTGTGTGTTTTCAGCCACACACGTGTACACGCCCGCATTCTCCACCCGAGCCGAGACGATGACGAGCGAGCTGGTCGACTCGTCGTGTCTGTGCGCTTTGATGTTTTTGTCATTTTCCGAGATGCTCTCTCCGTCAGGGCCGATCCAGATGATGCTCTCAGCTTTCCCTGTCGCTGAAAACGTGACAAGGTTTTAAAAAAATGCAAAAACATTTTAAAAAATACTGTGAATTTGTAAGTGTGATGAGAAACAGACTCACCTCTGCAGAGAACACGTTTCCTCTGTTCTGCCTGGATTTGTACATGTGACGGGATTACCATGACCTGTAGAGGGGCTACACACACACACACACACACACACGTTAGCATCAGCACAAACATTAAACATATTGAGCATGTCCTGTACACATCCCTGCGAATATACAGTTGCTATGATTACATTTTTATTAGCTACATTAGCTATTTTGTTTTGTACTTTTTCAATTTAAGTATCATTGTAATAAAATATTAAACGAAATTTAAAGCATTAATGCTGAAATCACACATGAAGTGCTTTTTTGTTTTGATCTTGCCTTCACACTATGAGAAAAGTAAGAGCGCTACATCGAAGCTACATCTGTTATTAGTGCAGGATTTCATAACATAACAAATTGTTTATTTTTTTAAACAGTAAATACCATTTTATGCCATTTCCCCAGCACTCATGGACTTCTATAGTAACTTCTATAGTAACTGGCTCAAACTAAAATTGGTAGAGAAGGATTTTATTGATAGTTTAAGCTGAAGTTTTGGTATTGTTAATAATGTTTCTTGTGAGAAAACAATTCTTTGTAATTAAAAAGACTGTGTGCAACAAAACTCAACAATTTTTTAATTCTTGTTCCATTTGCTGACAGTGACTCACTACAAAAACACAATTAAATCAGGGTTTTTTTTGGATCAAAATCTTATGGATACTAAAATGCAGACCCTTAAGTAACTACAAACACTGCAGGCTGATTTATCCACTGTGATAAAACTGTAGAGGATGGAGATATAGTGTTTTCCTAATTCACACAAAATTCACACTGACATAACCCAAACGATTTTAACATAATATTCTGGCATTTGAGCTTTTTAACACCCTTGTGACTTAAAGAAAACATTCACAAAATACGATCTATCAGTTTGCAATACTTTTTACTTTGCTTGCAAAAAGTTTACAGGATTTGTCTAATTTTGCTGTCAAAGCATTTTGATGTCATGTTCCTTTCTGCTGAAGCATCGGTTTGTTTGCTTTAAAAATAAAGTGAAATTGGTCAGTGAATTTTATTAAAAATCGGCTGTCTTATTAGTCCAGGAAAAAATACACACAGGGACACTTTTATCCGGACTTTGGGGTAATTAAGTTTCTTTTAAATGCTGCTGTTTCTGCTTTATTCATCAGTCAGAGGTTTAAATCCTCCATCAAGGACACCACAGAGAGCCTCATGGAAAAATCTTGTGGCATGCCGTCTTAGAAAACCCCCAAATCAGTCATGACCTATATTTACTTAAAAAATATCACACACACACACACACACACACACACAGAGAGTCTCACACACTCTTTATTATATCGCCTCACACTAAATGTTTCCTGAGTGTGTTTATCTTTTCCACTGCTGAGTAAGCATCTGATTCTAAAGGAAAATAGCGGTTAAGGTTACATGTTAATGACCAGAAGGTTGTGGGATCGAATTCCAAAAAAAGGAACTACTGGTTAGTCTTTAAGAAAGATCCTTCTGCTCTTCTAAATCATCAAAAACTAAAATTCAGTGAAACTCTGCAATGTTTAATCACCCTGAACTTTTCTCAATTATTTTAACCAAATGTTAATTAGTAGTAATTAACTTGAGTTTTATGTGGCTACTTTTATACATGGTTGCTGATGGAAAAAGAAGACTAAGTAACAAAGAAATAAGTTGCTTAATCTGCATGTTCCTGTTACTGACCGGGACATGGGGTTACTTGACGTCACATACTCAAAATATAGCCCTGCCCACTTTCAACTACCCTGGACAAAATAACACAAATATAAATTTTGAAAAGTACTGTTAGCTGCTGTTAGCTGTTCCTGAAGCTTCAGTTTTTGTGAAAGGAATAAACCACTAATCCTGCGGTAATGTTGTCGGAAACCGCAGATTATTTACCGTACCACTGTTATTTTTTGTATTGGGTGAAATTATGATAATTACATAGCACACCTCAAAAGACAGTAAGTTGGCAACAGTGATGATCAGAGTAGCGAGTAGCAGTACTTCGTTAAACTCTTTCCATCATTGGACATACAAACACACACACACACACACACACACACACACACACACAGACTGCTACTTGTCACTGATGTCATGTTTTCCCCAAAGCAGAGTTCTGTCACTTCATATTTTAAAGCATTGGTATTTAGTGGTTAAATAAAGATCAAAGCCTTCCTGTTTAGCGTCTGTGCTAATGCTGTCATACTGTCTGCGTCTAAAAAGCCGCACGTCAGTCATGTATTCATGCATCTTGGCTGCGTTTCATGTAAATCTGCAAACAGGTGCAGTGTGTTAGTTTTTCCTGAAGCTTTCGGCTCAACTGTTCATGTTTTTCAAATCAAACTCATTTATCCTGACGGGGATTACACGTCTGTACTTTTACTCAGATCTGTTACGAAATTCAACACAAAGAAGCAAAGAATCAGGATGGGTCAAGTTCTACAACAGCTCATAATGTTTGTTGCATAATTTTAAACTGCGACTCATTTTTTTATCTGGATGTCAGTTTAAAACACATTGAACTGCGCAGACGTCTGGCCTCCAAAAACGTCTGGAGCATCTGGAGGGGATTTCTGCCATTTTTCCTCCTCTTTCTCTCTCTGATTTCCTTCGCCAAACAGGTGCAGTGTGTTAGTGTTTCCTGGACCAGTCGACTGTACTCTTCTGTAATTCACAGAGTTTGGCATCAGCCGTTCGAATGGGAAAATGCTACATCAGCATCACGCCCTCAGACTCATCAGTGTGGGTTTAGTTATGGCCAAAATGTCTAGTGAAATAACAAAGCACACACCTTGTTTTTAAGAAAGACCTTGTGCTAAATTGGCGAGTAACCTCACAAACAGGATTTATAGCGTTCTGCAGTAAATGTAGGGGATATTTGAGGACACGGCCTCTTTATCCTTCTGCGGCTTAATGACCGTAAAACACTATTGACAGGAAGATCTCCTGAAAGCCTGGCTTAAAAAAATCGGTTTGATGGGTTTATTAATGCTCGAAAGGACATAAAATCTGAATCTTGACATTTGGTAAATTGAGAAATGTTTATTTAGATTTATTAAGAATTAAATTAGAAAACAAAGTTTCAGTATTTCCTCAATTTTCCACACTTTATACTAAAACAAAAGGCTCCTGAACTATGAAGTGTGAAATATGAAATGAAGCGACTCTATGTTTATGCAATTTAATTGACCGTGCTTGAAGGAGTTTTCACAGGTTTAAGTAGAAACTATGTAATCTTTAACAACAGTTTAGTCTGAGTTACAACCAAAATTTTATTCTTGACCATTTGTTTGTATCTTGTGTCAAAGTGATCAGGTTTAGAAATTCAGTGTTTTGGGTGAAAATCTGGCATTTATGCAATTAGTAATAAACAAAAACTAAACATTTTTTAAACAATTCATAATTAAATCAAACTGCTTTAATTACGCTGACCAGACTACCCTGCTCAGGGTTTCAGAAATAGTTCATGGCCCTCTAGTTCATTAACCTACAACCTGTTTAACTGAACATCAACTAACTAACTAAATGAAGAAACAAATCAACAAATTCTGTTACTGTCTCTGCAGACATGGAACTCAGGGCATTGTGATGTTTGAGCTGATTCATGTCTTAATTTAATGATTTTATTTAAGTTTTTATTTATTTCGACTAAAAAGTAACAAGTGCCTGGCACCTTGTTGTATGTAGTTATTAATTTATTTGTTTACTTGTTTATTGTATTTAGTCATGATTTTTTTCCAATTCCCACCTGTCATGTAAGGGAACTCCAACATCAGGCCTGGAGGGCATAGGCTAGCACGTGCTATCACTTATTCATCGCTAGGGAGCGGCGTAACACACGTGGAGGACAGCTATCCGATCTCTTCTGCTTGTATCAGCTGACAATGATAGACTGCCATGATTGGCTAGTGTAGTGAAGATTGTTGTGTGAGTGAGTATGAGTGAGCGTGTCCAATCTGCTATCTAGGCTTCTGGCTACGGACGGCTATAGCAACACCCCACTGAACAACTCACATTCTCTGGATGATAGAACACCATTTAGTCATGTTATTACTTAGTTTTTTCCTCCCACTGGCTAGCACTCACAGTTTCTAGTTTCGACATGGCCCTGACATCATTAGTTGTGTGAAAGGTAAAATATAGCAGCGCTATGGGTATGCACAAGAAAGCAGATGATTTAATACATAATGGGTTACGTTGATTACTTATAAATCGTGCAATAATGTATTAATGGTGCCTTCAAGTCCCTCCAGAGAGACCTGCGATTGTGACAATTCTGGACTCCTTTCCATCACACTAAATAGTGATTCGCAGCATGTTGTAGTTTGGGTGTTGCAAGGGACAACAACTAGGTCCCTGTAGGGTTCTCTAGTGCCTTGATTGACTACAGTAGGAAAGGCCATGTAAGAGGACGAGTAGATCTACCGAACATCTGATGGACTTTCAGCATACCCATGATTCATAAAAAAGTTTAATATTTCGAGCATGGTCTAAAAGTTCACAGCAGAAACATTAGTAAACTGTGAATCACTAAAACTACGTGACCCCCGAAATACTCCGGTAAGCCATGATCTACACACAACTTCTCGAGGTAAAGGCTAACACATGCCTCATCCACGACCTCGCTTTTGTTTTTGATTAGGGTCGTAAAAAATCTTTAAAAATTAAGCTTCCTTTCACTTCTGGCAGCGAATTCCTTCTCGGCTTTCTCCCAGGTGGCGTTTCCATCAGGCGTGTTTTTGTCTGAATTGGCTCTGAGTACTTGTTTATCATGGTAATTGAGGTGTGACTCAGGAGAACGGTTTAATCGTAGATGGTTTGAGAAGAAACCTCGGTGTCTCCCTCTTGAAGCTGTTTCATTAGAACTTCTTTTTCATCTGTGTTATTTGATCATTTTGATGTTGTTGTGAAGCTTGAGATTATTTCCAGCTTCAAACAGAGAGAAATAAGCTGTGTTTATCTAACAACGTTCACTAGTTGTGTTATTTTCAGTATCATCTCGTTAAAGGTCCAGGACTTTGACCTACACCCTAAATTTCTATATAGTTCCTCTTAACTGGGGTTAATATATTCATCAGTACCTGTTGCAGTGTCGTTCTTCCCCTTCTCCTCATCTTGCCGTACTGCCCCGATCACCGATCCCCCGACTTTGGTGACGTCCAGCAGCAGGAACGCGGCGGCGAGAGAGAGTGCAGCCCGGGCCGTGTGTGTCAGCATGGTGCTCCTCACTGATACACACACTCACACACACTGCTCTCCACCCAGGGCGTCGAGAGAGAGGGGAGTCAGAGGCAACGAAGGGAAGAGAGGGGCAGAGAGAAGGAGGAGAGAGAGAGAGAGAGAGAGAAAGAGAGAGAGGAGGAGAGTCTGGGGTGGTGTCTGAGAAAGAGGGAGAGAGAGAAAGAAAGAAAGCGAGAAAAAAGAGTAAAGAAAAAGAGAAGGGGAGAATTAAAGTAGTGTTCAGAGTGAGAGAAAGTGTGACAGATGGAAAGTGTATTAAAGATAGAGTCAAGCATGCTGTAAATGGAGAGATTAGGCAGACGGTAAGAAAAAACAGACATGCAAAGGGAGATAGAGAAAGTAATAAATTGTAAGAAAGAGATAAACAGAATGAGAGAGACATAGAGAGAGAGAGCAAAATCATGAAATACTGACAAAATGAGAGATATAGAGGGAGAGGAAGGGAAAGACAGAGAGAGAGCAAATGAAAGAAAAAGGGAAAGATAGAAAGATAGAGAGCAAATAGTTTTGATTTTAACATTTTTCAACATGGCCGAACTCTTGGACGTTAACATTAGATGCTAAATGTGTAAATCTTGTTACACAAAGTCATTTATTAGCATTTTATCCACATTTCTGAAATAAAAATAGACATTCTACATTCCTCATTTCATCTGTCTTCTGAATCATTAGCCTCTTTTTTCAACACTGTGAGAAGTCTGTCCAGCTAGCAACAACGTTCTTCCAGCTTTAACCGCACAAACAATGATAACATGCTGCGTTGAGCCCAGATAAGCAAACCTTAGCTAGACACGTTAGCATGTGTTTATTAAAACAAACAATAAATAAAATCATAATGTAAATTTTTTTTTGCTAGGTCACCTGTTGCTTAGGACACTGAAAGAGTCTGTTGTTAGAAATCCAATATCTAGCTAGTTAGCATAGTCCTTAATTAATAACTGACATTTCAGAGTGAGAGAGGAAACATAACAGAGTTGTGCGAAATGTCAACATTTGCTCCAGCTGTGTTAGCAAATCGCTAAAAACCAAACAAAAACAATCCCCACAACTACATTTACACTGTAATTACACTTAGCATCGACCAGCTAACTGACTCGTGGACTTTGTAGCTAAGATTTAGCATCATGTGTGATTACAACAGGAGTGAGTTTAGTGTTTGTTTAAACTCTGCTAGTACGAAACAGACATGTGTATGTGTGTATGGTTGTTTGTATGTTTGTGTGTGTGTGTGTGTGTGTGAGAGAGAGAGTAAAATAAAGTTTTTGTAGCATGAATAATAAAACACTGCAAACACACCAGCCATGACACGACCTGCTGAGGGGTGGGGGAGGGGAAGAAATAATGATGGAAGGATGGAAAGAAGGAGAAAGAATCAAGGAAAGAAAAAAAAGGAGTGAGGGTGAAGGGGTGGGGAACATTCACCGGAAGGTTCCACAGGCTCAGATGGAGGAGGACCTGTGGGTTTAAACACAACTTATACACTCCTCATTGATGTGGAACTGATCACACACACACACACACACAGAGCGAGTGAGAGAGAGGGAGGGAATAAAGACTGGCAGAAAGATAAATAGCAAAACTGATTGAGGTATATGAACAGAGAGAGAGAGAGAGGGGGGGGGAATCAAAAGAGAAGATAAAAGAGAAAGAATGAGAGATGATGGAGAGAAAAGAGAAAGAAGGAGGGAGAGGAGACAATACTAATAAAAGGAAAGTGTGCAAAAGAGACAGAGGGAAGGAGTGAATTGAAGCACAAATAAGAAAGAAGGAAGGAAATAAATCAAGAAAGAGTTGAAAGAGAATTAAGATAGATAGATAGATAGATAGATAGATAGATAGATAGATAGATATTGGGTAGGCGAAAGTGAAAGGTGAAAGAAAGAAAGAAAGAAAGAAAGATACATAAAAGATGAGAAAGGGAGTAAGAGGTGAAAGAATGAAAGCGGTAGAGAGATGCATAAAGAGGAAAGAAGTAAAGAAAATAAACAAGAAAATAGATAGATAGATAGATAGATAGACAGATAGATAGACAGATAGATAGATAGATAGATAGATAGATAGATAGATAGATAGATAGATA
>JAOVVA010000036.1:863511-876374 GCA_028565275.1 Leiocassis micropogon | reverse complement strand
AACCTAAAATATACACTATGATAATGTGCAGTCAGAGATACTGCGAGGTGTTATATCATCATACTCCATAATTAGCCGTACAAAGCAAAATCGAGCCACATAGCAATGGACTGCTATGATAGTGTAGCTAGCTAGCAGTTAGCTAAATGATGCATGAAGCTAAATCTCTGAAAGCTACTGGTTGAAGAGGTAAACTACATTATGATGTAACTTGTTTCACAGAACTTGTAGTTAGAGCGTAAAGGCTATGGGTTTGAGTGATAAATTATGTCTTGTAGTAACTGATGATGTAGAAGAAAACCAAATAAATCAAATGACATCGACAGAATAAAGCAGAGAGTGTTGTTCAGGCCAGCACAGGTTTTATTCAGAAGGACTTTGACAGGTTCGGCTTCACATGCAATCAGCGTAGTATGACACCTCTTTCTTCGAATCACATGTGCGTATGTATATGTGTGTTTGTGTGTGTGTGTTTTTGTAAGTGTGTGTCACGCACACAGACAATGGACAGAAGTGACACACAAAGTGCAAACCTTGATGTGGGCACTACCCGGACTGCACGGCTAAAAAGGAGGCACTTCGTTTGGATTCGACTCTCGCAACGAGAAATGTTAAACGAGAACCGTGACTCTCCTCCTCGTGTTGTTGAGGGACGACGGGTAAAAAAAATCCCACTTCCGGTTCCTTTTTTTTTAATCGTTTGGTCATTGTTTAAAAAGAAGGCAATGTCCCTTTAATGCAGCATATTAGCTATGTCACCACTAGGCATGTGCTGATAATCAGATAATCAGTTTCATTACGCTCAAAACTTACGCACATTAATCTTAAGTGTTAGCCATCTAGCTAGTCGCTATCATGAACAACATAGCTAGGGTAATTTAGGATGTGTGTGTAGCTTGCTAGCCATATTTGCTAACATGAGATTACACCCAACGTCGTTCACTGTTTAACACGATTATCGGCACATGCCCAGTCACACAACAAATCATTTGTCACATCGCAAATGGAAAAAAAAAAATACATTATTCATATTATAATACATCAAGTGAACATGTGTAACGCTAATGCATCGAAATAGAAGTTCATGCTTCGGATAAGACAAGGGGGAATGACAATATTAGCGAATAAAAATCAGCATCAGGCCCTCGCTATGAAATGTCACGAACGGTTAATAAATCATCAGTACGCCGTAACGCTCAGGGTGGAAACACTCTACGGAAATACAGCAACACTTAACGGACAGCCTAATCAGTCTCAACCAATCACCATATACGGTACTGCGTCTACGCATGCTAAAGTGTTCCTTCTGGCTAACAGTAATGGGGTCGCTCGCAAATTTATAAAAAAGGATTTGCTCTTTTGAAACAACTCATTTCAGTGGATCAATTCAAATAATCTGAATCAGAAAGAATAATGCTAGCTTGCCTGATGTTAACTAGCCATCCAAGTTAGTTTGAACATTGAGCAAACTAATCACGTTTAGCTTCAGCTATACCGATGTTGACCCTCTCACTGAGCAAATTCAGGACATGCCTGTAAAATAGCAGCTCTCCATTAATTTGAGAAGAATTTGAAAGTTAGCTAAATCAGAAAGTTAGCTAGATCAGACAGCTAGCACTAACATCCTGTTGTAAATTTAGCTATCTATCTAATAGGAGGCTTTGCTTAGAAAAGTAAGCTAGCTTAATTTTCACCTTAAAGAAGCTGGCTAGCTAACAATTAGCTGTCTGTATTATCCACTTCTTAGCTGTTTATCTATAACGATAGAATTTAAAATTAGCTCAGGATTAAATGTGCTTTGAGCTTACATGCTCATCAGGTCCGTTTGAGCTTAGCCTAATCTGGGCGTTCGTTTGCCTGTATGTTTTTTAACATTTCAGAGGTAAAGGTTTCAGCTAGTCAAATTAGCTAACTAAGAAAACCACCAGCCTGTGGCAATTGTGACTCACTAGCTATTCAACATCAGTCAGCATAAACTTAAAAGGTTGTTACCTGCTAAAAGTATTTGTTTATGATCTTAGGAGCAGTTTGTTAACTGCTAGCATTCCTGTGTTTTTATTCTTACAAGACTTTTTAAAAATTAATGCAAGTCTATTTTTCTAGATAAGGCTTCGAAGCGACATGATAATGTCAACGATCAGAATCGTAATGCTTGAGTTTGATTCACTTAAATGAGTCGTTCAAAAGAATCAGATCACTGCAGTGAATCACGAAGCTCAATCACTACACGCTAGCAGGGCTACACAACACAAGGCAATAACGGCAACGAAATAGCAACGACTCCAAAGTGTTTCGGATTTCCTTAGTAAACCCCAGAGCCGCCTCTTGGAAGAGAAATAGGATTTTTAAATTCATTAAAAAAAACAAACAAACACTAAAAATTCTACCATCACACGACGTAACCCTGATTGTGGCACAACACAGATTCTTACCACTGCTAACAGCTACGTGACACGATCCTGTACACTCGCGCTTGCACCGGCCACTCACATCTTCGCCTCCGCACATAGACCGGGGGTCAACTCAAGAAATGTTCATGTCATGTATAAGAAATGGAAATATTTAGCTTATCCGAAAAAACAACTGGCTCTCTGTCCCTATACACTTATTATAACGGAATATCTGTATACGAATGATTCTGAAAAAAACTGGACCTGAAACGTTTTACTGAAATCACAATGGTTTCCTGTTAACGTTTATTATAAACATCTAGGTTTATCGCACTAAATAATACACAACTCCTCAGCAGGCATGTGCCAACGTTAATTATTCTGTGACTAATTTGCATTATATTTAGCATAACATTTACGTGCTTGCCGTTAATGCACGAAAATGGTGGACTTGCCAAAAAAATTATTAACCTTAGAAGTTAACGTTACCAATAGGACTTTAGCTAGCTATTTAGCTAGCTAGCTAGGTTAGCATTGTGAAAGACGGTTAATCTGGCTGGGATTAGCTGGGATATTCTAATAATCATCATTACAAAGACAACCAGTTATCAGCACATGCCTACTTTGACATACCTAGACATGTTTATCGAGAACAAACATGGCACAGTTTCTTTCCAGCACACTATTTTGAAATTGTTCTGTCCTTTAAAATATAATCTGATTCACTAAAAGTAATAAACTCGTGCTTTAACTGTACATTTGGCAAAGTTCTCGAAGTAACGTTCCCGAAACCCATGCCGCGACCGTGATCATAGCGAATGACCGGATCTTCAAATACACAGCAAACGACGTTGAACCCTTTATCGTTTCTTTCTGCATTAATAATAAAGTTAGAAAGCACTCGAACGCTCCGTACAGGTGACGTTCAGTCTAAACCCGAGATCCTTCTGAAGCTAGAAGAACACATGAGTTAGCCAACGCGTGGAGCGTCTCAGCGACATGAAGGGAGTGGTGTAAATCTGTAATGCTGTGGAAAGTAGATGACCGAAGTGGTGTGTTGAGGTATGCTGGTTTAAGGTGAACCTGCTTTACTGAGTGTAAACAGTACAGTGTGAGTGTCTCGGGTTCGAGACTGGAAGGAGAGCTGCGTTCTTTAACGCCTTGTTCATTAACATGACGTTTGGCAACGTTCTGGAGATGAGAGGAGCAGAGATGAATATGACTGGGAGGCGTCTCCAGGGAGTAAGACGAGGTGACCAGATTTGTGTTGCCACTTTCAAGACAGCACAGTACGCTGCGTTACGATACAGTGCGTCTTGAAAAACAATCCAAAGTTTGAAATGTCCTTTTAAAGCAGCTGCAGGATTAATTTGGAACGATTTAATGCAAAACAACGCCATGCGCTTTCCCACCAAAGAAGCAGGTCATTTGGACCAGCGGGTTGCAAAGAGAAGTGAGTGGGGATAAAGAACACAGTAAATGCTTTTTGAAACTGCAAGGTCATGTGACTGCACCATTAACGTTAACTAGCTTAAACAAATTTAATGTACACACATAACCACTGTTTATTAATATAATTAAGTTTAGTTTTTTTTAGGAACTTTTAGCAAATTTAGAAAACAAATAATTTAATTTTCATAATGTGAACCCACAAACTAAATTGCGAAAGCTTAATAAAAAAATCAGTATCGCAATTGTCTTAGAGGCTCTTTCCTGTAAACGCTTCTTTAATGGACGTTTACGTTGAGATACGATATTTATTTATTTAAAATGCGAAAATGAAAATGAGTGAAAAATGAAAAATTTTAGCCAATGGCAATGAGGCACAGTGGGACTAATTGTCATGACGTAATGTTTAGAAATATATCACGACATAAAAAATGTGAAAAAACTGTTTTATTTTTAAAGATGTAGCTAGCTAGCTTACGTGACTGTTCAAATGCCGGCACAAGCTTTGCTAAAAATCGCCACGCTGATTGTGCAATGCAGCTAAATACTACAAAAACATTTGAAAAGGCGACCACTATATTATTTATTATCTAGCAATGTTTTCAGGGCAACCAGGACGAATAACATAACGTTGAATCGCTGATGCCTACTAGCGAACAACGGCTAGATGAAAACATGGCTGGTTAGCTGTATTAACACTAGGCAGCTAAGAGAGAAAGAGGACGACTGATTAGCCACAGGTGGCTAATCCACCACCACAGAGCTATAAATGTGATTCTTAAACGTTTATAGAGTGGTAATATAAGATGAGATGGATGAAGTGAAGTGAAGCTCCCTGATTGGCTGTTGTGCTGTCAATCTGTGCATCTGCTGGTTTGAAAAGACCGCCACCACTTTTGTGTTTGGCTAATTTCCTTTATGTCACTCGCAGGAAATGAGTGTTAGCATCAGTCAAAGTCCGTCCTCAAACTTATAAAGCTGCCAAATGTGTTTGGTTTTAAAGGGACACTTTATCTAAAAAACATGCTAAATACTAACCTGACTGGATTTTTCTGTGGAGGTTTATCATCTTTATTATCAATGATAGCTAGTTTAAATGAGCTGTAATCGGTAATCTTCACTGCTAACATGGGCTAGCTACCTAACTTTTGCTAAGAGTGATGAGGGTAATATTCACAATCTTCACAGATCCAAGCTGGCTAACACAAGCTAACTTGACAGGAGTTCTGAGAGGATTTTTAACATCATATTAATGAAGGTTCATCATCATCTCTGTCAGCACTCAGCTAAAATCAGCTAACCTGACAGGATATTTTTTTTGACAGGACTTATCATCTTCTACAATAATGCTAACCTGTTACCTAGCATGCACTAGCTATGATTTCTGAAAGGATTTTGAACTTGTAAATAATAAAATTGTAAAATATTATTAACCATGACTTCTATCTAGCTAACGCACATTAACCTAGCAGTATTTTTAAAGTTTAAACTGCTAATGCTAATCAGGGAGACTAACACGGTCAAACCTGACAGGATTTTTAAAATAATTTAAAGTTTTTATAATTTTCATAGCTAATATTAAACTGACAGAGAGTTTTAAGGGAGGACTTGGTTATAAACTCATACAGGGTCACAGATTTATTGTGACCTAGCAGGCTAATGAAAGACAGAAGTTTTTTTTTTTGTTGATAAAGCGTCCCTTTTATAGATAGACAGACGCGAATGAGTGAAAGATAGCGACTAGCATGCCCGCGCTGCGCTATGTTAGGCCGAAGCTCGAACAAAAATGACAGCAACCGAATTTTTAAGTATGTGTCGTATCTTTGGCCTGAGTGTAAAAACGCAAGGCAATGTGGAGGTTCAGAGGTGTGTGTCGCGTCATGTCGTAGAATATGGACTGAAATAGAGATGGAGAAAAAGGAAAGAACGAGAGAGAAAGAGAGAGTGTGAATGATTGAAGGCCTGTGTGTGTCGAGTGTGTGTAGAGTCCCTTCAGTCCACTCCGTTAGATTTTCCCTCCTCAAGCGAAGGGGAAAAGCCCACGTCATCCCCTCGTCCCCTTCCCTGTGGAGGCCTCGGTAAAATCCCCTGAATTAAATTGAATTGAATTAATAAAGAGTTTAATGTTCCGTCATTGTCAGTGGCTCTTTTTGTTTTCGTTGTTTTTTTTTTGTTTTTTTTTGTTTTTTATTCTGGTCCAGCAATCCTGAGGGAGCATGAGGTGAGGGCTAAAAGTTCTCCTTTTCTTGTTAAAAAAAACAAAGACAAAAAAAAAAAAAAAAGAGAAACGTCTTTATAGTCTCCAAAGCTGAGTCGCTTTGTGTCTTGCCCTCCAGCGGGAACGCGCTGGCAAATTCAAGGACCAAAATGTCCTCATTTCTGTGAGTCTTTGTCATCTTTCTCTATCTATACAGTGCATCCCTCATTCTGGTTCCTTGTAGTCCCGTAGGCATCTGTCCACTAGGGGGCGGAGTTAGACACGGAGTCAACGCAGAGTTGACGCTGGAAGACGAGACTCGGCTGCGAGGGACGGTCGCCTCTAGACGCTGCTGAGGAGAGGAACGGAGAGGAGGATGAGCAGACGACACTGATTATGATGAAGTCATAATTAAATACACAGAGTTAATATGAAGATCTGTTAACGTGCGAGTGTTGAACCTGGTCTGTAGTTAGCTGTTGTGTTCTTGAGCCGGTTCCTCTGTGTGTGAGGAGGAGGAGGAGATCCTCACATTCCTCCTGAAGAGGCGGTCCAGCAGGCTGCGGCGCGGAGCCTCGGGCGGTTGAGCCCAGTCCAGGTCCGGGGATCGCGTCCCCTGAGGCCCGAACACGTTAAGGTCACTAAAGCACTCCGTCTCGATCATCTGCATCCAGATGGAAGACACAATGAAAACGGGTGTGTGTTAACGAAGGTGTGTTAGCCAAGGTGTGTTCACAGTGACAAAGTTTATGGAAGAGTTATGTAGAGTGTAACTACAATATCAATTCCAAATGAACAATTACTGAAACTGCAGTCAAAAAACATGAGATATGCATAAAAATAATAATAAAAAAAATGAATTAAAAAAATATTTAATTAATATATACTTGTAAATTTATTTATATACCATTAACTATATGTTTTATATATATTAAAAAAAATTAAATTACAACAGAAAAAGTAGTATTTATATAATATACCGTACATTCATTAAAATATACACTGTATACACAAACATATGAAATATTAAAATGGGCATAATATACTTAAAAAAAAAAAATTATTATGTATTATTAAATGTAAAAAAAAAACATAGAATAAAAAATAAATGGCTAATATTTTTATCTATCTATCTATCTATCTATCTATCTGTCTAGCTATCTATCTATCATCAGATCCTAGTGTATTGCTTGTTTTTTCTCGTGCACTAGAGGAGAAGCCGGAGAACGATCTCTTCATGACGCTGCTGCTGGAGACGTCTCCAGCACTTCTCCATTGTGTTGCTGCGGTTGCTATGGTGATGTGAACGACTTCTCGAGTGTCTTCCACTTGCGAGTAAATGCTACTAGCCAATCAGAGTGAAGGAGGCGGGACTTAAGATGAGGGAAACGTTTCCAGAAAACACATAGTTCATTTAAAATACAGTATAAGTTCGTGCTAAGGAGTGTTAACGGAATACAAAAGACACACACACTCTCTATCTCTCTCACACACACCTCATTTTGCCAGGGTATAGAGACGCTGCCAGTGGCGAACTTAGAGTAGAAATCGTTATCGGTTTGGTCCAGATTGACTCCTTTAACAGTTGAAAACTGCTCGATGTCCAACACGTCCTTACAGTACACTGCTCTCGGCTGGAGAGAGAGAGAGAGAGAGAGAGAGAGATTAAGAAAAATAAATCTGAATAAATATTTATTACCTAATTTAATACAGTAAGCATGTAGAATAAAGTAAGTCCAATAAAATGCAGAAAAAAGACCAGACTCTAGGGAAGGTGAATCAGAGTCAGAATGTGGCCAATCAGGATTTAAATCCAGACAAGAAGTCAGAAAAAAAAAAGATTTTGACTTGCTATGAGGAGAATCTGAATCAGACTCTCAGTCAGAAGTTGGACTGTTGAATTTGTTTCTAAAAGTAAGAAGTCAGGCTCTGAGTCAGAATTAGAGTCAATACTTATGCAATACGTCAATACTAGAGTCAATACTTCTGTAATACAAATCAGGCTCAGAGTCAACATTTATTTAAATGTAAACAGAATCTGACTCAGGCGTGGAATCAGCAAGAATTTGGTCGAGGAATCAGACTCGGAGTCAGAAATAAATGAAGTTCAAAGTCAAAATCAGACTCAATATATGCAGAGTTGACAATGAATCGGACACGTGATCAGAATCTGGCAAAGGCATTTCAGAATCAGACTTCAGGAGATAGAAATCAGAATCAGGCTCTGAGAAACGCAAATTCAAGAACCAAAAATCAAGAAAAGCTCAAATCAGACTCAGCATTTTCTGAGAAGAGTCAGAATCAGAACTCTAATCAAACTCTGAGTCAGAATTTGTCTGAGGAGAATCAGAATCAAGAGTCAGGATGAATGAATCACAATGAAATTAAAATGTATTTTTGGTAGAGGATCTGATTCAGAGTTCACATGTGATCATTAGGAATTCGACTCTTGAACATGTTTGAACACTACAGATAAGAGACCCCCAAACATGTGACACCAGCGGAGGAATTAATCTTTTTATTTTTTTGGGGGGGGATTTTTTCCCGATTTTCTCCCTAATTTAGTCGTGTACAATTCCTCCTCGTCACTAGGGGGCTCCCACATTAAGGCTACTACTACCATTCAGTCGGGAGGGCCGAAGATCAAACTGCTCACTCACGCGGAGTAACACACTCGGAAGACAGCGCGGGGGGCGGAGTAACACACTTGGAAGACAGCGCCGTAATTAATGTGGGCGCACGAAGTACCTCTCGTCCCTCCCCTCTGAGAGCGCTCGGCCAATCAGCTCTCTCTAGGCCTCCGGCTGCGAGAGGTTACGGCATCACCCGGGAATCGAACCAGCGATTTCCGGATGATAGGGTGAGCACTTTACCACTGCGCCACTCGGGGGCCCCCAGAGGGATGAATCATTGACGATTGCACATGAAATATGTGTCTGTACACCTGGTTTAGACACATGACTCACATCAGGCACGAAAGAGGGCTCCAGAATTCCAGCCTCCAGTCTTTTGAAGTTGATGTTCTTGAAGAAGGGATGAGCTTTGACCTCCACTGCACCCTCTGCCTTACAGCCTAGCCTCTGCTTAGGGTCTTTGGCTAAAAGCTGGACACACACACACACACAAATACCAATCAGCCAATCAGTTGTGACACACCACTCAGGATATATGTGATATATGTTATATATATATGTGTGTGTGTGTGTGTGTTTTAGGTGTATGTCCTCACCATCCTGCAGATGGCTTTGGTGTCTTCTGTAAACTTGTCGCTGTACTCCTCCTCCTCCTCCTGCACTCGTTTCTCCACCTCCTCCCTCTTCACTCGCTCTTTGCGGGCCCGGAAGGGCGAGCGGCCCGCCGTCATCTCGTAGATCAGACAGCCCAGACCCCACCAATCAGGGCTCATGGTGTAGCGCTCGTTATTAATCACCTCCGGAGCTACGGATCCATCAGCACACAGTCAGCAAACTCGCCTTCGCCTCATCCTACAGCTTTCACACACCACGTGATGTACATGTGTGTGTGTGTGTGTTGGGGAGGTGTGTTGGTGTCTTTCCGAGTGGGTTTCATATGATGAAATCACTTCAAAGTCTAATATAATTGAAAAACAATGATTCTATGATGATATATTTCGATTAAATATTAGTTCATTAAATAGAGTCATTTCGAGTTAACATTGTTTCTGACTCTTTTCCAGATGTTGACTCATTTGAGCCAAATACTAATTCTAAATTGTTTTCACTCAATGTTGATTCTGAATCACTTTGACTCAATATTGATTCTGAGCCGTTTTGACTCAATATTGATTCTGATTCTTTTGTCCAGATGTTGATCCTTTCTGGCCAAATTTTGATTTGAAAGTTTTTAAGCCAAATGAGGGCATTGTTGGCGGTTCGATTCCCAACCAACGCCCGAAACCCCAGCCACTGGATTCAGTGCCAGTTCCAAGCCAGGATAAAAATGTTGGGGTCGCGGCAGAAAGTTGTGCCAAGCTGTGTGCAGAACGGATGGTCCGCTGTGGCGACCCCGCGATAAGAGCAGCCAAAAGACTCATAACACTAAAATTCTTTTATGCCAAATATTGATTCTGATTCTTTTTTTTTAATCAACGATTCAGTTTATTTTCCAGCCAAATTTTTAAGTTATTTTATTCATAATCTCATTAATCAGATTCGGTCCTGATTCTTTTTGAAGAAATTATAATTCATGAGGGAAATATGGGACATATTTGTGTGTGTGTTAACAGCAAGAATGCAGAATAACGTGTGTGATTAAAGGTTAGAGGATGACGTACCCATGTAGCCCACAGTGCCGACTCGGCCCCTTATCGCCTCACCATCAGGCACTTTGATGGCCAGCCCCAGGTCTGAGATCCGGATGTGGCCTACACACACACACACACACACACACACACACACAGATCATTATTAAACACTCTGTGCGACACACACACTCCTGTATCTGTGATAGTGATGTAATTACTTACCGTTATCATCTAAGAGAATGTTCTCAGGTTTTAAATCCCTGACAAGAGAAACACACACACACACACACATAAATGAAAAACAGTGTCTACAGCAGAATGGAATTATTACTTTCTCATGATTATCACTGGCTTTTACATGGATGATAACTCTTGCGCGGGTGTGTGTGTGTGTGTGTGTGTGTGTGTCACCTGTAGACGATGGACTCTCGGTGCAGGTGCTCGAGGCCGCAGCAGATCTCGGCAGCGTAGAACTGCACTCGCTCCTTCTCGAAGCCCGGCGTCCCCATGTTGTAGATGTGGAACTTCAGGTCTCCGCCGTTCATGATGGTCAGCACCAGACACAGGGCGTCTTTGGTTTCGTAGGCGTACGCCAGACTCACCTGCGGGGCGGCGCCGGAGGTTAGGACCCGAGGCACGCCGCGGGGACGAGGACAAACCGAGAGAGACAGACAGAGAGAGAGAGAGAGAAATACAGGAACGTACCACAAATCTGCTGTTCACCTTCTCCAGGATCTGCTTCTCGTTCAGCGCCATGGACTCGCCCTTCCTCTTCTTTATCCTCTTCTTCTCCAACTTCTTACAGGCGTACATCTTCCCTGTGGCCCTCACCTGACACGCACACACCTGCACACACGCGCGCACACACACACACACACACACACACACACACACACAGGAATAACGCACAATCAGTAACACACACATAAACACACACACCAAAATAACACACTATCGAAAACACATAACACACACACACACATATACACACACACACACAAATAACACACTATCAATAACACAGACAACACGCGCACACACCTGCACACACATACACACACACACACACACACACACTTGTACACACACACAGCTTCTCACCTCTCCAAAGCCTCCCTTCCCCAACACTCTGTACTGCCGAAACGTGTCTTTAGTAACGGGCTGCCTGCAATCACACACACACACACACACACACACACACACACATTATACACAAACATTATAGACAGCTTACATAATAAAAAAAGTAAAAAATGTAGAGATCTAAACGAATAAATAAAAAGAATGAATAGACGAATAAAGACTGGATGGACAGAAGAAAGAAAGAGGGAGAGACAGAGAGAGGGAGAGAGACGTAGAGAGAGACAGAGAGAGGGAGAGAGACGTAGAGAGAGACAGAGAGAGGGAGAGAGAGAGAGAGGAAGAGAGAGAGAGAGAGAGACGTAGAGAGAGACAGAGAGAGGGAGAGAGACGTAGAGAGAGAGAGACAGAGAGGGAGAGAGACGTAGAGAGAGAGAGAGAGAGAGAGAGACGTAGAGAGACGTAGAGAGAGAGACAGAAAGGGAGAGAGAGGGAGAGAGACGTAGAGAGAGAGAGAGACGTAGAGAGACGTAGAGAGGGGGAGAGAGACGTAGAGAGAGACAGAGAGGGAGAGAGAGGGAGAGAGACGTAGAGAGAGAGAGAGAGAGAGAGACGTAGAGAGAGACAGAGAGAGGGAGAGAGACAGAGAGGGAGAGAGAGAGAGAGAGACGTAGAGAGAGACAGAGGGAGAGAGAGAGAGAGAGAGAGACAGAGAGAGAGAGAGGGAGAGAGACGTAGAGAGAGAGAGAGAGAGAGAGAGCTCAGCAGGTCTCCTGGTGTTGTGTTGATGTTTTCATATAGACATGACAAGGTTGTGACGTCGAAGCCCAAAACACAACATAGAGGACATCTGGTTATTTTTTAAAGATTTGAAAGGAATAAAGAGAGAGAGAGAGAGAGAGAGAGAGGGATAAAGCTCACTGGCAAGTGAGTGAAAGAGTGAGACAGAGTGGTAATGAGAGGGAGTGTGTGTGCGTGTGTGTGTGTGAGAGAGACATGAAGAGAGAGATAAAAAGATAAAGAGAGAGAGAGGAGGATAAACTCCAGCTTCAGACCTTTCCAGCATTTTCCACTGTAGGAAGCGATCGAAGTACATACAGTTCTGATAATCAGAGAACGGAGCTCCACTCAGGTACTCATGCAGAGCCCTAAACACACAGGAGAACACGGGGGAGAACACAGGAGAACCCTGAGGACACGTTCTGTAGGAGGAGCTCTGTGTGTGTGTGTGTGTGTGTGGACATACTTGCGGCAGTCGCTGAAGATCTCTTTGCAGGGACTCAGCTCGAGGTTCTCTCTGCAGCGTTCGGCAAGACCCTCCACCACATCCACACACTCCGGGGACTGCAACACACACACACACACACACACACACACACACACACACACACAGAATTTACTTAACACATTTGGCATAAGTTTAAAACATTTCATATTCACAAGTTTAAAACATATTCACTAAATAATACACACACACACACAC
>JAOVVA010000036.1:824422-843051 GCA_028565275.1 Leiocassis micropogon | reverse complement strand
CAGCATCACCCGGGGTTCGAACCAGCGATCTCCGGATGATAGGGCGAGCGCTTTACCACTGCGCCACTCGGAGGCGCAATGGTGTTTTTATGACTATTTATGAATTAGCCAAGCTAAGTCATTTCTATGTAACACCTTCATAAAAGTTCCATAGAAAAATGTACACAAGTTGAACATATTTTGTTCTAGAGTACTGTCAAATATCAAGGTTTCTTATTATTTTTATTTTTTTTTAAGTCTTGAGAACTATGGAAAAAATGCCTATAGTGTGAAAACTCTACAGATGATATTCGTAAAAAAAGTTAATGTGTATAGCTGAGGGAAGGTCAAATTCTAGCTAGACAGCATTTTGTGTTGAGGTAATACAATTATAACGGGTAATTTATATTTAACAAACATAAATCATTTGTTTATATTTAAACAAACTTAACAGCAACTTAACACAAGCTAGCTAACCAGGGGTTGTTTTTATGATGCTGGTGGAGGAGGTCAAGTCACTATAAACTAGTGATGGGTCGTTCATGAACGGTTTGTTCTTTTTGAATGAGTCTTTAACGTGACTCAGATGAAGGAGTAGTGATTCGTTTAAGTCTTCTAGTCCAAATCAGTCGTTCTTTTGTCACGTGACTCCCATAGACGCTATGCAGTGCAGTACACAGGAAACAGAATCTAGCGGTTCGTCTCATGAGTCTTTTAGTCTGAGTTGAACGATTTATGTTATTCAATGTGATCAAAAGAACAAAAGTCAGTAAAATGATCCAAACTTCCCATCACTACTATATCCGCACATAATTTCTACGTAACACCTTCTTAAAAGTTATGTAATAAAATGTACACAAGTTGAATGTTTTTTTGTTCTGGAAAATTGTAAAATATTAACGCTTTAGTAAATTTAGTAAATAAGAAAAAAGTGTCTTGAAGAATATCACAGAACGGTCTGTAGCAGGAAAAATGTAGCTACAATATTCGTACATACTGTATACAGTATGTGAATAACCCTTGTTGTAGTGAATGTGTGTCGCATGTACACGCATCACCTTTGTTGCTACTACATCATCAGGACCATCCTCCTTCATTCAGTTTTCAAATATTTGTTTAACAAATTTAAATAAAACTTTAGGTTTTAAATGTAGCTTAGCCTGTTTCCGAGGGAGTGCCACGGTTCCAAAAGAGAGTTATGATTAGCATTGTGCTATGCTAACATGAACCTAAATTAAGGTTTTCCAGCTAGCAGGCTCATAGATATATGCTCTCTAACAAGACGTAGCTTACACTATACTTTATTTCATATCCCAATTATTAGAAAGTAGTGCATTATGGGTCAGTGAACTTAGCCGCTTATATTACAGCATATGCATACCTGCGCATTTTAGATCCTTCGTATTAGGCTTATTTGTTTGAGTTTTTCAGACTCACGCTCACGTGACTCAAGACGGATAACGCTAAGCATCTGCTTTGTGTTTTTAGCTAAAAAAGAACCTGAAGATGGTTTAACACCAGCATGTTATGTAGTATTTTTTTGTAATTTTGGTCAGGCGGTTTAGCAGAACAACCACTTCCTGTTCCACTACACACCACATCTGTAAATTCCACACTTGGAAAAATTCTCCAGCTTGCTTTCACACACACACACACACGCACACACACACACACACACACACACACACACTTACATACACACATGCGCACACATTCCGGCCAGCTGAATAAGCAGGCATTATATTTAGGTAGGCTTAATTGGGCTTAATTAGGCCAGGTCGGCTAGTAAACACTGGAACGCGCTTCGCAACACCAAGCTCGTTATTTTAAGAAAGTGAGAATGGAATACAGAGTGAAGCCGCTAATCAGACGTGAAATGTGTCTGACTAGCTCACTAGCACACACTTCAGGTTAAATCATTACGAGGTGCTAGGAGAACACTGGGGGTGTTTATACGTACAGTCCATGTACAACATACCACTTAGCTCTAAAATTGAACTTTGTGCTAGCATCACACAGAAACAATAATCGCCTAAATGGTAATATGTCAATTATCATTTAGCATATATAAAAAATGCTAATGCATGACTCTGAAGTGGAAACTCCATCATTTTTGAGCTACAAAGTGGGAAAATGCTACGTAACAGTTTATTTTATCACTAATTATACAACAGCTCTAAGCAAGTAATACGATTGGATGAGAGACATTCCACGAGTGCTGATATTAGACAGTAACAGCACTGTGTCATGTAACTATATGTATAACTGGGCATGTCCCAGGTGTTACACTAACTGTGTGTCTCAGCGTGGGTGAGAGTAGGTCTGTACGGTCCGCAGTACTGAGGAGAGAGCAGCTGCCTGACACAACCCACATTCACAACCAGTCACAGAAGCACTTTCAGCAACAACACACATCTGATAACGCTGACAACACGCTGTGTCCATAGTTATTGTTTCTACTGTATTGTTTGTTTTCTGAATCGCCTCTTAACCGTCTGTGTTGTTCCGCTCATGGCTACAAAGCTAACTAGCTTCTAACGCAAGGCTGTATCTCCAATTGCTCTCTAATCCCTGATGAAATGCACTACTTGGTGTGAGGAACAAGGAACAAAATCCGATCTGAAAGTGTTGGGAGAAACCAGGGATACATCACATGTGTACTCTCTGATTTGTTGAATTACAGAAGCATCACACACAATCGAAGACTTTAACTGAGTACTAAATAATGCAAAGGGAATTCTGTTGTGATGTCCGGTCTGTTCATGCCAGTAAACTCATACGAGCTGGTTATATTCCGAATTCCCAACTCGGAATTCTGACCTGAACAACTATTCCATTACACGTTTCCGTCTTGAGCTCTAAATACAGTGTTTTCCAGCTTGAGAACAGGCAGGTACTAAGGATGAAGGTGTCTCGTCAGGTTTCAAACATGTTTGATTCTTTCCGATCTGATTGGATCTGATCCAGATTTAGTCTGGGATTCACTCAGCAGACCTCGAACACACCTGTTTCCTGTTTTCGTTCTGTCATTCAGGGTATTTAAAGACTGCTTTGTGGCTGTTCCTTTTTTTCGTTTTGTCTTTCTGTGATTTTTCTGTTTGAAAAACTGTTGATTTTTATGGATTAAGGATTTTATTTGCACTCACTACTTTCACCTGATTAGGGAATTAGGGACTTTGTATCATTTTTGTTATCATTTCACATCTAACATAAAATCTTGTAAACCTTCCTGACAACCTTCTTTAATGAGCAAGAAAACAAAATTAGAGGCACCTTTTTGTTGCATCTGTATTTATGCTTGTGTAGACGGAGGTGGCGCTTGTCAAAAGGCAAGGCAGGCAACTGCTTGGGGCTCCAGGCCAGTAGGGGGCCCCCTGAGGGCTGACAACCTGATTTATTATTTATATATATGATAACGGTGATGAATGCTGCCTGAAGGGGCCCCCTGCACATTTTTCTATGGCCCCAAGTGACTCTAGAATCTCCTCCACCTCATACAGCACACGTTATTTGAATATTCATACTCAATTACATCCATAACAAGCATATTTTAGCCCTGCCCCCTTCCCAAACCAACGATTCATAAAACTTACAGGTTGTATTTAAATAACGATCTGGCCCAGGTAGAGAATATTCTTTCACACTAAGCAGGCTGAGTACTGGTCCCTGAGGGATACCGAGCATAAAAGGTGTTTAGCAGAAAAACAAGACGCTATCTGAATTGCGAGCCAGAAATATTGACAGAGCCGAATCTTTAGTTTAATCATAGTCTGTAGATCCAGGCTTTAGTTCCTGGACCTTGGCTCAGTCACGCCTCATCAGAGCTCATGTTTAACGAGCGCGAGCAGACGTCCAGCGTCGTTTATAAAGGCTTTGACACTCATGTGAGGTGATTGTTTATTAACGATGCTGATTAAAGCGACGCAACCGTTATGCTTCTCGTCACTACGATCACATTAACGTCAACACACGCTGAAGGATCTCCTCCTTATGTCAGTTAGATTAATAACAGGAAGACTTCTTTCTCTCCCTTTCTCTCATACACACACACATACACACACAAATACACACAGAGCTGAACTTTTACTTATGTAATCAGAGGCAAACATTTACTCAAGCACTACGCAAACTTCTTCCTCAACAGAAGTTTAATATTAAAATAAGCCAGAAGCTGGGAAACCTGATCCCATGAGGGGACCTGAAGAAATACAGAGCTAGATATAATCCTGAGACAGGATCACGGACACCAGTTTCTCTTTGAGATTAATAAAGTACTCTATCTATCTATCTATCTATCTATCGATCTATCTACGACCAGAACTGTGACGATCGTCCACCTTCCACTCATATATACTTATTTGAAGTTTTGTAATTCTATAAATTTATAATAATAAATTTTCATTAAAAATAAGAGTTGAGCCAGATGGCTAGGTTGGTGAACACAAGTATCTACAAGACGAATGGATCAGGCGCAAATAAAAGTTACCATCAGTTCCGAAGCTAGGAGCGAGAAGCCCACTTTATCTAATCCGATTAGTTGCCAGGTGTTGATTAGTTCTCCATTACAGCAGCTCTGACTGTAAAAATGCATAAAAACTAAAAATGGATAGAAACTACAAAGGGTTCACAAAACATATTTAGGTTGTTTGTTTATACAAAACTACTGACGTCCCAAAGACAAACACAGTGAGGTAATTGAGTGTGTGTGTGTGTGTGGTCATATTTGCATCTTATTTCCATAAGTTTTACATAACAGTAGGCTAAAACTTCATCACTTGTTAATGACACAAAGACCCTTGTGTCACCCTCTCTCCTGTCCCTTCTACATGCACCAGGACACAAGTCTGAACAAGTGCGATGTCTTCATCTATTGGGGACTTGTCCAAAACCACGCACATTAGTCAATATTGCATGCGTTGCCCCTGTGCATTATGGGTACTGCATTACTTCCTACAGAAGTACCCACGAGTCAGCTTGTGTCGATGTGCACTTTATACTGAATAGAGTGTGATTTAAGACACAAGCTCTTTTTCCTCTAGCAGTGTGTCTAAGTGCATGCACAGTTATCTAAATGGAAATCAAACACACACACACACACACACATGGAGGACACAGTTGTCGAGGAAACGGGGTCAACGTGATCACAGCGAGCCTCGCTGGACGCCGGACGATTTCCTCTCCAGCTGTTCTTTGTCTCCTCGACACCAGCAAACGTCTTTCCTCATCCCGCCATCCTGTCTATGAACTCTTTAATCCCCCCGCTCACACACACACACACATACACATACACCTGATGACCTCATTAGATGATGATCTGCACATGTGCACTAAGATAGAGCGTGTACTCAGATGCTGTGAGATTTGGGACGCGTCCCGAACAGCAGCCGGCTCCTCCGGCGTGAGTGTGAACGAGGGATGAAGACGGGCGAGTGGCTCTGTGTCAGCTTCCTGCACGAGTGCTTTCCCAGGAACAGCAGTGACGCCATGAATTATCAGCGTTCCCATCTCTTGGTTATTCTCTCTCTCCATTACTCTCTCTTCTATCGCTCTCTCTCTCTCTTCAAAATAGTCTCTCTTCATTACTTTTTCTCCTCACTCTCCATTACTCTTTCGCTCTATAACTCATCTCCTCCTGTCTGTCTCTCTTGCTCCATAACTCTCACTCTACATCTTTCTCTCTATAACTCTCTCTCCCTCCATATGTCTCTCCTGTCTCTCTCTCTCCAAAGGTTCCTCTCCTCATAACTCCCCCTATTTTCTCCTTTCCTCCTCTGTCTCTTCCCTCATAACTCCTTCTGCATAACTCTCTCTTGTATCTTTCTCTCACACTCCATTCTTCTCTCTCTCCATGTAACTCACTCTCTCCATAACTGTCTCTCGTGTGCCTCTTTCTCCTCTCTCTCTCTACATAACTGTCTCTCTCCTGTATCTCTCACCATCACTCTTTCCATAACGCTCTCCTGTCTCATGTGTCCGCGTCGCTGTTCCCCGTCCTGCAGTAAGTGAGCTTTAGGCTGTAGCGGCTTCACGGTCGTCTCTCGTCTGTATATCGGTAACAGGCTCGGCTGCGTGCTGAGAGCAGGAGAGATTTTATTCACACTTATTTGTCCGTGCCTGATGGCTCACCATCAGCACGTCACTGTGGGCGGCCGTCCCAAACCACTAACACTAACGCTAACATTACAAAGGAGATTAAGATCAAACCCTTGAAAGCACAGCGCCATAAATACCAGCGAGTGTTTCACACCGAGCTCAACGAGAGGAAGGAATGCAGAGTGACAAAAAAAAACAGAGCGGTAAAAGAAAAGCAGGATGAGAAATGAAGGATAAATAATAATAAAAATTATAAAGAAGAAAAAAGTGCGAAAAATAAAACAGGTCAAAAGTGAAAAGGTGAGGAAAGGAAGAAAAAAGTAGCAAACAGAAGAACGGGGAAAAAGACAAAAGATAGAAAAATGGAAAATGAATGAATGAAAACAAAATGTTAAAGAAGCACACAAACACACACACACACACACCCACATACATACAGACTACATATTCCTGACATGTTACAACCTGGATATATATGTGTGTGTGTGTGTGTGTGTGTGTGTGTGCGTGCGTGCGCTGGAGGCCCTACTGGGACAGTTACGGCAGCACTGAGACCATTACAGCCAATCAGAGCCCAGACCTGCTGCTTACATCACGAATAATTATTTCAAACAGTGATAAGAGAGAGAGGTGGGGCTCACACACACACAAACACAGACACACACACCCACACACACCAACACGTACAGTATACGCACGCACATACACACACCAACACGCGCACACACCAACACGTACAGTATACGCACGCACACACACACACAAAGTAAGCAAAACCACTACACATGCCAGGTAGCACATTAACCAGTGTCTGACAAAAGTGTGTGTGTGTGTGTGTGAGAGTGACATGATCGGTATGGTGATGCAACCTTTGTGTCTGCATTTGAATTTTCCTGTCTCACACCCTGATCAGAGCCCTGTCTCTCTCTCTCTCGCTCTCATGCTGTCTTTTTTCCCGACTTCCTCTCTGTCTTCATCTCTACCCCTCCATGTCTACAGTTCTTTGTTTGTCTTTCTATGTTTCTCTCTCTCTCATTCTGTTTCTGAAATCATTCTTTTCCTTCTTTCCTATGATTTCTCTCTCTCTCTCATCTCTACCTCTCCTTGTCTATCATTCGTTGTTCTTTCTCTCTTGCTCCGTCTATCTATCTTTCACTCTGACTGTCACACTCTCAGTCTTTCAGTCTCATTCTCACACTCTTTATCGTTCTTTCTGCCTTTCTTCTTTCTCTACCTTCATTTATAATCATTTGTCTTTGTCTTTCTTTGTCTCTCTCTCTCTCTCTCTCCAGCTCTATATGATTTTTTCTCTTTTCTCTCTGTTTCTTCTTTCTGTCTTTCTCTCTTTTATATTTCTATCGTTCTTTGTTCTTTCTTTCTCTTTATCGGTCTCTCTCTCTCTCTCTCTGCCACACCCTTGCATTAGTTCTTGTACAGAAAGTAATGGCGCCCTGTCTGGCGTTGTTATGGGTTACGGCTCGTTTTCTGTAACGTCTGAGCCTCAGAGGGGGGTCGGGATCAGATTACACACTCGCACAGGAATTCACCCCCTATTCACACACACACACACACACGCACACACACACACCCAAGACAAAGTGTGCTCAGCATGGAGAGAGGATGATGAGAAGCGCTCTTAGGCAAGTTTCAGATTGAAGGTGCTTACACACACACACACACACACCCTGACACATACACAGTGAAAGTGTTGAAGAATGTTCTCATGCAGTCAGACCTTAGCCCTGATGAGACTTGAACTTGAAGAGGAAACGAACGTTGGGCGAAATTCCACCTCACAGACCTCAACTTCAGCTTCTCACCTGTGTGTGTGTGTGTGTGTGTCAAGAGGTATACTGAACTGTCTCCCTTCTCATTACATGTAGATGATGTAAAATTAATCTAAATGTATTTATCTCAACGCTTTTATTTCTCTTTTTTGTTGTTCGTACTTGTGTGTTTTTCTTTTTTTCTTCACACCCCCCTTTTTTTCCGTCCTACATTTTTGACGATTTGTTGTTTGTCCATGTACTGACTACATGCCTACATTTATTTGTCTTTGCTTCTTTTTTTGTATCTGTTGTCCATAATCTTGCGTTTGGTGATAACGAGAGAGAGAGAGAAAGAACTCTCTGAGAGAGCCCGACTCGGTGGAGATGTCCACTTAGCTCTTGCTTTCCTGTGACAAGAGTGACATTGGGAATGTTTCATCCTTATAAGGAAGTGTTTGCTGTTTTGTTGACTTTTGCACACTTCACTGATGATTTTGGAAACGACCCTGAACTTGTTTGAACGCTGTGACGCTGAACAGCTTCAGTCTTCCCAAAGAAACCTTTCAGCTTTACAGCATTACATCAGCTCACACTCCTTCCACTGACAGGGCTAGCGTTAGCCGGAGGTGTTTTCTTATTTAATGTCATGTACTTCAGTACACAAGAGTGTGACTGAAAAATCAACACCGCTCTTCCCCAGTGAGCTAGAGTGCTGAGATGACTTTCACATCCGTATACTAACTAGCTGATGTGTTAAACAATATGACATAATTTAAACAATAGAACAATATATCTGAAGCGGTTTGTTCCGTATATACTCATCTGCAGGCTGGCCAGTCGGCTTTGTACAAATACAGTTGCATCACGTAGCAATACTGACTCACATACTGACTTGCAAACTAGCAAGCTATATACATAGAAGCTGGCTATAAAACAAACTCAACATGGTGTGACACTGAAAATGAGTCTAAGCCCTCAGGAATATCACAATTTACCTCAGTTTTGTTGGTAAATTATTAATAAAAGTCTTTCTTTAACTGAAATTGTATTGCATAGCTACATCAACTTGCTAACTAGCAGGCTAAAGACCTAGCAGCTGGTTATGAAAAAGCTAAACACACAGCGACACTGAAAATGAGTCTAAGCCCTCAGGAATATCAACATTTATCTTAGATATGTTGGTAAATTATTAAGAAAAGACTTTGTGGAAATAAAATTGCATCACATATAGCCATACTGTCTCGCTGACTATCAAGCTAAACACCTAGCAGCTGCTTATCAAACGAGAAAATTGAAAATGAGAGTAAGTCCTCAAAAAAAAAATCAACATTTAACTCAGATATGCTGGAAAATCTTTAATAAAAGTCTTTATACAACTAAAATTGTATTGCATAGCTATACTGAGTTGCTAACTGGCAAGCTAAATACCTGGCAGCTGCTTAACAAATAAAATACACATACTGACTCTAAAAATGAGAGCAAGTCCTACAAAATATCAATGTTTACCTCTGATGTGTTGGGAAATTATTAATAAAAGACTTTTATAAAAGACGTTTTTTTTCTGTACAACTAATATTGTATTGCATAGCTATAGGCTACTGACCTACTAGTAAGTAATAAGCTAAATACCCAGCAGCTGTTTATGAAACAAGCTAAACACAGAGTGACACTGAAAATGAGTCTAAGTCCTCAGAAATATCAACATTTATCTCACATATGTTGTTAAATTATTAAGAAAAGACTTTGTAAAAATACAGTTGCATCACATAGCCATATCGTTAACTAGCAAGCTATATTTATAGAAGCTGGTTATAATACAAACCAAACACAGTATGACACTGAAAATGAGACTAAGGATTATCAACAGTTACCTCAGATGTGTTGGTAAATTATAGATAAAAACTTTATTATTGTACAACTAATATTGTACATAATTATACTGACCTACTAGCTATCAAGAAGCTATCAAACAAACTAAACACACCATGAGAAGAACAAATTAATCTAACAGATTATCAACAGTTACCTCAGATGTGTTGGTAAATTATTAATAAAAACTTTATTACTGTACAACGAATATTGTTTTGCATAATTATACTGACCTACTAGCTAGCAACAAGCTATCAAACAAGCCAAACACACCATAAGTAAAAATAAGTAATAAAAAAACATCTCCACAGCTAAAATTTCATCTCATAGCCATAGTAATCTGCTAACTAGCAAACAAAATACAATGTAGACTAGGTTTTCAGAAATATCAATGTATCACAGGAATATGTTTATCATGGTGAATTCTAGATAAAATAATTTGTACGAATAAACTGCATAGCAATGCTAGCTAAGCTAAATAGCTAGCAATCGGCTATGAGACCAAAGTATTAGGCATGAGATCTTAGATCTGCTGTACAATTAAAATGATGTTTATTTATTTATTTTGTTTATTTATTTATTTATTTATTTTTGTCTTCCTTTTCCTCTATTTCTTTTTTTCTTTATACTCTTAGCTAGTTACTGGACAATCTAAAGACACAGTGACATTGAAATGAAACAAAATCATCAGGAAGATTAGCATTTACCTTAGATGTGTTGGTAAATTAATAATAAATAAATGCCAACATAGTTAATCTAAACTGTAATGACACATTTTTCTTTTTTTTTCTTTCTTTTCATTAAATTCTGCAAGCCGTTTGTGAGCTAAAATGATTAGCACCTGGTTAGTGGCTTTCTAACTAGCTAGAACAATTTCTTTCTTTCTAATACTAGCTAGTTTGCTGACAGAATCTGACATTTGTAAAGTCCTTTGAACTCAGTAAAAAGCTACTGGCTACAAGATACCAGGAAAGATTACTTGTTCCTATTAATTCCTTAATAAAGGAAATATTAATTTTGCCAGTAACCATCTACTGTATTATCACTGTTTGATCATTTTTTAAATAAAGAAGAATAGTATCACGGTTTTTAAACTTTTTAAAGAGTCCACAGAAACAAACAGAAAATTTTGCTCCAATTTAGCTAGCACATAGAATAAAAACCTGTAAAAACAAGACCAAAACATCAGTTAGTTTAACATTTAACTCAGATGTGTCCACAAATTACTAATTAAAAATCCCTATCCTACCAACAATGCAATAAAATTACAGTTAGCATCAACAGCTAACGCAAGTGTCATGGGTTTCACCATAGTCAAAACAGACAATGTTGTGTCACAACTTGTAAACTATTAAAAACATATCATCAGAAGTGTGAGTCATTTCTGTGGAATCTTCCAGAAAACGCAAATGTGCAGGTTTGGTGCACGAGTTTACACCTGTAGGTTTTTTTTTTATCATTACAGGTACGATAATAAAACAGAAATAACTGTCACCTGCAAGACAATCAGATTTTTGACATATTTTGCAGATTCTCAAGGTGCAGCGACAAACATCGGTTAGAATGCATTTCTGTCGCTTGGAATATACCTGTTTTACAACATATATGTCTGACTGCAACCGTAGCAAGCTAAATAACTCAGAGCTGAGCTGAACGAACTAAAATCACAGCAATTATTTATTTTAATGAATTTTCAATGAATTTTAAAATTAAAATGGCACTAAATCATTGAGAATATTTACATTTTCCTCAGATTGACAGTTTGAGCAAATGACAGTTTGAATATTAATAAAAGAATTTTGTACAACTAATATTACACTACAAAAAACATCCTGGTTTGTTAATTATCAGCTAAGTACCTAAATAAGCTAAAATCCTACTGTAGCAGCTGGTTAGTTACAGTAAAATTATTAGATATAACAACATTTGCCTCATATGTCCCGGTAAATCATTAAGAAAAGATTTTTTTTTAGTCTTTAAGTTGATTAGCATGCTAACGAGTTAGTTCACCAACACTGGAGAATCTAAATGCATAACGACATAAAGTTTGTATGACAAACCAAGACAAAATCATGTATAACATTGATATTTACCTCTGAATTATTTTTTTCTGCAGGTCACTATCTGTGGCCTCATGCTGTAAAAAAGGGTTATACTGCTACCTAGCATTAACTTGTAACTTAGTTTACGATGCCAATTAAGCACACAGAAGGCTTTGTTGAGCGGAACCAAACCAGACAATGTTATCATTTTGGCCTGATAGCAATAAATAATGTTCTCAAAACAAAAAGAAAACCAATAAAGGTGTTTGATGGAGTGTGTTTAAACTTTTGATTAATACTGTGCTACCATGATGCTGAGAAAAAAATGTTTCAGCAATTATCATAATATATATAAAAATATTAACTTAATACCGAGATGTGCTGATGATGGTTATGATTAAAAGCCCCATTAACGTCAGTCCTGTAAATATTAAAGCACATGACGCAGTGTTAAGGTGAAATAAAACCACTGAACGCTTGTGTCCGTGGCCAAATACGTCTCCAGGCAGGAGAGTAATGGCCGCCGCTGATGAGCTCTTTATTTAGTTTGGGGCTCGCGCAGTGCAGGCTGAGTCCTCTAGTGATTTCGGAAGCGTGCCTTCATCCGTGTAAACACACAGCGTGGCTTGTAAACTGTGCTTTTCCTGTTATACACTGTGCGATGGACAGTTGGAATGAAGAGGCTGTGCGTGCCTCATTTTCAGTTCGATAGGCAGCGCGATCAACAAACCAATGAATAACACGCACACACGCAAACGCACACACATACACACACAATTTTGCTGACACAAACCGTGTGAATGAAGCTTCAAGCTGCAGACAAGCTGTCAGTGTAGTCAAACACACACACATACACACACACACACACACAGACACAAATGCAAACTGTCACTTAACTAGGGTCAAATCACACAGCATTTTAACTATACCAAAAAAACACACACCATTAGTAACACAATTATTATTAGCACAAGCCAATTTTAGTCTACGCTAACTACGACAGGCTAACTAAAGAAATAATTTGGCAAAAAATAAAATGTAAAATTGTGAGTTTATTGTTTATTGTAGGTGAGTTTATTTTCCCCCACTACTCCAGGTTGAAGCTAACAAAAAAATGTACAAAAGAATTCTTTTTATATATTTTTTAAGTAATTTGTCCTTATGCTCCTTCTACAAGGAGCATAAGGACTACAATGGCAAAATAGCTTGCTAACTAGCAGCTAGTTATTATATAATTTAAAGACAGCAACACTGAGGGTATGTATGAGGCTACATAATTGCAAAGAATATCAACATTTGCGTCAGACGTTTTGGTACTAATAAAACTAAACAACTAAATTTACACCAGATAGTCATATGCGCTCAGTAACTAGCTTGCTAAATAAGGAGGTACGGTCTATTGCTTTTTTTTTATATTTCAGGCTGCAATGTATTATAGGTAATATATGCCTAGTTTAAAATTTATATAGAGTTTGACGATAATTTAAGCATTTTTTCCTGATTTTGAGTTGATAAATAAATATTGGCAGGCAGCCTGTTAATGAGATGATCTGTACAGTTATTTGCTGTTTGCCTCGATTGAAAAGAAGATAGTACATTTAATAGTTAAATATCCCAGTTTAGATTGAAATAAGTGTTAAAATAATCACAACATATATTTATTTTTTATTAAATCGTGCAGCTCTTTTCCAGTTGTGATGCTGAACTCAAGCTGGAGCTGCAGATGTTCTGAAAAACATGTTTTAGTTGAAACCATTTGCTCAAAACGCTTTGTAACATGCTAGGAGGAACTTGTACAACAAGGACTCTGGTACAAGCTCGTCTGCAGTCCCGGCGAAAGCAGCCTGAGAGATTCATTTAGCATTCCAGAGGAAGTTTAAAGAAAAACAACTGGACCAGAGCCATTCCCCATTGAGTTTAGAGTCACGACTCTCAGGCTCGCTGAATTCTCAGGATTAGTGAAAAACATGCATGGCTAACGTTAGCGGCCTTCTCCGGGCCTCTGTATATAAAGCCTCTGTCAAAGCCTGCTCGTTTATGGTAAACTCTGAGCTAATGAGCAACGACAACGACGACAACAACAACCTGAACTGAATGTACAGAGCTGTGTCTGGCGTCCAGGAGGATTCTGGGTAGGGGATAAGAGCGTGAGGTTCATGGAGGCTGCGTCCAAAGCACACTAAATTCAGATTTTGTAATCTTGAGGCATAGAAAATGATAAGAGTGAGGATAAAAATGTTAAAATAAAAAGAAATGCCTGCCTAATGGAACAAAAATACACAAATCTACATCATACAGGTATAGATGATATGCATCGTCGATACGATATAAAATAATTTAATACATCTGACAGCATATACTATTCGGCTCAGGGTTGATTCTTGATTTGTCTGATGTTTGACTTTTGTCTAAAAATCAATACTACGTTAATTCTCGTTTCAAATCTTCTTTTTCTTCTCCGGTATAAGTAAACCAGTCCTCCCATATTGTCCATATTGTATATGTCCGGGTTGCTTTGAATCTGCTTTTTTTTCTTTATACCCTGTCCAAAAGTTTGTGCACCCCTATCCATCACACCCACTTAACAACCCATTCTGAAACTCTTCCTGTTTTAGATGTTAGAGCGAGGCTGTGTGGAATTGTGTTTATTCACACGTTCTACAGGAGCATAAGTGAACTCAGATGCTGATATTTGGATGTCAAATAGGCTCCAGTTTCAGTTCATCCCAACTTTATGGAAGCAGTTTGGGAAAGAACTACATATATGTGTGAGTTATACAGTCAAGTATTCTAGCTCGTCCAAGGTTCCTTTTGCACAACGCTGCTTTAAAGGTCCAAAACGTGAAAAAGCCTCGTACACATGGAGTCCTGCTGGATTGAGAAAAGCAGCCCGGGTTTGCCGTCAGCCGTGTGAGCATGTTCGCTCGAAACATTCCTTTAAAATGCAGTCAGAAGTTAGGGAACGATCATCGAGTTAATATCAATGAAGCACAGCTTTCTTTCCTTTGAAGCAGCCAAGAGTGTGTGTTCAGCCCCCAAAAGCCTTCTGTGTCGTTTCCCAACATCAATCTTTCGAAAGAAAGGAACACAAGATGCGCTGGCATCCACAGACCGCCATTCCTCCGTCGATTTCGCTCCAGACAGGAAGACTAATGTGATTCTGGCCTGGCCAAAAAATTTTCCACTGCGCTCTGGAATCTGTTTCCCACGACTACAAGTGGTTTGATTCTCCGCGAAACTAAGCGCAGACTCGCGCTGACCTCCGAACACATCCTGAGTACAAAATTCCTTCTTATTCTCCTCCATTTTCCTCCCTTTTTTAATTCTAAGAACATTACGGATTCTAGAATCTTAAAGCATCTAGGCTCATTTTTGCATAGTTTTAAATAAACAACATTTCAAACAGAGCTTCACCTTAATTATTTTATTACACTAGGAGTAAATCTCGAATCCGATTGGTCAGGAGGTCTCGTTAATTTCCTCTTCTTGTTAAAATTCCAGAAGCAATGTGGATGATAATAGTCAACAGTGTCAACATACGACTATTCATCCTACTTAACAAACAGTTCATTTAAAAATAACACCACGCAGCCGAACGCTGACCCGGTTCACACTTTGTCTCAAGCGTGAGCATTTGTATCCAGCAAAAAGATGATGGACGTAAAATGAGAAAAACAGATTTACATCTGGTAAACCATGAGCTAATGGGGAATGACGGCGATACGCAGTACAGAGCCGTGTCTGGCGCCCAGGGGGATTCTGGGTAACGAATCAGGCCACAGGAGTGGTGGAAACCATGCGTATGAGGTTCATACGCTTCGTATTTTGTAATCTTGAGGCATGAATGATGACATAATCGTGGACAAAAGACAAGAAAACAACAACAACAAAAAAAAACCACAGCTGAGAGCACAGGCTCAAGCAGTTCGGGCTCAAAATGCTGCATATTAAAAACAAGTTCCTTGCTTTTTGATAATCATAATTAGCAAAAAATAATTATAATTAAATAAAAAAAAGAAGAAGAAGAAGTGCTACAAGTGTGATCGAAATCTCATACTAAGTCCTGATACCAGGCACAGGAAGTAAGCAAGTGTAAACAGGAAGTACTGAATATCAGATATCAGCTAAGGTACGTTCAACAGCATATACAGTACAGTATGAGTGCTCTTTAACCTTATTTTGACACCTTTTTACATCTCACACACAACATACCCTACATGCTAATGTATAAACCTTGTCTATAGCAAAACACCTAGGATAATAATAATAATAATAATAATAATAATAATAATACAAGATTATCACAAATATAACCCAATATATGTTATGTCTACATTTAAACTTATTTCATGTTAGTCGTTTAAACATTGTTAAGATGGCTGTTAATACATTGTAACATGAACATCATCAGTGTATTTTTTTGTCAGGTTTTTTTTTTGTCACGACTTCACACGGTGTCGTACGGTTCGCAATGTTATCATGTTAACGTGCTGATCTACTGTATGTACAGTACACATACAGTACACATCTGCTCTTGTACAACCATAATGTACAATGTTTTAAAATACACAAACAATTTCAATCTTTTGTGAGTCGGAATATTACGAGATAATGGTGGGATCAGTATCACGGGATAATTTACACTTCACAAAAAAACTAACCATCAGATCATTTTATCTTCTGACGTTCTGTAAACCTGGTCCCTGCTAGCACATTACACTGCTTTGATAGTGGTACATTTTCAACCATTTTTCACACCGCCAAGACACTGAAACCCTCTGCATGTTCCCGAGCAAATCTATAAAACCTGAGACGGCTCTCTGACAGTGTGACGTCCGAGCAGGTTATCACGATCCCTGTGATCCCCGTGACACTCTTCTACCGCCGTGATGGGTTTTCGACCTGGCAGCTTCGACCCAACACCGTACCTGTGTTGTAAAGTACGACACGGCGGTTTGGTGTGAGCAGTGACAGGGTGAACATATGGAGCAGCATATGTGCTGAGAGTGTACGGTACAGTAATGGCCGTGTGGAGGCCTCGGCTAGAAGGAAGTAGCGGTTACTGTGGCTTTAGTGGCTGGTAGAGCAGAGCAGGTCTTTCTCTTCACAACATCAGGGAAGGTGTTCTGAGAGCTAGCGCTACACACTCCACTACACACTCCACTACACACACAGAAAGGTATATACAGGAAGCCATGTTGTGTGCTCTTGTATTGTTCTGTGTTATGTAATGTAATGTAATGTGTGAATGTCTGAGGTGCCATTTTTTACGCGCACTCTCTCTCACACACACACACAGTATATTAGTGAGCGTGTATTTGGTATACGGTGCGTTAAAACTGAACGCGTTACATTTGAAATGCGATTGATGTTGCGGGTCGCGCGCGAACGCTTTGAAGTGACGGATCTGAGAGGGAAAAGGCGTTTTAGAAGTGCGCGTGCGGCGCTACAATGTAGCAGAGAGCCACCGCCGCCCCCCTTTCATGTCGGCTTTTTCTTTAACCCTGCACCCTCACCCATACCGCTCCTGATCATCCGTGTGTGTGTGTGAGTGTGTGAGTGTACCGGAGCGACATGACCACCAGAACAAACACATTTACAACAAGACAACAATATAAATAAATTTAAAAATAATAATAATAATAATAATAATAATACATAATAATACATAATAAATAAATGTGTGTGTGTGTGTGTTTGGGTTTGTTCAATCCGAAATCTCTCAACTTACCCTCTCTGGCTTTAAGGAGCACCGTGTTAGCAACGATGTTCTCCAGCTCCATCAAAAAAAAAAAAAAAAAACCTCCCCACCACCACCACAAAACACACACACACACACACACACACGATCCGGTTCCGAGTCGGCTACAAAGCACGCAGGAGAGATGCCTTCAGAAGATTGAAATCTATATTTTAAAAAGAAGAGAGGGATCTCCAGGCTCCTCCCCAGGCCCCGAATTCGCCTCTTTTTCAGCCCGAAATAAAAAAAATAATAATAACAAAAATCCGAATTAAAGTCTAAATCCGGTCCGTTTGCCGCTGGTTCCGTCCGGTAAGCCAGGCGCGCTCCCGGGTTCTCTCGGGCTCCACGGAACAAGCTTCATCACCGAGAAAATCCTCAATCCGAGACACAACAACAGAAAAAGCGTCCCATTCAAACGGTGTGCTGTTCAGAGGAGGCCCAGGGGTCTACATCCTACTCCAACGGTGATGGTCATGATGGTGGTGGTGATGGTGCTGGTGTCGATGATGATGATGATGATGATGATGCATGGCAGAAAAGGAAAAAAAAGACCAACAACCACAAGACGAGGTGGTGCTGGTGGTGTTAAAGAAGAAGAAGAAGAAGAAGGAGGAGGAGGAGGTGGATGAAGGTTCCTCACTGGTTCCTCTCTCCCCTTTCACTGAACCCCAGGCTGATCCAGGCTCTCTGCTTTCACTTTGCCATCGTTTTTTTCCCCTTCCTTCCCCAGCTCTAGTCGTTCCCCTCGTTCAGTGTGTCACACACACACTCACACACACTCACTCACACTCACACACTCACATACACTCTCTCTCTCTCTCTCTCTCTCTCTCTCTCACACACACACACACACACACACTGCCACCTATGGCAGCCAGATCCAGCAGATAAATGGCATATGGAGCTGCTCAGAGGTTGCCATGTTCTTTTGCAGTGCTTGCCCTGGTTGCCAGATCTGTTAATAACTAAACAAATACTACTAATAATAATACTTAAAAAAATCACCCATAATGTAACTGAAAAAAATATTTGAACTCTTAAAATGTGCTCTGTGGTATTATAAAGACACAAACCTGTCCTGTCTTTTTAAAGTGTCAAGAAGAAAAGAAAAGTCGAAAAAAACGTACAAACTTA
>JAOVVA010000036.1:791131-807192 GCA_028565275.1 Leiocassis micropogon | reverse complement strand
CTAAATGACTCAAAAAAAGATTCGTTCATTTTGATGAACGAGATTCAAAGAACCGAGTCACTAAAATGATTCAAACTCCCATCACTAGTGTAAAAGCCAATCAGAACCCGCCCTCTCATCCGGGAATTTCACCAGCGTCTCGCTTGTTAACAAATTTGACGATTTATTATTTTAAAAATACAATATTTATTTGCCTTCATACTTTACAAAATAAAAAAAATACAATTAAATTATTTCAATACGATTGTAACTGTGTAAACCGTTTACAGAAACGAATATAATTATAACCTACAGTTTAGCGAGCGCGAGCTAACACACGCTACATGCTAGCAGGTGTTTCCGGGATGTGAAGTTTCCATGGCGACGGCGCTTCAGGGGAAAAAAAAAAAGAAGACCTATTTGTAAATTAACGCGAAATTATACATCACGGGAAAATATTTTTTTAAATGTTATTTTACAAATTGAAATTAATGTTTATTTTCCAGTATTATCTGTGTGACGCATTCTGACGTGTACGTCGTTGCCTAGTAACGGACACAAACAGGAAGTGTCGGGCAGCAGAAAGCAGGAGAACATAGATTAGAATAAAGAAGGTCAGATTATATTATATTTGCATTTAAAAATAAAATATTAATGATAATATTAATAATAATAATAAATAATGACTGTCTGTATATTTAGGAGACCAGAGAACAAATTCTAATGAGCTTTTGGGTAGATTTGGCGTTGCTTGGCAATAAGTCACGTGACGTGTGTGAGATTTCTAAGTCTTTCACTCTGCCTTTATTCTTCTTCTTTATTTTTTATTCATTTCGGTCTTTTATTCCTCATGTTTTTATAGAAGTTAATCTTAATCACTACACTGGATTTGTGTTACTCTTACACACGTTAATCATTCAGGTGTGGATGTAGTGTCTCCCCCCGATGGCCGGTACACGGATTTCGGATCACCTGCCGCCGCTCATCGACCCGGCGCGCGCTCCTGTGGCGTTCGGTAATCGCGCGGTCCCGAGGCTGATGACGGAGCTGCAGGCGGAGGAGCTGGAGATCCGCCAGGGGGCGCTGCGTTCCCTGTGTGACCTTCTGCACGACCCTGAGAGAGCGTACGAGGCCCTGCATCACGGTAGTGACGTCACACTGACCTGATCATCCTGCTGAGAGAGAGAGCTGCACCGTGATTAGTTTTCTATAACAGCAGGATTGACGGGAGTGCGGCTCCACATCACAGGGCTGAACTCTGATTTACATGATTGTTTTTATAGTAACAGCTCATTTATGGAGGGAGGGTTTTCAGTCTCTTTATGGAAGGAGTCTCCAGTTTCAGTGCTTCATTACAGCACATTAATATTTAAAACATATAACTTTTAACGGTGACACAGTGGCTTAGTGTTTCCAGGGTTCAGTTCCTGCCTCGGGGTCTGTGTGCGTGGGGTTTGCATGTTCTCCCCGTGCTTGGTGGGTTTCCTCCAGGTACTCTGGTTTTCTTCCCACAGTCCAAAGACATGCAGATGAGTCTAACTGGCGTTTCTCAGGGTGTACCCCGCCTCATGCCCTAAGTCTCCTGTGATGGGCTCCAGGCCCCCGGCGACCCTGTACACAGGATAAAACGATATAAACAATGGGTGAGTGAGTGAATGTTAGAAGATCAGTGAGGTATAAACTGAGGTGTTTCTAGTATCAAACCTTTAGGGGGCGCTCAGGATCTATTGAGAATGTAACGTGTAGTACAGTGTCTTGCTATTAATAGTAATAATTATTTTTTAACTTTAACTATGTCTTATATGTCCAATATTTGTATTAACAGTAAGTAATATGATTTTTCTGCCAGAATTTGTTTTAAGAAAATTAAAAATAGAGTATACTGGGCATAAGAGGGTAAAATTATTTGTTCTTCACAGCTGGCTCGCTTTCTCACTTTCTGTTGTGTTCACCCTGCTCTCTCTCTCTCTCTCTCTCCCTCTCTCTCTCTATCTTTCTCTCTCTCCTCCTTTGTGATGTCATCCAAAAGTTAAAACCAAACTTAAAAAAGTTCTACATGCAACAGGTTTGTATTGATTAATAAAATGTTTCTAGCTGGATGTTGAGTTGATGTTGGCAATGCAGGGAGTTAACCTCACGTCTATTAAAAACTATAGTTTATAAACTATAATAAATAATTATTATCAATAGACTTATAAACTTCACTTGAACCTGATAGTTTTGTCTCTGTAAATACTGTAAATACAGCATGAAGCCCAAACTCTATCCGAAGAGGCATTAACTCTGTTGATTTAATTAACTGTAATATATATTTAGTGAATTCCGGCCTGTTGACGAGACATTCTTGTCTTTTGACAGAACCCTAACTTGACCAGCCAGTCACCTTATCTTAAAAGTTGGATTTACCCACAAGGCTAGACTGGGTTATATAACCTTGACGTATGAAGCAAAATATTCAAACTGAGATTAAACTATTAAGGGGTAAAACCCCATAAGATCTAACGACTCCACTGCTAACTGAGACTCTATGAGCAGATTGAACTGTGATGGCAGAGCGCGAAAAGTCTTCTATACCACTTTATCCTGATTTCAGGGTCATGGGGGTGGAGCCTATCCCAGGAGACTTAGGGTACAAGGCATGGTACATCTTGGATGGGGTGCCAGTCCAGGGCGCACAAATACGCACACACACGCACACACACACACACACACACACACACACACACTTGCACACTATGGGCAATTGGAGAACACCAATAATCCTAATCTGCATGTCTTTGGGAGGAACCGGAGGGGAAACCCACCAAGCACAGGGAGAACATGACACTTCATGCACACAGACCCCGAGGGAGGAATCGAACCCTGGACCCTGGAGGTACAAGGCGACTGTGCTTGAGCATTACTATCTATTAGAGGAATAAAATATAATATAATACAGATGATTTCACAGGGTGATGATTTTTCTGTGTAGTTTTCTCTGATGTCAGTCTGTCTGGTGGTGTTCAGGGTGTTTAGACAGACTGAAGGTGTTGCTGAAGGATGAGGACGGCGTGGTGAGGACGAAGACGACCGAGGCGCTGTGTGAGCTGGTCACACACAGCGTGGGGAGGTGGAGACACACAGTCTCTTCTTATAAACCTTATTTAGAAAGTGTGTGAGATGTTGAGACAACCTGTGTGTGTGTGTGCTCACACAGAGAGGGAGTTCTGCAGTGTGACGTGCTCGGGCCTCTGTCAGAGCTGTTGGACGAGCCGGAGGACGCCTGCCGTAAGCAGGTGCACCGTGCGTTGAAGATACTGTGCGAGTTCCCAGCGGGCGTGGCGCGCGCGGTGTCTCAGGGTCTGGTGCCGAGGCTGGTGCTGAAGGTCCCGGTAGAGCGGGAGGACATCAGGGAGCTCGTCCTGTCCACGCTGAGTTGCTGTATAAGACAGGACGCCCTCCCTGCTCTGGCCAGCGACGCCGTGTCCGTCCTGAAGGAGCAGCTGCACCACACGTCCACACTCATCCGCCGCGCCGCCTCCTCCGCCACCATGGCCATCAGGTGAGCTCCACTTCATCACACACACACACACACACACACACACACACACACTGTACACTCACACCTAGAAATACCTAGCTGCTTTTCGTATACAGTCATCACCATCAGATGAGCTCCACCCAACCTCACACACACACACACCTCTCTTTTAATTATAGATTTGTTCTCACATTTATCTCCTTTCTTTCTCTCCCACCTGCTCTCTCTCTCTCTCTCTCTCTCTCCTTTCTCACATTTTTCTCCTTCTCTTATTCAAAATTTATTAACTTTTCCTCCACTTTCTCTCTCATTCTACTTTTCCTCATCCTTGGTTTTCTGTCCTCCTCATCCTCCACTCCTTTTCATTTTGCTTGATCTCTGCATTTCCCTTTTTTCTTTTCCCTCGCACTCTTTTCTCCCTCTCCGTCGTTGCTCCGTCAGCGTCCACGCAGAGGGGAAGGTGAGGGTGTGTGAGGAGGAGGTGGTGCCCATGTTGGTGAAGCTGCTTTCTGATGAGGACACGGAGGTCAGAGCTAACGCTGCCGGAGCTCTGATGTATATCGCCGTCATCACCAAAGGTCCACACGCGCACACACACATACACACACATACACACACACATTCCTGTCTCTCTAAATGTTTTTACTCATGTACTGTGTGTGTGTAGGTAAATATCAGGCTCTGGAGGCCGGTGCTGTTCCTCCGCTGCTGTGTCTGGTGGACAATGAGGACGTAGCACTGGTTGCTAACGTTCTCTGTGCGCTCACCTGTCTGGCCGAGACCCCGAGCGGCCGAGCACAACTGATCCAACACCTGCCTCAGCTGGAGGCATGTCTCAGCCACCCCGCCTCCATCATCCAGAGGGCTGCAGCCACCGCCATCAAGGTCATCTCCTGGACCCCCTGAGAGCCGGCAAGAAGGACGGTTTCATTTCGATAAGCCTATGCATTAACATTTATTACAGTCCAGAGGCGCGTTAGTTTCTCTCAAACATCTTGTATTGATGATAGGAGAGTCAGCCTGCTGTGTAAAGCCTTCTCCAGGAGAAGACTCTGGGTTAGTATGGAATACGGCCGTGCCATCAGGGAAGAAGAAAACCTCCATAGATGTGATAACCTGGTGATCCAGTACATTCAGGTGGTCAGCTGACTTTATTTTATTGCCCCATAACGCTGCTGAGTCTCGACCTGAGTAACTGATCAACCCCAGATCATAACACTGTCTCCAGAGGGTTGCATGGTATCGCTTTATCCGTCTCTCTTCTTACCCTGATGCACCCATCACTCTGGAACAGGGTGAATCTGGACTAATCTGACCATGTGACCTTTTTCCATCGCTCCAAAGTCCAATCTTTATGCTCCCTAATAAACGATGAACCTTACAGAAAAATGGTTTTCTTAAGGCTCTACAGCTGTTTAGTCCCAAACCCTTCAGCTCTCTTCACTTTGTGAGTGTGGAAATGCTCTTACTTTCACTATTAAACATGGCTGTGAGTTCTACTGTTGTTTGTTTGTTTGTTTTATGATCCCAGGCAGTGTATTTAAAATAATAGATTAAATGCGATATATTTTTTGCTTTGTGTGTTTGCTTAAAATTAACACCTTTCACATAGCTAGTAGCATTCTTATTACTTTTTTTTTTTTTTTTTTTTTGGGGGGGGGACAATTTGCTACATATATCATTTATGTTTTTGTGTTACAGCTGATTTAGGGGGCGAGCCCGAAGATTCAATTAAATAAAATTTTATTTGTATAGCGCTTTTAACAGTTGTCATTGTCGCATAGTAGCTTTACACAGTCAAAAGAAAATTATGGAAATTTCTATGAAATGTGATTGTGTATGAATCAAAATTATTAGATAGTCCCTGATGAGCAAGCCGAGGGCGAAGGTGATGCAACGTGTTACATTATTAAGAAAAGAAAATCATGCTATAGTATGTCAGTTAGCTCTTTGGGTATTGGTCGCTCAGCGGTAGGTTTTTGGCCGTCCATGTGGCAGGCCCGGGTTCGATTCCAAGCCACGGGATGCAGTGCCAGTCCCAAGCCCGGATAAAATGGGAGGGGTGGGGTCAGGAAGGGCACCCGGAATAAAACCTGGACCAAGTTGTGTGTGGATTGGATGGTCCGCTGTGGCGACCCCTCAACGGGAGCAGCCAAAAGAGTGTGTCAATTAGCCAACATTAGTGATGAACAACATCCTGGTTGTCATGGCAACACTATATTTTGACAGATTTGTTGAAGTGAGAAAAATGACACAAAACTGAAATCAATCAAAAGATCACCGCACCAGTGCGTTTCCAAATTTCCACAGTCATGTTTATTAATATTAGATTATAATGGGGCTGTTGATGCGTTGCTATTTATTTAAAAAAAAGTATATTAAAATTCTATAAATTCATTGTTGATATTTAACTTTGTTTAATGTTTAGATAAATATCGCATGAATATGAAATGTTTTTTCTTTTGTTGCTCATTTTCATAAAGCGTGCTAATGAAAGACATGCGTACAGAGAAATATAACGCAAAACATCCTCCACGCGGGTCTCTGTGCCTCATGAATATTCATGAAACGCCTCAGCGTCAGGTTTTGCTGTAGCCCCGCCCACCAGCCCCTGTATACCGCCTGGGGCACGCGCGCGCGCATGGAAGTGGAGGAGGAGGAGGAGAAGGCGCGCGCGCGTGCGTCCACACGCACACCAGTTTATCTGTCACCGGCAGCACGTGCGGCTCTGGGCAGCAGCAGATACATATCTCACGCAGGCGCTGTAGAGAGTTTAATAATACAATTACACCAGGGGGAAAAAAACATATAGATATATTAAAGTATATACATACAGACACAGGAATATACACACCGGAGGGATTAGAGTGACACCGGGGAAACGACGGACTGACAGGTGAGAGCTTGATTTTGCAATGAGACCCTGTATACATTACATCACATTATAACATTACATGCATAACACACACACACACACACACATACATATGTACAGTAAATAATATGCAGTTTATACACAGTGTTTAATGTAGGAATTAGGATGTAACCCTCCCCAGTCGGTTGTTAGGCAACAGCGGTTTGTCCCTTACCTAAAAATAGTCTCCCTCCTACTTCTCAGGCTTTCTCATTTACTTTTCACCAGCTCTACCCGTGTACCACGCTGTAATTCCCCTTTATTAACTCATATACGTCTAAATAAACGTGTCATTTCCCGCGTTTTTACTCTCCTGATCACACGGTTTGCGTCGCGAGGAGCTTTTACAATTTAAACTTCCAATTTAAACCCCAACCGTCGTTTCTCGTGAGTAACGGTCACTCAGGCTGAGCCGTTATATAACCGTCACTTTTATACTGTTTCAGTCAGCAAAGCTTATCAATAACTACAGACCCAGAGCTTTAAGTGTGTGTCTAAAAGAATTACTGTTCATCAGAACTTTGCTGTAAAAGATGTGTGAGGAGTAAAACTGGGGTTATAGACTGTGTTTAAATGCTTAAGACTGAGTTAATTACTGTGTGTAGCCTGTCCTGGGGTGGTAATAGCATGTTAGCTGTGTGTATTAGTGTTTGGGGTTTGACACACACATCCATCAAATGTCAGAACAAACCGCTTAATACATTTTATTGCTCGTAATGCTTGTTTGAGTAGCTTGAAACTCTAAAATATGAAAAAATCCAAAGCTACACCACGGTGCCACTGGTTTAAAGGTGCAATATGAGATTGTTAAACATTTCTTTCTTGTACAAACAACCTGAAAACTATATAGGATGTGATATATGTGCAAATAAAGCATGATGTGAAGGAGAAAATCCCCCTTTGAAACTGGAAGACGTCTGGTCCGGATTGCTTGTTTTAGTTGCGTATACATTTTATATATTTATACACTCTGTTTTTTAGGGTTTACTTCCTGTGGGGGCGGAGCTTTGTGAACACAGGTAGAATTGGTGTGGGTAGAGTCACGGAGTAAAAAATATATAATAATGCAATGTTAAACCCGCCCATTTACAGGCGGCAGTACTACAGAAGGATTGCAACTCGAAGGCCAAACAATGACACCCCTCACCCTGGTAGTCCTTCAGAAGCTCCACCCCCATACCACGTCTCGGAATCCAAACGTATAGACGTGCATTCTCATGGCGGTGACACTTACGACATAGCAAGCTAACCAATATTTATTACTTTTAAACATGATTGAGTACAGGCAGCACGTTGGTGTAGTGGTAAGCGCCGTCCCCTCGCACCGCCAGGGTCCGAGTTCGATTCCTGCCTTGGGGTCTGTGTGCGTTGAGTTTGCATGTTTTCCCAAAAAAGGTAGTGTTCCCAAATTGCCTGTAGTGTGTGAATGTGTGTATGCACCCTGAGATGAACTGTCCTGTTTTTAGCAGTGAACCGTTTATCTATGCCTCAGACGTAGACGCTGATTACGTGATCCGTTTCGTCCTGGCCAGCTTCGTGTTTGGTGCCAGGACACAACATTGAAGTTTTGTAGATGTTTCCCTGCAGAGTTTAGCTTCTTCTGCTAATCCATCACTTCAGAAGAGCCACACTTGGAGCTAAATAATGCAGGACGGTGAATCTGTAGAGGGAGACAGACATGATGAACGCTGAGCTAAGGGAAGGAGCAGTGAGGTGGATCTGACTCACGTCTTGTTAGCATGCCGGATGTAAAAATAGACATGAGCTCCCATCTCCTCTATCACAGGATCTGCAAAGCTATCTTCAGACATGCAGGAGAAGCTGTTCACACTGGTGCTTACTGGATGGAGGCATGGATGTGGACTCAGTGCTTAGCAATGAATTAATGGACAGGTTGTGTGAAAGATGGATGGAAAGACAGATGGATAGAGGTTGGTGTTAATGGATCTATTTATGCTTGGAGAGATGAGTGCATGGAATAATTTAGGTGGATGGGTAAATTAATGATGGGTGGATGGATATTCTGATTGTTGGAGGGTAGGTGGATGAAGGGACTGGTTGCTGATTGATGAATAGACCAATAGAGGGATGGATGGAGGGAGAGATTTTAAAAAGGTGCTGGAGGATGTATCGTAAACAGATGTAAGGTAAAAACTGATAATGGTTGATGGATAGAATAAAGAATAGTTAAAAGAACAAACAGATTGATGGATTGATGAATTAAAGGTTGGGCAAAAAAGTAGATCGGATCATTAATGGATAGAAGAACGAATGGTCATTGGTTGGACAGGTACAACGAAGATTGGATGGATGGAGGGATTGTTAGAGAAGCTTTTGAAAGAGTGAATGGATGGGTTGTTGGAGTATAGATGTATATAAGGTGAACCGACTGTTGGTTGGATAGATGGGTAGATTAAAGCTTGATGGGTTGATGGAAAGTTGGATTGAAGGATGAATAAAACATTATATGGACAAATAAATGGATGAAAAGAAGATGGACAGAATGAAGAATGGATGGACAGGTAGTTAAGTAGGTATTGGATAAATGTTGAAATATGTTGAAAGGTCAGTGATAAAGTTAAACAGACTGCAGAATGGGTAAAGAGTTTTTGATTGATGGAGGGAAGTTTGGATAGTTGGATAGGCAGATATTTGGAGGAAAGGACAAATAGATGGATGTAAACAGCTTTTACAGATGGATGGATGGATGCATGGAGTGAAGCATGGGTAAAAAGGATGAATGGATGGACTGATTGTTGGAGGTGAGGTGGATCTAGAGTTGAATAGGTGGGCAGTTGCTGATTTGATGGATGAATGGTTAAATTGATGGTCTGATGGATGGATGGATAAATACTGTGTATCTGCATAAGATCAGTGACTGTTAGTATGCAACAGGTTTAACGCCCAGCCTGAGTGTGAGGTAACGGAGGTGAATAAACACTGCTAGAGATGATCAGAGGACAGATGCAAACCCTCGCTACAAACAATAAGCTGTTTATATATAGAGAGAGACAACCTAACGAAACTCTGTAATAGAGACACACCTGTCTGTCATCACTGATTCTTTCATTATATGTCTCAATCCTGCCCACTTTGTCCCATTTGGTCTTCCACACTCTTTAAATGAGCGCCACTTCTTGTGATTATTCTGCGTTGCCATGGTAGCTAATTAGTCACAGCTGTTCATCGTTATTTCCCCTTAATTAGTTTGACAGAAGAATCTGTGTGACTTGTTTGTGATTGTGACCTTGGAGTTTCCTCACACAGTCCTTGTGGGCGTGACCTGTCTTGCAAACTTACCGTTTGTGGGTGTGGGCGTGGCTCATTCAGCATTTACCGTTCATTCAGCATTTACCAAACTTACCGTTTCTGGGTGTGGGCGTGGCTTATTCAGCATTTAATTAGTTTTGTAAAGAAACATTAGTAGCTATGCTAAACGGTTCATTAACAAATTATCTTCGACAATAATCAGTGTGAAAAATCAGTTGGTCAGTTTATTTTTGAAGTGGCTTCAGTTTGTTTTTCGTTGATCGTGTTAGCTAATTTCATCGCTTGTGCTAACTAGCGTCTTTGATCAAGTTTGCTAACTTCTGCTTAAGATGGCTAGCTTCATCGCTCATGTTAGCTAGCTTTATTCTGTCACAAGCAGGATATGTATAAAGTGCTATCAGGTGAGCGTGATTAGCAGAGCGCGATTAGCAGAGCGCAGAAGCAGTGACAGCGCGTTTCTCCAGAGTGGCAGATGCGTTCTGGCGCAAGGCGCTCGACATCCGTCACACACACGCGGGCTGCTGGAACCAGGCTTGACTCGGTGTGCTTGTTATCCCGCGTGTTGCTAAGCAGAGAGCGTAACCCGTGGCACACCCGACGCCCTGAATCACGCTACGGCTCCAGACCACCAGAGAACACGCCACAGGTTGCCATGACAATGATGGACGGCTCGACTTTCTCATTTAAATCAGATCACATGTCCCTCGTTAGGATCTAATTTTACTGTGTGAAGATTCTACTCTTTACAAGATCTGGCATGTCAGAGTGTGTGTGTGTGTGTGTGTAGGCATGAGGGGGAGGCTTGAGAAAGATGGATGGATATTACTGGAAAGCATCGATGTTTATCATGTGCTGTGTGTTGTCTTGCCTAACAATGTGTGTGTGTGTGTGTGTGTGTGTGTGTGTGTGTGAGAGAGAGAGAGAGAGAATAAGAGTAAGACATGAAAGTGTATGCCGACAGAGCCGGGTCTATCCGGCGTGACGGTGAGATGAAAGCTGCAGGTCAGAGAAGAACAGAGGCTTTGTTATCTGCTCCTGCTTGACCTTTGACCCCTGAGGAAATTACACTGCCCCTTTATATAGGGGTTTTAATTAAAGTGAAAACGATACCTGTGCAGGAATGTATGGAGAGGAAGGAGGGAGGGATGAAGAGAGAGAGGGAGAAAAGCTGTATTGATGCATAAAGATTCGAGTGTTTGTAATGATGATTCAGATTCATAATACTGACTCGCTCATAGTTATGATTCATATTATAAATTCTAATTGTTCCAATTCATTATGATTATTCATTTTATAACAGTAATTCAGATAATGATTTAGATTTAAAATAAAGATTCATATTTATAACAATGATTCATAATCGTAATATTGATTTAGATGAACAATAATAATTCATATTCTAAATAATGAGTCAGATATTTCTTTTAATAAATGATTATAATGTTATAAAAATGATTATCATTTGTAGAATCTATGGAAATATATAGCGGATATAACAGACTGTGCAGTAAATATGTGTGCAATATGAATATGTGCAATACTGCTGATATTTATTTGACTTATTTGATAAAACCCCACATTTTATTCCATTTGTTGATAACTTTTTTTTTTTCCTGTTGTGTGTTTGTCATCATCTGTGGAAGCTTCTGTCACCAAAACAAATCTCTTGTGTGTCCAGACGTACTTGGCAATAAAGTTCTGTTTGACTTCTGATTTCTGATATCCAGAGGAACCAAATAAAATTAGTTTTTAAGGTGAAAAAATGTGTTGCGATACGAATTTGTCCATAATAAATAATGCAGATAATCCAAAAATATTTCCAATGTTACAAAACAACTGACTCTTCCGAAACTGCTTTCTCTAACTGAAAAAAATATATATAAAAATTCATAAACTCGTTTAATCAGTTGGCTTTCCACTGTTAAGAACGATCCTCAGTACCAGACGCTCATTGTGTTTAAGTGCAGCTTGTATAACGAGATGAAACTTAATTGAGATTTCAGGTTTTGGGCCGTGACCCCTGAGCAGGTCAGAGGTCACTGTGGGGGTCAGTAAAACCTCCAGACCTGCAGTGGTGTAGAGGTTCAACAGAAATTAAACAGAAATCTAATTATCTCGTTTGTGGCCATTAAGAGCCTGAGTACAGGACACGGCAGTTTGTTTCTGTTTCATGACTTCAGGAGTGTGTGTGTGCGTGTGTGTGTGTGTGTGTGTGTGTCTCAGTCTCCCGTCATGCCTGCTCTTATCTTCATTAGCAGCTTGTCAGTGTTTGGCCGCGTGTCCCTGTGCGTGTGTGTGTTTGTCCCTGTGTGTGTCCGTGTGCGTGTGTGTGTGTGTGTCCGTGTGTGTGAGAGGGAACGGAGGCCTGCGCAAGGTGAGACATTCATGCTAACGTCGTCAGCCAGTGCGATAAGAGTGAGGGGACGTGAGGGGCGATTATTTACGGGAAGGAGAGACAGAGACACAGAGAGAGAGACAGAGAAATAGAGCATGCATCATGTTATATAACTCTGTGTGTGTGTGTGTGTGTGTGTGTGTGTTAGAGAAAGTTCTGGAAGGTTCCTGCTGTAAATACATCACTTACTGTAGAAAGTTCTGAGCGTTTCCATCACGTGACGACTGAGTGACGCGTTCACTCTCAACCTCTATAATAAACATTATATTACAGCTACATTACTGTCTCCTGGACCTGTCTGTCTCTCACTGTCTGTCTGTGTCTCTCACTGTATTCTCTGTCTGTCTCTTTCTGCCCACCTCACTGTCTCTCACTATTAGTCTGTTTACCTCATTGTCTCTCTGTTTGTCTGTCTGTTTGCTCACCTCACCGTCTTTATGTCTCACTGTCTGTCTGTGGCTCGCAATGTATTTTCTGTCTGTCTGTCTGCCCACCTCATTGTCTCTCAGTCTGTTTGTCTGTCCACCTCATTGTTTGTCTGTCTTCTTGCTGTATTCTCTGTCTGTCAGTCTCACTGTCTGTCTGTCTGCTCACCTTCACCATCTATTTGTCTCACTGTCTGTCTGTTTGCCCATTTCACTGTCTGTCTGCCTCACTACCGGTCTGTCTGTCCATCTCATTGTCTCGCTCATTGTCTATCTTCCCACCTCCCTGTCTGTCTGTCTCACTATTTGTCTGTCTGCTTGTCCACCTGTCTCTCTGTTTGTCTGTTTCACTGTCTGTCTGTCTTTCTCTCTGTCTGTCTTTTACTGTATTTTCCGCCTGTCTCTCTCAGTGTCTCTCTGTCTGTTGGTGTGTCTCACTGTTTATCGGTCTGTCTACTTTACTGTCTCACTTACAGTCTGTCTGCCTTACAGTCTGTTTGTCTGTCTGTCCACCTCACTGTCTATATGTATCACTGTCTCACTGTCTGTCTGTCTGTCCACCTCGCTGTCTCACTGCCTGTCTCTGTCTCTCTGTTTTTCTGTCTGCCTCACTGTTTGTCTCACATCCCGTCTCCCTGCTTGTTTCACTGCGTGTCTACCTCACTGACTCTGTGTGTGTGTGTCTCACTGTATGACTATATATTTATCCACACACTCTGACTGGCTAAAAATGTCTCACATTCTACTATTTTATATTCGCTTTAAAGTCTTTAACTTTAAGGGAATTAAAGCTCCATAGATGTGATACTCTGGTGATTCAGTACATTCAGGTGGTCAGCTGACTTCATTTCCACATAACGTTGCTGGTTCTAGACCTGAGTAACTGAAGCAACCTTAGATCACAACACTCTGTGTGTGTGTGTGTGTGTGTGTGTTCTGTATAATTCCTTCACTAACAGGCAGAATGAATGCACCATAAACCTCCATCAGCAGAGCCATCACACCCCTGACCTGCTGTCCTGTTTTTCACTGTCGTCTCACACACACACACACACACACACACACAAACACACACACACTAAAGCAGGAGATTAAAAGCATTGCACTTCACCATTGTGTTGGCCACGTGACACAGATTTATTCGGTGAGGCTGTCTGTCTGTGTGTGTGTGTGTGTGCGGGTGTGTGTGTGTTTGTGTGTGTGTTTGTGTGGGTGTGTGTGTGAGATGCTGCCGTCTGCTTGGTTCGGGTCGGTAATGTTGCTCCGGTTTTGGAATGCTGGTAGTTAGACATTAGTAGTCATTAATGTAACACACACACACACACACACACACACACACACACACAGACAGAAGGAGGAAGAGCTCAGCGTGGGCGACATGGCAAAAATATATTATCACAATCCTTGACTCTCACAAATTTACAGCAGAAATAATAATAATAATAATATTAATAATAATAAAAATAGTGTTTGTTCGTTGTCTGTTATTAATTTTATTTAGCAAACTTGTGAATAAACAGGTTTATTACTTATATTTGAAAAAAATACATAATACATTTTTTATACTGTAATTCTTATTATTATTTAACATAACACTACATGTAACATTTTCTTTGAGCTACATTCACCTGTAATTATATAAAAAAAAAAATAATAATAATAATAAACTTTTATAAAGCAGACTCCAGTCAGTGACGCCTGAAGTCTGGAGCTCATGTCCATCACCACAGACTGTGTCTCCTCCTCGAGCTGCTTTGTTTGCGTTTGCTTTACTGCAGCCGCCCTCAGTTTAGTCTTCAGTAAGTGACAGGTGAAGCTCATGATCAGTCTGTGAAGCGCTGCCGGTCCTATCAGTGTTGCAGCATTTGGCTAAATGCATTTATTTGCGGCGTGATTCCCAGGACGTCCGGAAGCGAGCATAAAAGCAGTGGCGATGAAGCTATAAGCAATAACAATGGAGACAAAAGTGATAATATTCGAGAGAATGGTACGAGGCGAAAAGATGTCAGATGCTCGTTCTTTTAACATCAGTCATTCAACTACTGGCGCGATTCCAAAGTTTTAAATGGAAAATGTTAGTTTTATCCCGTGTACATCCAGGATATATATTAGTATCCTAGTGCCGAGACAATGTGTGTTGGACTTATAAACAAATTGGACTTACGAACGAATTTGACATATGGACAAATTGGACTTATGGACATACTGCATACTGAGAGTTTCTAACAGCTGCCAGAAATAGATAAACACATGGAATCAGCAAACAGAATCTCCTTAATTTATCATGAAAGATCTAAAAGACAGCCTCAACAAGGAATCAAACTGCTCATTAGGCTGCTGTCTAAATACTTTTGAACCTGTGGAAAATGGCTGTAACTCCTATACAGTTAGTGCACTATTCCTGCTGTGCACTTCTGGTTAGATGCTAACTGTGTTTCATTGGCTCTGTACATGTACACAATGACAACAAAGTCAAATCTGATCTAATCTAAAAAACCTTCTTTTTTGGGGGGGGTCTACTGTCCCAATAGTTATGGACCGACCAGTGCAATGAAACAGCTATCTCAGTAAGCGTGATAGATCAGAGGAGTGTATTCTGTACTGATAAACCAACACCATGCTTCACCCTGCTGTAGGAAGACTGCTTATATAACTTGTGTGTGTGTGTGTGTGTGAGAGAACTCTGAGATGCAGTGAGATATATTTAACACTCTGTTTCGCTCCATCTTTACTTACATCACACCGGCGCATGGGAGAGAACATCCGCCTTCCACACTGAACTCCTGCTCCGTGTGTGTGTGTGTGTGTGTGTGTGTTACATAACATCAGATTAAAGAGTCATCCCTGTTAGGATCGTGCAGATTTTATAAATTTACACCGGCGTTCATTAATTTAATAAGTTAATTTAATAATTTAATAAACAATTCCCACCTTCCTGATTTAAATTCAGGAAGGTGGGAATAAATTTTTTTTTTTAACATTTAAAGCGAGTTAAAGTCTCTGAGTTTAGTGTGATCTTAGAATTCTGCGAAAAAAAATAAATAAATAAAAATAACCATGCAAATATATACTGTTAAATTTGAGATTTTAAAGTAATTAGTATTGAATTAATTATATTCATAATGCTTTAATGAAATTTACTGTCTTTTTTGTAACTTATATAACACTTATAACTAAATACATTTTCATTTTTATAGTTTTATATTTTTAATGTTTTATATATTAAATTCTAAAGTAAAATATCTTTTATTTTATTATATTAAATTTCATTATAATGTTTAATTCAAATTTAACTTAGTAACTTATTTATGATTTTATTATTCAAATACTACATTTAGTTTTAAAGATCTGCAAGTAATAAACTGTTATTAATTGTGAAATTTATTAATTTATATTCCTGAAAGATTAAATTGGATTTCAGCTCAAAATGTGAGGAAAATTTTATTGTATTTTTTGGGTTTTTTTTATTTCTTTTTTTTCCCCCCCGATTTTCTCCCTAATTTAGTCGTGTCCAATTCCTCCCCGTCACTAGGGGGCTCCACATTAAGGCTACTACTA
>JAOVVA010000036.1:753910-773292 GCA_028565275.1 Leiocassis micropogon | reverse complement strand
ATGTATGTAAGCACAGCTGTATGTAAGCATAGCTGTAAATAAACACAGCTGTATGTATGTATGCACAGCTGTATGTAAGCATAGCTGTAAATAAACACAGCTGTATGCATGTATGCACAGCTGTATGTAAGCACAGCTGTAAATAAACAGCTGTAAATTAGCACAGCTGTATGTAAGGAGGGAGTATAAGTACAGACGCAGCTCGGTCAGATGAAGAGGTAACGATGGGAGAGATCAGTCGATCATCAGTCTGATGTGTGTAAAGTAAACACCAGGACCAGTGACGGCTCTGACACTGGAGCATTAACACACACACACACACACACACAGTCTTGCTCTCACTAACACACCAAACAAACACACACTCTGACCAGATGTCAGGCTGACTGTCACATCAAGGTGTCAGTGGACTCTTGTCTTTCTGTCCTTCTGTCTCACCCCCTAAAAGGTTAATAAAAACTCAAACAGCTGAAATGTTTCTATGGTTCTGTATTAATCCTAGAGCAAGGTCAGGGCAAGACAAAGACACGACACACACCCTGGAGGAACGTTTCTCTGTAGGAAAACAAACTGGGGGGTGGGGGAAGGGAGAGAAAATACCAAAACCACTCCACAAAGTTTTCTTCACTTTGAGGTGCTTTCATCTCACAGGCTCTTGTGTGTGTGTGTGTGTGTGTGTGTGTGTGTGTGTGTGCACATGCATATCTGTAGGTGTGTGTACAACTCAGAGAGCCTTTTGTCTCTTTGTGTTTGGCTACTAAGAGCTAAATTATGAATCAGTGACTCTGAGACACACACACACACAATACACACACAGAACAATAAATATGATATAAAAGTATTATTATTATTATAACCAAGATTATTATCAATGTAAACGACAGAATGAATTATAAATGAATACATGATCTTTATAATGTACAGTTCTAAATAAAATTGTGTGTGTGTGTGTGTGTGTGTGTGTGTGTGTCTATTAAAAACTGTAACTGAATCTTTTCTTAAGATGAAGAATAAACAGAAGCGTCTCTGTGTCTCTAAAATAAAAACAAACTCGAGAAATCTCCGTCTTTCTCTTTAAACATCTGAATGATGGAGTGACATGAAGCAGAGAGAAACAGAGAGAGAGAGAGAGAGACGGGGTTCTGGTCCTTACTCTCGGGTCTCTGTATGACGTGTTCGATTTGGTGAAAAGGTTGTGTCCTGGTTCTTGAAGATGATTTGTGTGATAAATAATTTGCACAAATTAATTGTATGTACAGATTAATTATTAATAAACATTATTATATATTATAATACAGTTTTAAATGTTTAGAAAACATTAAATCTAGAAGTAGCTATATATATATATATATTAAATTAAATATTGTATTACATTTAGATTGCAATAAAAAAAAATTTAATTTAATAAAAAGGCATTTTGTGACATTTATTGGGATGTTATCAAGTCAGTGGGAGCATTTATTAAAATAATAAACATTCCAGTCAATCGCCAACAAACAAATGTATTCTAGGAAACGTTCTGGATTTTAATTAATAATATCATCATTGCCCAGCCTTTTAACTAATTTGGCAGGCGAACAATAATTAGAACAATATTGTCTTTTTTATGTTTATTTTTGTTGTAGAGTCTCATTAGAAGAAATGATTATGAAATGAAGAGTCTTTAGAAAAAAGATAAAGGCAGAGAATCAAGCAATAACTGTTACCATGACGACTAGGAGCGAGCGATACAAGAAACATATCATTACATCGTTGTATATATAAATCACTCATCAGGGCTCATCAGCTAACCTGAATATCACTGAGAGAATTGTATTGTAATGGGAATCATTCTGCCTTTAATTTTACAACTGATTCATCTGACTCATTGTTTTTGAGTCCAGGTCAAGTCAAGTCAAGTCGGCTTTTATTGTCATTGCAACCATCTACAGTTCGGTACACAGTGAGATCAAACAACGTTCCTCCAGGACCAAGGTGCTACATACAACATCAATAATAATAATAAAAAAAACTAGCTAAGAACTATACAAAAGGACAAAAAGGCAATATCAAGTGCACTTGTGCTAATGTGCAAACAGAAACATTACAGTTCTACATTAATTAAACGATCCATTTGCCGTGGCCGATCCAGAACAGAAGCAGAAATAAGTCTGTTTTTGCTCCACAGTTCTGACCCGGCTGGTTTCGGACCTTCAGGCGTTCCTCCTGGTTCTGGACGGTGAGAACCTCAGCTACATCGCTCAAGCTCAGAAGAAGTCCATCTCAGAGCTTCTGTCCAAACTGCAGGAGCACAAAGACACACCGGGTGAGTGGGAGCGCTGATGTTAGACTGGAGTTACATCTTGTTGTGTTTGCTGAGAAGGTTTGATGTAAATGGCTTATAAATAGTTTTACAAGTGTAATTTTGAGGATTGTTCATGAGATGTTCCTCAATATGGCAGAAAACGTGGACGTTCTGTTAGTGATGGTTACTAGGCGGAATTTTTATGTCATTTGAATGATTTTTAAAAAAAGATTTTAATCTTCAATTTTCCAGCAGATCTGGGTTGGTAAGGTCAATTTTGACCTTCTACTAAGCACCTGTGAAAATTTCTGTAACAAACAAACAAACTAATAAAAGTCCACAGGTAATATCCTGAACTGGAGCAATAAGATGATGTCATAAAACAGCACCAACCGAACACATGCTCAGAGTGGAACACACACTCACTACATCATTTATTCCACACTGTGTGTTTCCATATTCCATCATGAATCACATCGAAATCTTCTCTTTATCCATACAAAGATTTTTTAAATTTTAGTTTAGTTTTTCTAGTTTTTCTCCTTTTTCTATAAATAAATCTTCACCGTGGAAACAGAACTCCTCATGCGAAACGTTGCTTTTAATAGATTCACACCAATAAAGGTTTCTGGAGAGTGTGTGTGCATGTAGAGTGTGTGTGTGAAGTGTGTGAAGTGTGTGCCATGTACGGTCATGAAGAGGTCAAGCAGGACACATCTAACACTCCAAATATCCGAAGACCGTCTCTGCAGCCTCGCTGTAAAAATTCCTCTGTGGTTGTAAAAGAAAAAAAAAAAAGAAAAAAAAAAAGAACTCGGCTCTTCTGTTCCATCTGACTGTGTTTTGGAGTTTCAGATCAACTTCAGCTTCTGGAAACTTCTCAACCTTAATGCAGGGTTTCAGAATTGCACAGGATAAATAGAAGATGTTTTTATGCAATAAAACTAGGAAATTTACGACGTGTAAAGACGCGTAAAAGGGGACAAACTGACCTCGGCGGGATCTAGCAGCTAAATCTTTATTTATTTAGGAATAAGAACAAGAAGAGGATTTGTAGACCATTAAATCACTAACAATTTTACTGCTCTGTTAGCTTGTTTTTTGTTTTTGTTTAGCAATTTGCTAGCATTTTAAATCCCATTCTCTACAGGAACTCCTATATTTTGAGATCGAATATGGCGCTATAACCATTTAGAGTTTGCTAACATTCTTGCGAACATTTTCCATTATATCTGACTCAAAGCTTCTTTTACAGTAACTCCAGTATATATAAGCTATAAGCTATAATCTTTACCTCATTAGCAGGACAGTCTCTCAGCCAAGGTCAAAACTTCCAGCAGCTTTGGCTAACATGTTGCTAATATATTTGCTAACATTTTATGTATAGTTCCTCATCATTCAGGTGTAAAATATTTTGGAGTTTTAGATCAACTACAGCTTCTGGAAAATTCTCAACCTTAACGCTTGGTTTCAGAAATGAGCGTGTAGTGGGATATACTGTATAGTAAATGTTTTTGTACAATAAAGCTATAAAGTTTCCGAGGTGTATGGAGAGATGTAGAGGGGGACAAACTGTCTTCGGAATCTAACAGATAAGTCTTAAATTAGAAATCCGAAGAAGCATTTAGCATTTTGCTAACATTTTTATCAGAATTCTTTCATTTTACAATCCAATATTACCTTATTAGCTTGGTCTATTAGCTATAGTTTTTATTTTTTAAGTTTAAAACTCCAGCAGCCTTGGCTAACATTTTGCTAGTATGTCTTCTAGCATTTTATATTTGTAGTTTCTCGTGTCATTTAGGTGACAAGACAACATTTAAAGGAAATAAAAAAAAAAAAAAATTTGAGTGATGTGTCGGATATTTAAAAAAATATTTAAACCGTAGCATTCTTGAGTTTGTCACTGAACTAGTAGACCTGCCTCTATGGGAACTCACTCATTTTATAATCCAGTAATTGTTTCGCTTTTGTTTTGTGTTGGCCATTTTGGAAAATTCTATTTGCATTAGAGTTGACAACATTTTTTGCTGACATTTTGTTGGCACTTTTTGTGTCATTGGGGTTTAAGTTATGCCTCCGTAGCCACACCGTCACTCGATTCTCATTTTTTCAATCCAGTATGGCTGCCATGAACTCACCATATCAGCCTAGTGTGAATGCCATTTTTAACATTTGACGTTTTGCTAACATTTACGTGTTGTACTTTATACTTTGTGCACTGAGCCTCCAGAACGGCAAAATGCACAAAGTTCATGATACATTTTTTTTTATTTCAATAGAGCAGCCACTGAGTGCAAAAAAAAACTTTTATCCCAAAAAGCTTTTTGTATGCTTTATTTTTGATTTAATAAGAAAAATAAATCAGAGACACTACTTAACAAAACCAAAAGAAGTGGTTGTTATATGACCTAATTTTATTACTAAGGAATTGCCCGATGCCTCACCTCTTGTGTTCGCGTTAGCTAACCTGAGGAGCGTGATTTGTGACAGGACTGAAATCAGTTTCTGGCTTCTCCTCTCAAACCCCAGGTTAATTCCAGAGATTTTAGCGGCAGTGTGTGAGTCAGAGCTGGCTTCCTGAAAAAAAAAAGCCTCCATGTCGAAGAAGACGTTCAGTCATTCCTGAGGCATGTCATTTGCATTCGAGTGCCAAATAAAAGCAATTGAACGTGGATTTGGCGAGCGGTCTCCGTGCGAGAGGAGAAGAGAAGCGCCTGACTCACTGCCTGGACGCGAAAGCGTGGATTAGCATCACCAAACATGGCACTGTACACATGTTTAACAACCCAGAAAATGCCTTTCGCTGTAAAACATACAGGCTATATACAGTATTTTTGAACGTCTACTGTGGATCGTTTTTAAAACAGACTTTTTTTTTCTTTTAGAGATTTCTATACACAGTGTCATAAACATAAAAATAAACTTCTATCGTAAGTACAAATTATCAGGTCATAACCAAACAGAGATGAAGTTCTGATCATCTGTGGGGTTTGATCTAATTCTTTTCTTTAGATCTAGGAAAAAAAAATTAGCCAAGACTTTTGCCAAAATGTAATCCTGAGAATGCTGCAAAACCCCCCAAAACACACCAGGAAGTTAGCTATCTAACAGCAGTGTAGTGGGCTAATTAAATGAGTGTTTGTGTGTTTGGTGTGTATTTCGTTTCAGTAGTAGAGGATGCAGAGTACATGATCATGAACTGTCCCTCTGGAAGCCCAGCTAACGACCTCAGGCGAAACTCGGCTAATGATCCGGGTTCGGCTGAACATCCGCAGTTCGAGTGGCTTCGCAGCATGGTGAGTCACATGACCTCAAATTTACCTCCATTTGCTAACAAACTAGTACTGTAAACGTAGAGAATGTACAGAAACACACTTGACAAAATATTAAGGCTGGCAAAAACATTTTAGCTAACATTTACAGTCCATTTGAACATTTTGCACACCATGGAACTTTAAACTTTAACTTGCACATTATTCTGCACATTGATTTGTTCATGACTGGACATGTTCTCTATATCCCAATTCTATTTCAATTCTATTTTATTTTATTATTTGTAAACAATGTACATTTTTACAGCTAAAAGAAGCTGAAAAAAAAAGCTTTTTCTATATTTCTATATAGGTAAACATTTTCTCTAATTTTTATACTTTACATTCTTATTTGAAAACTATTTTTAATTTTCAGGTAATCAGCGTTCATTTAAGCATTTCACTTCCTATCATACTGTGTATGACTGTGTATGTGACAAATACAATTTTAATTTTAATTTTTTTGTTTATTCTAACTTTCACTCGCTTAATGTTAGCAGTAAAAAAAAAAACATAACTTTAAACTTTAAACAACTTAAAACCATACCAAAGTTTCAGTAAAGTTCACAGGTAGCATTGGTCACCTAGCTGCATAGCAAAGAACGTAATCTCCTGAACAATTAAATCTAAAAGCACAACAAACCAATAATACAGTAGCTTTACTACACTGATCAATATAATAATGACATCTTTATTTAAAAATACTTTGTTAAGTGCTAACAAACATGCTATTCAGGCTAGTCAATAAGGTTTATCTTTATTACACTGAACTCAACATTACGATCGATAATATATCTCATGCTAATAATAATCAAGCTAATTGTGACACCATGCATTCTTGGGTAAGTTTCAAATCTAATCAAACTACTAACAATGAATAACATGCAAATTGTTAATAAGTTGTGAAGAGCCTTGTAATTAACAAGCAGCTGCTAATTGAGCTAGTTTTACAACATGTACAGAAAGTAATCACACGTTATTCACTTTTCAAACACAAATTTCTGCCATGCAATTAAACTAGTGAAGTTGTCACTCACTAGGTGATGTATGTGATGAAAGGTTTGAGAAAAAAAAGAGTTTTTGCATAGCAACTACTCTATGTGTAAGGTATGTGTTTAGCTAGCAGGCGTTAAATGCGATGTATAAAATGTAAATTAAATAATCTGTTAAGTGAACTTTTATAACATAATTAATTAAAGAAATGCTGTAGAATTAGCTTGTTTATCGCACGTTGTCACACGATAGCCAAGCCCGCTGCACTAGCACACTCAAGTTCTACACCCAGATCTTAGTGAGTTTTAGCTTTCAGGGAATTTAAAGCCTTACGCTTTGATGTCTTTCCCAAACAGCGCTGCGGCTAATCGAAGGCGTTTTTCAGTCAGTTAGAAATGTCAAAAATGCGTTATTGTGGAATTTGGCTTAATGTGTCACCATCGGGATTCGGCTCAACAATAAGCACCTTTGTCACGGAACATTCCACGCGCTCTCTACGGTGTAATTTAGCGTGTACGCAGGACGGGAACAGAACCCGCTGTGCCAAATTTACCAGACGGGGTACATTTATTTCTACACCTCAAACACTTCTAATGTCTCAGACTGGTGATAAGCTTCAAGACCGCACTCACACCTCAGTATTACTAACGTTACTAAATGAGTTTAATTTGGCCTCAGACCTGGGGTGGGGGCGTGGCCTCTGTGTGTCAGTCACAGTGAAGGCGATGACTTACATAAGCGTGTACACTGTATGTAATATATAATTTGTGTGTACGTTTATAGCTGGTGTTTGTGTGGGTGTGTTAGAGGACACTGTAGTGTGCAGCAGTGATGTGGTTGTGTTTTAGGGGACACTGTTTCCTGTGGTGTGATGTGGGTTTAACGGCGCTGCCACTGTAAGACTGTGATGTGTATTTTAGGGGACGCTGGGTGTGTCGGAAACGGTTCGATAGAAGCACTCCTGGTCATTAATACAACAGATTTACAGGCTTGGGACGCGGCTACTGGGGCTTTAACGCGTAATTTATGCAGAGAAATTTGAGTCGTATTCAAAGATTAGTGTTTAAGTAAGATTTGATCAAGGAAATATTATAAGACGAGGTGGTTATTTGATTGTGTCTGTGTCTTATAAGAACGCTAAGTTGAGCAGGATGGTGGCGTTTGAGACGGAGCCCGTGTGTATTTTTGGGGACGTTTGGTTGTATGTGTGTATTTTAGGACACACTGCTTCAGTAGCAGTAATGACAGGCCAGAGTTTTGTGTGCGTGTGTGTGTATGAGTGTGTTTGTGTGCGTGTGGTTGTGTTGTAGGCTTTACTGTATTCGACTAGGACGAGTGCTGTGTTGTGGTCGGCCAATCAGAGGTTAGAAGGCGGCGGATTGGACCGGTGCTGTGTTGTGGTCGGCCGTTTTAAAGTTTCCCATCTGCAGTGTGGTTTCCGTGCGGGTTCACTCGCTCGTCTCACCCAAATCTCGGGGTGGAGGTCAGAGGTCAAACCCTGCCCCGTAACTGAGGCCTTTTAAGTGGCTTACCACAGATACACAGCAGTTAGCGTGTGTGTGTGTGAGTGTGTGAGAGTGTGTCTATGGGAAAGAAGATTGATTAGAGTTTTATAAACAGCTAGAGAGTTAGTTTGGCCCCAAATTCTTTTCCTTAGACTCACTTTAAATGTAGTCACCTAGCCAAGATACATGTTTGTAGATTATGCTATGGCTAATCTAAATGATCTTACACTTATAGTAACATTTTTCCTTATCGTTTCAGTCAGATTTGTAGATTTGTAGATCAGCAGAAGTTAAATTCAGGTAGCTAACATGATGCGACCTCTCCATGAAAAACTAAACCTTAGCAGGTATGAACAGAAAATCAGAATATAGATTTAGATCTTTAATAATCTAGCGCGTAGTGACAGCGCTGAAGAACATCTTCGTGAGAAGATCCTTGAGAGAAATCAGACTGCGATTCAGATCTTATTTTCTGCCATAATTTGAGATCATTTACGCGGGATGTCGTGACTGGATTCGGGTCTCAGTCATAAAAACTAGCATTTATTAGCATTTATTCCATAAATTAGCATTTATTCCAGGCGCTTTTTCACTTTTTCCTGGGATGATGAATTCTCACTTCTGAATATGTAACATGTTAAAGAAATATGACTACAGAGCTTATGCTAACTTATAACTGAAACAAAACTTTCACTATACATTGTTTAACGCTGTTACGTATCGTTTAAGGACAACGCAGAGACACAGTGGCAGTAAAAATAAGATGAAACTGAGTGGAATATCAACATTTACCTCAAATATGTTTGTGAAATTTCTATGGAAACACACTGTGTAGCTAAAAATATAATATAATAATGCTTAGCATCGATTGCTAACTGAACTCTCAATGATTCTGCCATGTTATGAAGTGCCAGAGCTGATCGCCTTCGAACTGGTGAAAATGTTCTTTGTTTTAAATGTTTAAATGGAATCTTCTTGAACTCATTTGTGACCCACAGTTTGTGCTGTTCAGCCTGTGTGGGATTTGGGTTGAGTTTCCACGGTTTTCAGAAAGTTCAAAAAATGTTACGGATGTGAAGAGGAGGGACTTTATCTGAGACAGGAAATGCTGTGTTTATCCGCGAGGCCCATCTGAGCGGCTGAGAACTGCACGCCTATTGGTCGAGAAGAGAGGAAGTGGACGTTTTGCATGGACGATTATGTCTGTCTACGTGATGGGGGTAGAGTGGCACTTGTGATGGAGTGATAAAGTGATGGAGTGATAGAATCCCCCCGCTCGGGGGGAGAGGAAGTCAGATGGCGCGAGTGGGACCTCCAGGGACGATGAGGTCAGTGGCAACATCCAAGCAAGCGGACAGACTCGGACTTTTTGAATTATCTTTTCGTCTCTTTTTTGTGCTTTGAACATTCGTCTGTATTTCCATCCTTCCGTCCCCTAGCGTCTCTCCTTCCTGTTTTTTTCCTCCTATAGGACAAAATGCACAGGGTTCTTTGATGTCTTTAACACAGATATGTATCTGAGGAGCTAACTGTACATGCAGTCCTCCTCCCTAAATGACAAGAATGAAAATATTCAGAAGATTAAAGGGGACGGAATAAACATTTGAGAAATGTAGTGTCATAAAATTACCCCCCCCCCCCCCACAGAAAAGCCTGGAAACCGAGGGAACTGATACGAAGAAATAAACAAGTTACGTAGTGTTTCTGCGCGATTCCAGCAAGATCAGACCGCTCTCAAATACGTGTTTAACTTAACACAAGTTCAGATTTCACATTTCAAGTTGTACCTTTTCTTTATTTCTTCCTTTTTATTACCCTAAAATGCTGTCACTCGTGTTTCTGGCATCGTGGTCCACATTACATCACATGTGAAACAGGAGATGTGAGTTAAGCGATCCAGCGAGCACACACATAACAGAGATGTCTACTATACACGTATGAGTGCTGGGTGACGTACACACATCTTATATTTGAGTAAAAGTCGAGATAAAGGTAAACTAGGTAAATTACTACTCACAGTAGAATCTTCCATTTCCTTAAATTTTCATTTGAGTAACAGTGAACCCCCTTAAATGGACTGAAGTGTCGAATGTCCTGAGCTTGTATTAGGTCAATGTAGCCTTCAAGTCGTAGTAAAAGTACATAAATCTCTTTCTCTCCTCCTCGCTCTCTCCCCCACCCATCCCCCAGGGTCAGAGCTCTTTGACCCAACGATGTCTACAGCCAACACCTGCTACGTGATTGGCTGTCATGACGGGAAGGCAAATTACACAATTACTTATAATAGTCTGCAGGTGGCGATATTTGTGTAGTAGAAAGTCAAGACCTTCGTTGTAGGATATAGTAAAGTAAAGTTCGAATGTATGCAAACTACTAAAGTAAATTAATTTAGTTATTTAAATTTAATTTAATTAAAGTAAAATAAATGCACTTAGTTACTTCACACATGGAGAAGTACTTACTTCCTGGCTCAAAGTTATCTCTGGCATAATTTATCGTTTATCGGAGACAAATGATCAGAAATGAAGGAGCCTATAAAAAGGTAAACCAGGATCTCTCAACAACCACTATCTTTTACACAGCCTGAAATAGAGCATGAAAAAAATGGAAGCAAGAAATTTCTAAAACTTATAAAAACTTTTCCTGTTGTGTTTAAGCTCAGTGTGAATCCATCCGTCTTCTCTCAAACATGGAGGTACTTCCTAAAACAATTCTGTTCCCTTACGGGACAACAATTTCCAATCCTCACTGTCATCCTTATGTAGATAAGAAGAACAGACCTTGGAGTAGACACAGTGTCTGGAACTGTGGCCTCTGAAAGGTCAACAGGTTCACAGTGGATACAACGAGGACCTTGAACGGACTTGATGAACATCCAACAGCTGTTTTTCCCATAGCTTTCATGTATGGTCAGAACGATGTTTTTGTTTTCCCTCCCAGATTAGTCACTGCTGATTTCTGCGAAATAGCTACTAGTGTAAGAGAACAACAGCGTCCTCCAACATGTCCCGTACACACACGAGCTAAACAGATCATACCAATGGTTAGTGGCTCCTGGAAAGCCACTGCCTTCCCCCAGGGGGCAGCACCAATTACGCTTTGAACTCAGGATCTTTTGAAGATTGGGCTTTGTCTTTGACAGTTGAGATGCTTGGAAGCTTGAAACCTTGTTATTCTGGATGTTCTGTGACTCATCATTGATAAACGAGATCATGTTTATTCAGTAAAGTCTGAAAAAACAGTGGCGTACTCTCTTTTCCTCTACCTCTTAATTTACTGTATATGTGGAGCTTAAGTACTGCTTTGGTTTCATTTTTATTAACAAACGTCTTACACAGCATACTTTCATGTGTGTTTCCTCAGTCTGTGGGTCCCGTGGTTCCTCCGCGCCCTCCAAACAGGTTGGGGGACGATGACTGCTACGAGGAGGCCGAGCCTTTTATTCCAGCCACTCAGTCTACAGGTTGGTCCAGATCAGAGGGACGTAACCTCATTTACACGCTTTTACAAAATCACATTAACATTAATGTTAATGATGTGATCAGATTGTCCTCATTATAACTGACTAGTTTCTGTGCTTGGTTTCGTTAAGTACTGACTAGTTTATGATTTCTCTTATAAAGTACTGACTGGGTTTTTTTGTCTCATCTTATTAAGTACAGACTAATTTGCATTTCTGATCTCATTAAGTACTGAATAATTTAAGTGTCTTGTCTCGTTAACTACTGACGAGCTTACCTTCTCCTTAAGTACTGACTAGTTTACGTTTTCTCTCATTAAGTAATTAGTAGTTTTCATGTCTCAATAACTACTGACTAATTTCTATGTATTGTACTGAATTAAGTACTGACAGGTTCATGTGACTCATCTCCCCAGATAAACTCGACTCAGAGAGCAGTCATTATGAATCATATGGTGAGGAAGACGAGGATGTCCCTGTGGACCGAGCTCACTATATCCAGTGTGGCTCGTCTCAGTCCTGCCTGCGTCCTGTCCCTGAATCGCGGCTCTGCGAGTACCTCTGGAGGAAGAAGTGGCTCGGCCAGTGGACACGGCAGCTCTTCATCATTAAACATGACTCCTTACTGGTGAGGGTGACACACGTACTGAAATACGGCTCCATTAGAACCTCTAGATGAGTTATCGATTTGTGTATTACATACAAACATATGTGTTTGCTACTTAAAGTGTTTTAAGTGTGCTAAAGACCTCCAACCGCTGCTGGAGATGAAGCTGACAGGCTGTCAGGTGGTGTACAAGTCCAAACACAACAAGAAGATGCAGCATGAGCTGAAGGTGGTGAGCGAGTCGGAGACGCTCATCCTGGGCTTCCAGAGCTGCGGTCAGGCAGAGGAATGGAGGAAGGTCTGATCCTGCTTATTTATTATTTGGTTGTCTCAATTGTGTCTCATTAACGTCTTATCTACATTATACGCTCTATGCATCTAGTTTATGTGTCTCCTGTGTCTCGGGTGCACCTGATATGGTTGAATCATCAATGTCCTATGTCTCATTTTTTGTTTCATTTGTGTCTCATATGGATGAACCTTGGATTTTTTTTTTCTTCTGTTTCTCTCATTGTGTCTTATAGAATGCCAACTTCTTGCTTAGTGTCTTTTCTCAAACACATCTGCAGACCTCTAATCTAACTTGGTTTCTCCCCTATTTTGTCTCACCTGTGCCTCATTAATGTCTAATTTATATATTGTTAAGTCTCATAAGTGTCTCCTGTGACTCACAGCTGCACGACTGCTAATTGTGTGTATCTCATTTGTAGCTCATCTTTGTGTATCTTTCTTGTTTGTGTCTCACTTGTGTCTCAGCCATGTAATGTTCTTTACAACTTTTGCTTATTACATGTGATTCATGTAGTGTGGTGATTTTTGCCTTTGTCTCTTTAGTTTGTCTCATTAACCTTTGCATGTGTCTCACAGCTCTCGCTGTGTAATTGTCATGTCTGTGTCTCATGTTTGTCATACTCACCTTGGTGTCTCTCATATATGTCTCATTTATGTCCTGTGTCTTATACTTTCTCAATTGGCATCATTGTCTTATCTACATTGTTGCATGATTTAGACAAAAGTGAGAACCAGAAAATTGATTACACAAATACAAATGATTTAAAAAAATGTCTTTAAAAGATTCCTTTCTGTTATAAAAGACATTTGTGCATCATGTGTGCGTAATGTGTCTCCATTTTGTCACATCTACACCTTATCTGTGCCTTCCTTGTGAGATGTTTGTATCTAATATGTCTCATATTTGTCTCATAGATGTCTCGTTTGTCTCTTAACTATCTCATTCGTGTCTTATCTGTGTTTCATTTCCGTCTGAATTTGTCAATTTATTAAAAATATGAGATATATCATATTTAGATGTTAAGTCTCGTTTATTTCTTGTGTCTCACAAATCTCATATTTCTCATCATCAGATTATTGAGGAACTCAGCGGCTCTTCGTACTGTGAGCCGGAATCCACGGGCTCCTCCTCTATCCTGAAGAGTGAAAGACTGGATTCTTGCAGGGTACAACATCTACGACTACTTATGACTTAACGTTCTGATATTATGCATATACAAGAGTTTATGTACAAATTCTATTCTGCTCTCTATATCTCTCTGTAGTCGAGCTCAGTCCTCCACACCGATTCGGATGAGGAGATCCTCACCGCTCCTTCTTCTGCTCTCAGCAGCACAGACAACAACAATTATAAACACAGGGGTATGTCGATTTAACACCTCTATAATCGTTTAACACTGTCGTCTGGATGTCTTCAGGGTTTGTTGCCACAGTAACAGTAAATCTACTTCTAACTTCAGAGAGGAAGAATTTGTGACAGAATTAACTAAATGTGACCTGCGAAAAAAGTGTAAATGTTTGACTTGACCAAAAGTATGTGCACCCCTGATCATTACACCCATTTGTTCATTGTTGAACATTCCATTTCCATGCACCCCACCCTTATCGTCTATGAAGACTTCTCACAAGATGTTTGAACGAGGCTGAGTGGATTTGTGTTTATACATGCGAAACCAATGAGGCTCCAGTGCCAGTTCGTCGCAAAGATGATTCCTCTCATTGCATTGAGGTTGAGTTCAGTCAAGGCTGAATGAACTTCAGTCAAAGTTCTTTTACTCAAACACACTCTTAACACACCATGTCCTCATAAAGCTGGTTTTGTGAATCTCACAGGGGCATCGTCATGCTGTATGAGGGTTCGGTAGTCTTATTTTGAAAACAATGAAGTGGAATTAAAGCTGAAGCATACACAGACATTCTATACAATGGGTATGATGGGTAAGGGTGCACATACTTTTTAGCCATATACAGTAAGTGTATATACCATGCATTAAGGATGAAAGTGGATACTCAATCAATCCACTTTGTAGGTTTGGGATTGCTTATTGAAAACTTGGATCAAAAGTATTAGCACCCCATCCATCATCAGTAATGTAGCAGCACTGATCAGATACAGTGTAGGAGACGGTTTAGTCTTAGTCCAGCTGTGACACTGGTAGAGCTGTGTAGATTATCTCAGCTATGCTATTTATTCAAGCTTTTTGTCAGCTGATCTGATGCAGTCAGTTTTTTTAATCAGAATCTATTTAAAGTTTAATAATTTGTATATTTAGGTAAACCACTGTAAACTTGTCAAATTATGTCAAACGTCTCTGAGGCAGATTTGCCCAGTTTCACGCAGAATTTCACGTTCGCTCTTTGTCCTAACTTGCTGTCCATAATGAAATAGCAGATGTGGTAACGCACATGGTCAGAATAGCACGAGTTGGACAGCTCCTGATGTACACAGTATCATGTCTTTTGGCACGCTGACTTATGAAGGTCAGTGCTCCCTGTGCCATCTGTTGGTGTGTTACAACCTCAGTCTCCAAACTTTTTGACATCACCTCGTATAGCTGCTTGAAACTAATCAGACAATAAACATTAGTGTTGACTAATAAACATTGGGGATTAAACACTGTGTTAAGACTTTACTACACACTCCTACTCTCACTCTCTCTCAGCAGGGTATCTGAACGTGCTGATGAATTTTCAGTGGCAGACTCTATGGTGTCGAGTCGACGCCGGAGTTCTGAACCTGTTCAGCGATGAAAACAGCGACATGACACCGCAGTACACAGTGCAGCTCAGGGGGAGCGAGATTCGACCCAATACCACTCAGACACACACACACCGCATCACCATCCTACAGCACGGAGATCCGGTGGCTGTCCTGGAGGTACACACACACACATAAACATGTGCTTCTTGTAAAGACATGTAGTGATCCAACAAGAATATATTCTTGATATAATGCATTTACGTTATGTGTGTGTGTGTGTGTGTTTAGGCAAGTTGTTCTGATGATAAAGAGCAGTGGATCCAGCTCCTGCGGGATGGGAGCTCCCCTGAGGTTGTATCTCCAAATCAGCACAACAGTCACGAGTCACTTAGGTACACACCCACACCCACCCACACTCACCCACCCACACACACATACACACACACGCACACACACTGAGTCATTTACGCAATGTTTTTTTTCAACCTCATGTTTCCTGTTGTTCTCCTCAGCGGTCTGAAGACTCGGACGCTCCCCAACGCCAACACCTACATGGACGACCCCTTTCAGCAGCTCCGTAGCTCAGTCCGCGGATCTCCCATCTACTCCAACACCACCTCACTGGAGCACATGGTACGGTCCAGAGTGGGCGTGAAGGAGGGAGGGGGGTGAGCGGGGTGAGCGGGGTCACACAAGGGGTTGGGTGGGGCGCGGTTCTGATTACCAGTGACCCAGAATTAATTGTCTCTAATCAACACTAAATGATGCTTGTGATGTTTTTGTCTGCGGTCTTTCACTTTAACTAAGTCGCTAATGAGTCATGGAAGCTAATATCCTCCACCCACTAATGGCACATGAAACATTTTAAAATATCAGGGAATAAATACACATATATTTATTTAAAGGTACGGTATGCAATATAATGTAAGTGGAAAATCAGTGTCCTTTGTATTATTCATCAAACTGTCACTTTGAGATAATCTTAACATGGTGAATAAACACACACACACGTGGTTCTGTTTAAGTTCCAGAAATCCCACACTGCCGGAAACGGAGACACGTCGGATTCTCCTGAGTACAGCAACTGTGACATCTTCAGGAGCAGCAGTGAGTTCTGTAATTAAACTAGAATAAAATGATATTTATATAACAAAATATTAACATACACCTGACTTATGTTTATCAGATCTGTGTATCGCTATTACCGCACAATTTGTACAAAGATGGATTTAATAATTGTGTAGATTGTGTGACAGGGTGAAACACAGCTCAGGGTGAAATCTGACAGTATTCTTCATCCCAAAAATTTTTGATCACAATCCTGGTCCACACATGAGATGAAGATAAATGAAGAATATTATGCAATTCAAATACCATAGCTTTGTTTTATTAATTGTGATTTTTGTTGTAAGTATTTAGTAACATACAATTCCTGATCATTTAAAATGGAAAAAATATGCATAAAATGTAAAGAATATCACTTACTTTTTTAAACCTCTTGTGGCCCACCTGCAGTACCTTCATGGCCACTAGGGGCCAATATACTGTATACAGAACAATATATAGTGTACTCTTAATAATGGTATAGCATGTTATCAATTTTAGTAACAGTGTATTGTGTTATACAGAGTATTATAGGAAGTAATTATATGTGATAATAATAATACGAGGGGGAGTTCAAGTCAAACTGGGACTTTTGATTGTGCAGAATAACAGAACACAAACTCTATTGCTCTAAATAATCCCTCTATATAGTTATTCAGAGGCAGTATTGGAAGGAAACTAAGTACATTTATTTTTGTTACTGTACTTTACTTGAGTAGTTTTATTAATTGATAATTGATTTTATTTTACTCCACTACATCCTACAGCAAATATCTGTACTTCTGTACTATCTGTACTTCACTACGTTTCTGTATGGCGTTGTGTTACTTAACCAGAGTGGTGTGTAGTATATATATATATATATATCTCAACATGCTGACTATTATGTATTAAATACCAAATTTGCCTTCCCTGATCATGTAGCAGGTGTTTGAAGTCAGAAGTTGAGATGGTTGGAGATAGCAAAAGAGTGTCTCTCTCTCTCTGTGCCACTATGACTTAAAGGAAACAGTGAGCTAATACAAGTACCTTTAATACTTAAGTATATTTGAAGGTGAGGACTTTAATACTTTTCTACTCAAGTAGAAATGAAAATAAGGGACTTCTACTTTTACTTGAGCACTATTTGCCCTAGGGAATCTCTACTTTTTCGTGAGTACAGGATATGTACCACTTCTGTTTGTAGCTGGATCATAGCTCTTCACAATCGAATTGAAATGCACACACTCAGACTAATGATCTAGCGCCGGATTAGCTGGCAATCAACACGTGACCATGGGAGTGCACGTAATATTGGGAGAAATGCAGAGCTGGAATGTAGCAGATTTTATCAGAACTCACCACTTCTCAAGAAATGCTCCGGTTCAGATAAAATCTGCAACATTCCTGCTCCGAACTTCTTCGCACATCACATGCATTCTCGCTGATTATGATTTCCAGCTATTCCAACGCTAGCTCATTAGTGAGTTTATGTGTTTCCCGCTAACACGCAGTGCGCTTTACCAGACAGGATGAAGCGATTCGAGGCTCAGCTCACAGCAAGTCCGTACAAACTCTAGTGGGTTTATTATAGCAAACCCTGAGGTCTCATAGGTGCTCCGTAGGGAAGTCGTTAAAGTTAAGTAAGTGGGCCCGTATTCACAAAGCTTCTTAAGCCTAAAAGTTGCTCCTAGTGACAAAATCCTAGGAAAATTCTTAGAATTATGACATTTTCTTAGAATTTCCCCTTAAATTTAGGACTAAATCTTGGTAAAGATAAAAATGATTTACATCTTAGCCCTAAAAACAGCTCCTAAGGTAAAACTTGTTTTAGAGAGGAGGACTTTTAATAGGCTTAAGAGTTTCTATAGCAGAGGACACAATGGTGGAAAGACGAAATATTCTCCAAACACGGAACATAAAGCTAAAAGAAAACACCGCTCTTCTGTCCAGTTTGGTTTTCTTGTTGTTTTACTTCCTTCCATCTCTCTTGGATTGTTGATTACATACCATCCAAAAGTGCAACTTAAACAGACCATTTTGCTCCCATCAATCGAAAATGGATTCAAAGTAATAAAATCAGTCTGATAAATAAATTTAAGAACTTAAATATAGTAACAATAGTAACAATATATTACAGATATATATTAAGAATATAATACAGATATTTAGCCTAAAACAGCAACTTTGCACAACATAGCCAGTATTCATGATTATACAATTTATTTATATACAAAACACTATCATTTCACTGTCTATCCTATTATCATATATTCTATTCTCACAAATTACGCATTTTAAGACCTTTACAGGATTTTTTTAAATCAACCAATCACAGTCCTTAAATTGCTGCATCATCCCTAGCAACAGGGTCGACCACACCCCCTCACTAAGATAAAGGCTTTTGTACTTTCCTTCCTCAGAGTTGCTCTGAGAAGTTTCCTAAATCACTTTTAGTCTAGGACTCCCAGCTAGGACTTTTTAGGCTAAGATAGGAGCTCTCTGAGAGAATTCTGAGAAGCGTTGTGAATACGGGCGCAGATGTTTAGCATTTTCAGAGTGTGACACGGTCTGTAGCGGAGTGTGAAGTACATTGTAAGTGATTTGTGAGTACTGAACACAGGAGCGTTTTCTGGCTAATGCAAAGCTAATGTTTAGCAACCATGAACCTTCAAGAATTAAATTTTTTCCCCCAATACTCTTTAATTAAATTTAATTAAAAATGAAATTCTTGAAGGTTCATGGTTCTCTCAGAGAGCTCCTATCTTAACTTAAAAGTCCTAGCTGGGAATCCTAGAACAAGAAATGATTTAGGAAACTTCTCAGAGCGACTCTGATTAAGTAAAGTACAAAATCCCTTTATCTTAGTGAGGAGGTGTGGTTGAGACGTTACTAGGGATGATGCAGTAATTCAAGGACTGTGATTGGTTGATAAAAAAAAATCCTGCAAAGATCTTAAAAAAGGTCTAAAAAGTCAAGAACATATAACATATGTGCAAAACACACACACACACACACACACACACACACACACATTTTCTTTTGCATGCATGCTCACAGATTTAAAACTAGCCATTAACTATTTGTGGTTTTTTTGGTCAGAGTAGATGGAAGCAACATACTCTCTCTCTCTCTCTCTCTCTC
>JAOVVA010000036.1:721648-749968 GCA_028565275.1 Leiocassis micropogon | reverse complement strand
ACTAGCCATTAACTATTTGTGGTTTTTTTGGTCAGAGTAGATGGAAGCAACATACTCTCTCTCTCTCTCTCTCTCTCTTACACACAAACACACAGATTTATTCGTTCTTCCTACCCTGACTTTCCAGTCTGTGTATGAACGGAAACTGGGAAAGGGTGAGAATATCCACAAAACCAGGAAGAATCTGTGTATTGCATTTCCACACACACATACACACACACACACACACACACACACACACACACACGAGACACAGACATTGAGAGAATCTCTTTTTCCTGAGCACATTTTCGTATGATTCCGCCTCTACAAACCCCACCTCTCAACATTTGACCAGACCAAGACGGTTTACTTTGCGTCTCTGTGTGTCTGTCTGTGTGTGTGTGTGTGTGCGTGTGTGTGTTTCAGGTAAGAAAGTGTGGGAGGTGGAGCGAGGTGTGCAGAAGCTGCAGCTCGCTGGAAAACGGCTGCAGCTGAAAGCAGGGTCAGAGGTCAACCTCATGAACACGGGGACGAAGCCGGCGAAGCGCTCGTCCTTCAGACAGTCACTGCTCCCGTTCTGCTCGGATAGAACGCAGGTACCGTCTCATCTCGTCTTCAGGACTGCGCCGATTAGTTCACTAGAACGGCAGCTCGGACGTGAGCGCAGGTTTATACAGTTAATATATAATAAAGGTGCAGAGTGTTTATCGCTGCTTTAACACAAGTGAGAATCATAAACTAAAACTGATGTGTTTTTCTTTAAGAGTGTGAAAAAACTGCTTACTGGTATATATGCTAATTATAGTAATAATAACACACTTTTGCACACACAGTGATAAATTATTAGACACAAACACATGAAGTCTGTGAAGCTCCTCAGGCAGAAACCAAGGCTGTAAAGTTACACAACGTTTTTGTTGTGATGTAGCACCATCTAGTGTTCAGAGTGTGAAACCTCAGCCTACAACCCTGATGATTATTCTATTTCATTTTGTTTTTAGTGTTTTCATGAAATACTTGTATCAGTGATTTATATTAATAAATAGTTATTATTGTATAATTTATTCTGACACTTGATACTGTTTGTAATAGTTATTATAAAAGAAAGTAATAATTATATAAAAGAAATAAATAATTTACTTAAATTTCAGAAGCGTGAAACATTTGTGACATAATTTGCATATAATTTTATAATTCATTTTTATTAAACCTGATTTCAGCTCAGTAACTTCTCTCTGTGTGTGTGTGTGTGTGTGTGTGTGTAGGGAGGGTTCCTGACTCCACTCCTGCGTAGAACGGCCTCAGCTAAGCTCTCTCTGAAACGCTCTCCCTCCACACTCCTCATCGAACACGGCCGAGTCTTTCACAGGAGGAAGGTTCGCTCAAACACACCTCACACACACACACACACACACACACACACACACACACACACACAAAACAGCCTGGTAAATGAAATGTTACTGTTAAATATTGTTAACTGAGCATTAATTATTATTATTATTATTATTATTATTATTATTATTATTATTATTATTATAACATGCATTTCACTGAATTTAAGTTTAATGTAAAAAAGTTCATGAATGCATTAAACACTGAATAATTTTTAAGATATTTCTAACTATTATTTAGCTTATTATCAATAATATTTTATATAATATCATCTATAATAAATATCCAGTATCTTTTTTCTTCCTTTTCACGTTCAGTTTATGTCTCATATTTAAACATTTATGTAATTAATGTAAAATTAATAATTTTGAACTGACCGTTTTAATCTTACAAATGCAAGGTTCATCAGTTTATATTTACCTAATATTAATGTAAGCTCTCTCATCATTTAATCATCTCCAAATGAACATTAAATGTTTCTTCTTCTTCTTTTTCTTCTTCTTCTTCTTTTTATTATATATGTATATGTATTATTAAATGGAATATCTGTTATTATTATTATTATTATTATTATTATTATTATTATTATTATTATAAAATATTTGATTTAATTTTTTATTATTATTATTTTCAATTCTGATACACCCTTAAGTCCATGTGTTTCTTTAACCTTTATCTGTTGATTGATTGATTGATTGATTGACAGGAGTGGGAGACGAAGACTTCAGCTTGACCTGGACTCCTCATCTCCTCATCTTGTACACATTCCTGTCCTGTTTATTATTATTATTATTATTATTATGAATTGCACTGAGAATAATATTATTACTGAGCATGTGGATCATGCAGGGTTTTTTTTTTTTTCGTTGTAATTTTTTGTAAACATGTTTTGGGGTAAAATGTTTCTTTATAACAAACAGCTGCAAGTTTGAGTTTCTTATGGCTTTATTCCTCCTTAATCTCATCTGCATTAACTTCCCTTAAATCAGTGGAGAGAAAATAGAACAGGAATAAGTCCACACTGCAGTCTTAGTCGTGTGTGTGTGTGTGTGTGTGTGTGTGTGCGGTGAGAGTAATTACCTCCACATTAACACTCTGGGGTTTTTCCATATCGCTGCACATTTTTATACATAAGTCTGTTATTTTAATGAAGTTCTTTAATAATGACTTTTTTATCCTTTTTTATAAAGCATGGAGTCGTGATCAGTGCAGTTTTGTAATTTGGTGTTTTTATATCATGTAAGGTTTTATTCTGTAAAATTGGTAACTGTGGTATGATGATGAATCTGTTTATAATGTTTGTATAATAAATAAAACTGTTGGATAACAAACTGCTTCTCTTCTACTGATGACTTTGTATAAAGATTATGTTTATATTGAACTAGATAACAACCTTTTATTAAATATATATAATTTAATTATTGTATTTTTAAAAAAGTGCTTCGAGTCACATGTTACAAAATGTTGTTTAGCAACAGAGAAACATCTGTCTGTCTGTCTGTCTGTCTGTCTGTCCATCTGTTCAGTGTGTTATTGAAGACAAACACATGAGAATAAAAAGCACTTGTTGCTGAGAACAGAACACCTACTGAACTTATTCCAGCGTGTAATAAGGTTATGATTTTTATTTCCTTGATGTTGAGGACAGATGATGATGATGATGATGTTCCTAACCCCATGTGTCCCTGCTGCACCCTTGTCCTCCCTGCTGTGTCCCGTCACTACACCCTCATTCTCCTGAGTTAAGAGGAGCAGATAGAGAACATGATGTGAGGGATTTAAGGATCTATCAGTAACTACATCCTGATCCTGGTGCACTGGGTTCAGGACCCAACGCGGTCTGACCGAGGTGGTGCAGTGCGAGGTGTGATAGGGGCTCTGAAGTAAGAAGGTACAGGAAGATGTGAGGTTTATCTTCGTAGGTAACCATCAGGGTTGTAAACATCATGCAGCAGCTACAGGAAGCCATCAGAGGAAGTGCAGTGATGGAGCTCGGAGGCAGAGCTGCACCAGTCCAGTCTTGAACTGATAAGAGGCAGAACCAGCACCGGAGTGGGCGTGTCAGACTGAGCAGAAAAGGGCAGACGGTTGTCCAGGGTTATGTTGAGGGGGCGTGAACTGAGCCCGAGTTCTCCAGGGTGATTATGAGATCCTGATCCTGGATGGACAGCAGAGAGTGAGACACCTGAGGCCATGCGAGGGGAAAACTTGTACACTCAAGCACCTGAGTGCACATTAGCACCACCAGGGGTAGAAATATGAGTAATAGTAGTGGTATTATTAGACTCAGGAGTGGTAGTAATAGTGTATAAATAGTAGTAGTAGTAGTAGGAGGAGGAGGAGGAGGAGGCCTACTACTACTGTAGTATATGGAGCCAAAGCTTTTATATGTAATATGCCACATTGGCCACCAGGAGGCAGTACTCTCCCAGGTAAATGTTCAAACCCATCCCAGATAAACACAACTGAACTACTGCTCAATCCCAAATATCCATTTACTGCCTACATCTGTACGCCATCTAGGAAGCTAAATACTGATTAGTAGGAATCATATGATTATTATTATTATTGTTATTAGTGATAGTTTTAGGGGCAATAGTATGAGTAGTCGTTTTAGTAATAGTAATACTATTAGGGGCAATAGCAGGAGGAGAGGTGGTATGGTGGCATAGTGGTCAGCACTGTAGCTCTAGGTTCTGCCTTACGGTCTGTGTGCATGGACTTTGGTTTCCTTCCAAAGATCTACAGATTAGGTATGATTTTAAAAAAAAAGAAAGAAAAAAAAGTATATATATATATCTATTAGGTTAATTGGCATTCCCAAATTGCCTGTAGTGTGTGAATGTTGCCCGGAGGTCCTACCATGGATGTAAAATGGGAATAAATACAATATTGGCTTTGACGGTCCTTAGTTGGACCACAGAGATTTAGTCTTTTCAGTACTGTATATTTTTGTACATGCTGTATTAGGGAAAGCTTTTGTAGTAAGGAGTACTTTTACGAATATGAGTAAAATTATGGACAATAGTAGTAGGAGTGGCAGTATTATTACTAGTAGTACTATTAAGGAGAGGAGAAGTAGTAGTAGTTATAGTAGTAGGAGTAGTATTATGGGTAATAGTAGTAGGAGTAATGTTAGTAGGAGTAGTAATAGTCCTACTTTAGAGCTAAAGCCTGTACGTGTAATATCACAGATTGGCCACCAGGAGGCAGTACTCTCTCAGGTAAATGTAAAACCTTGTCCCAGGTAAACACAACCAAACTATTGCCCAATCCCAAATGTCCACTTACTCCCTACACCCGTACACCACCTAGGGTTTTATACATACTGAGTTCTCCTGACTATCTAGTGCACTACAGCATAGACGCTGTTTATTTTTTTATTTATTCAGGACTGGACTCTGTGCCTTCTTCCGGCTCTCCTCACTGGTGTGTGTGTGTGTGTGTGTGAGAGAGAGAGAGAGAGAGAGAGACTTAGAGAAATAATCAGGATGAAGTATTTAAAGGTCCCCCTGTGTCCTGGTGTGTGTGTGAGTGAGTGTGTGTGTGTGTGTGAGTCCAGGCTCGGGGGGTAGGGGTCTGGGCAGGAGTGTTTTCAATTGTAAATGAAGTTTGGTTGCGACACACACACACACACACACACACACACTGACCAGGGCTCTGTCTCAAAGAGAGGCCTAGTGCACTGTGGAGGGTGTAGGGAGCAGTGCAGTGTCGCACCCTGAGGAGGGCACTTGTGTAGGGGGGGGGAGGGGTGAATGGGGCAGGAGGCGGTGTTCCCAAAACAGGAAAGGAAGCGAGGGAAGGAAGAAAGGCTGAGCTGAACACCACAGGTGGGACGATGCAGGAGGAACATCCGCCTCACTCCAGTCCACTGTAATTCCTACACACTTCCCTCCAGACTGGGATTAAACTGGGAGTCTTGGATTTCCGCGCAGCCCGATCGGGTTTCCTGCCGGATTGTGTTTCCCCGTTTCCGAACTGCAACATTAACGGCCGCAGCAGGCAAGTGGAACCTTCACAGCGCTACAGAGTAACCGCGCGCTCTCACATCAAACGGGCAGCGCGAGCGGCGCGGGCAGCGCGAGCGAGCTCACAGGAGGACACGGAGGGGGGGAGGACGAGGAGGAGGGGGGATTAAAGGGAAAAAAACAAGATGTTAGTGATCGAAAACCGATGTGATCTGCTGTCGGTGTGAGCTCGGTGTGAGCTCGGTGTGTGTTCGGTGTGTGTTCGGTGTGAGCTCGGTGTGGGCTGTTTAGTTATAAAGTTACTGTAGTTAACAATCGAACACAAATGTATCTGCTTCATCCAGCTTTAAGGTTTATTCCAGTGTCACATTCAGCTTTAATCTCTCCACAGATCAGGGAATCACTCGGGGCTCGCGCGCACATATAGGGGAATTAATGTATTAAACAGAAATCCAGCTCCAACAGATCGAGAACACACAACCGTCTGTAGTGTGTGTGTGTGTGTGAGCTCGATATTAAACACTACCTCTGATTCAGGAGGGTGAAAGTAGCTTCAAAATCATTGAGTAGCCGGTTCTAATCAGTCAGTATCAGCTTTCATAGGAAGAATGAACCTGTACTGTTGTGCCTGTTTGGGGTATTTGGGGCAGTTAGTCAGACACCAGACACGCGTACCTCCGAGATCAGGGCTTTATTTCACCTGAATATGGGCAGTGTTACAGACGTAACTCTGTAAATCTGACTATTTAACTAAGCGAAGCTAAGTTTTATATCAGCATCAGATAAACTTTAGCTCACATGCTACAGAGGTCTTGGTAATGTTTATCTCGGCTAACTTCACAACATCATTTTTCAACATTGAAAAAATCCGTGAAATCAGTTTTAAATGTTTTGAGATGAAAAGTCATAGACTTTTCTTTTTCTACTACAGAAACATAAAGCGTTAGAACTTACAACATTTCATATAACACTAGCTAAGTTTAGGTATTAAAACTAGCATGTAGTTTTTCATAGATGAAACTGTCGTAGTTTAGCTGTTAACTAGCAAAACTAGCATATACAGTAATTGTATTTCTTTTTCTGTATGAAACTAAGCAAGTTTAGTTATTAAAGGTCGAATATAGTTTGATTTCAATATATAAAACTAGCTACGTTTCATATCAATGTCAAGTAAACTTTAGTTTATATAGTTATACATTTAGCTCATGTGGTGCAGAGGTATCGTTTTAGTAATGATGATCAGTGCCAACTTCACAGTTTCTCGGGAAAACTTAACACTGAAAAATCTGGGAAATCACTTTTGAAATGTTTGAAGACGAAAAAAATCATAAAGGTCTATAACAACATAAAGCATTAGACTTTACCATATTTCGTAGATTTATTGAACTGCTTTGGTTAAGCAAATTTGACCTCAGCACTAGCCTGCTTTAGCCTGCTTTAGCGGTGTTAGCATGTTAGAAACGTACTATAAAAAAAAAGACTAATTTTATATATAATATGCATTTGTTTACAAAAACAAGTTAGAGTAGTATTGTCTAATAACTTTTTTAGTATGATTTAAAATATGCATAATATGTTTTATACTTAGAAATTAAACTAATTATCTTCTGTATCTGTGGAAATATGTAGATTCATGTATTTTTAAAACTTTTCTAGTTAATAATACTTAGTTTAGTTTTTGTCTTTTTAAATTCAAGACACAAGTTTAAGTGATTTTGTGAGAAATCCTTCGCTGTGAACTGCATTTACGCACTGAAGACGTGTTTTTGTTTTTGCCCTTTTTTTGCCCAGAAGTGACAGCAAAACGCACCAGGTTTATAGTAGCTGTGTCCTGCGTACTGGAGCTGCAGCTTCACACCTGTGACTCGTTCACTTCAGTGCAGAGTCAGTTTTATTTATGGTGAAACACAGGCTGCTGTTGTGGGTGTGTGTGAATTTCACTATGACCCTGTGACTCTCACCGCAGGGATTCTAATCCAGTTCAGCACACACTTTAGATAAGATACATGTTTCTGCTTCAGTACACACACACATACTTGTGTTAAGAGTGTTTTCTATATTATATGTATAATGTGTCTGTATAAACCAGAAATCCTGCTCGCCCTGTTAGCGGTGTTAGCGGGCGTCCCTCACCGCGTAACTGCAGTCATCATCGCCTTTTATGTCACGCTGTGAGGTTATAATGATATTTCTGCTGAGACTTTGGAGGAGCAGTGTGAGGAGTGGCAGCGAGTTGAACACACACACACACACACACACACACACACACACACACGGTAGCGAGCGCGAGGATGTGCACGCGGGTGGGTAATCCTCGGGTCAGCTCATACTCTACAGTGATGATGCGTGTCACCGTAATCTGTAGTTCTGTAGTTTGGGGTTTATTTTTGTTCTAACTTTAACATTAATTGTATTCTCAGCATCATTGATTATGCGTGTAAACGTGAAGCTCGTCGTGGTAACGCTAGATGATGATGACTAATGATGATGATATTAAGAATGTTTAAAATGATAACAATGTTAATGATAATGTCTGTGGTCTGTCTGTGGTCTATGTATGCATGCATGCCTGTCTGTGAATGTCCATCTCTTTCTGTCACTGTGTGTGTGTGTGTGTGTGTGTGTGTGTGTGTGTGTGTGTGTTAATTCCAGTGTTTGAAGAGTTGCTTTTGTTCTTGACGAGTGCATTGATCGAGTGCATTTGCCTCTGCACAAACTGGCCAAACCAGCATCTCTCTCTCTCTCTCTCTCTCTCTCTCTCTCTCTCTCTCTCGTTTTGACAGACATTTAATCAAAGATAAAGTGACTTGTAAACATTATTTAAATATTTTAAATTTATGTCCATAATAATAATAATAATAATACTAATACTAATAATAATAATAGTAACACACTCTCTCTCTCTCTCATTCCCTCATTAACTCTCTTGCTCTTATTCTCTCTTTCTCATTCTCTTCCATTCAATCACTCTTTCTCTTTCACACACGCATACACTCACTCACACACACACACACACACTCACAGCAGTATATTGGTGTTATAATACATTAGGTCGAGGTATTAGCAGATGGGGAAAGTGCATTTGTGTAGTGTGTATGTTCTGACAGGATGTAGTCAGGGTTTGTTATGCAAAATTGTGTGTGTGTGTGTGTGTGTGGGTGTGAAGAGTAAGTCTGAACAGCCTTTGTATGCAATGAGGGTGTGTGAGTCTATGAGAAGACCTGGTATGTGTGTGTGTGTGTGTGAGAGCGTGAGTTTAGAGCTGATGTATTGATCATGGTTCCTCTGAAGTTTCCAGCTGAAGCTCTCAGTGTTGCGGCGCTCAGATCAGATCAGATCCCGTCGGGGTCACTGCACCGATGATGTCACTGCACTCGGCTCCCTTCAGTTTATTAACGAGATGAAAGACCTGCCCAGGATAAGGGATTCCCAGGTTCTCCTGTGTACGTGTGTGTGTGAGAGGTTACAGACGGGTTACAGCTGTGATTTGACTCCTCGGCCAGAGGAGGCGCTTCAGACGACGACTCATTCACATGGTGTAGTTTATTTACTGTCGTTAATAAGTCTATAACTAGTTAGTTAACCCACACTAACCAGGACCGAGAGAATGCTGTTATGGTTAAACACGTGTGTGTGTGTGTGTGTGTGTGTGTGTGTGCGCAGGATCATCATAACAAACATTCTGAGCGGTGTTTTCTTGTTGTCTGTAAATAACTGTAAAAGCGCGGCTGTATAACGAGCTGCTATTAGTCAGATACACATCAGTTCATTCAGCCTGCAGAGGAAATCCACAGATCAACATCACAGTGCGTTCTGTTAACAATGAGCGCGGAAATCTGATCAGAACACACAAAATTCAAATTCTGTCTCGTTGCTGCAGAGCTAGACCAAATGACTGATAACACATCTACTGATAACACACACACTGTTATTTTTATTATTATTATTATTATTGTTGTTGTTGTTGATTATTTTGGAGTTTTTGTGTACAACAGTTCTGTAGATCTCGTCCAGTGAATGGAATTATGGGACGTGCACGAGACAACGCAGGAGGAAATAAACAGATCATTTGAGCAGCTGCAGTGACGTTATGGACCTTTAAGCATAATAATAATAATACTAATACTAATACTAATAGTTATAATAGCATCAGTGGTATAATGTCTGTTTTATTATACATGACCTATAAAATCCGTCAGTAATTAGTGTGTGTGAGAATTTTAGGGGGAAAAATCCATTAATATGTAATATGTGTGGGAATTAATGCATCACCACACACGTTATTTATTACATGTATAATAGAGATGATCCGGTCGTGACCAGAATCGTCTGGTTTTCAGTGTGACTGGCCGTGATCAGACCCGGGTATAAACCATTCTGTACCGAGCGCAGAAGCTTCCGAGTGACGCAACAGAAACATGTTTATGGCGTTACAATTTCGAAACTCACACACTGTGATGAAAAAAAACTCTGATCTGACTTTTTCTCCAAACTCTGTGAGAGAATTAATCTCAAACACACACACACACACACACACACACACACAAACACACACACACACAGCGGTATCACAACACCACCAGCGCTAATTACAGTACAAGTCCCTTACAAATGAACATTCGACTTACAAACTTTTGAAGATATGAACTATGGATCACATGACCAGTGTACATCGTCACGTGAAGTCTGCATCCACTGCAAGTGGGTGTGCTGTAGTGTACACTACTGTAGTCTAGTATACTGTGTCTAGCCAATTGTCTAGGTAACCTAGACAATCTAGACAATGTTTGTTGGATTTACTGATTTGTTCGTATGTAGGGGACTTGCTGTAGTGTTTACAGTCGTTAGACGCTTCCTGTCAAGTTGAGTTTTGAGACTTTGGAGGTGTTTGAGGCGGTAATATGTCAAATTTCTTTATATTCCTACAGGTGGCGCTCTCTGAACTATGTCCTTCCCGTGTGGTACGAGTGAATTATTTCTAAATAAGTTTGTTTATAAATAATAATTCTGGGGGATGATGTAACAGAGAGAGGCGCTGCTCAGTAACAGTGTAGCTTTGTGTTGAATTTAATTTAAAGTTAAATGTTAAACTCTTGTATTTGAAGTCAGTTTGTATTGTGTAAGTACTGAGCTTGTTTTTTAAGTAAGAAACCTAATGTTATAAGGAACGAGACGCATTTAATTACTCATGTTCAGTTCAGTTCAGTTATGAAGCTGTTGAATAAAGCTCAGGTTTAAAACTTTTCAGTTCTGACTCAACTTTTTATTAACAAAAACTGAGAACTATAATATATAATATGGATTGGGGATATTTATGAAATGCTGATAGAGAATGGCAGTGGGGTACGGTGATGATATGGTATCGGGAGGTGACTGCTGATCTCTAGTGTGTGTAATGCGTGTAGTGTGTGTAATGCGTGTAGTGTGTGTAATGCGTGTAGTGTGTGTAATGCGTGTAGTGTGTGTAGTGTGTGTAATGCGTGTAGTGTGTGTAGTGTGTGTAATGCGCGCTCGCGCTCCAATCCTGGAAACAGCTTGTTCAACCCTCAGGCGATAATGATTTGCATTGAATCTGCATTGCTCAAACACACACACACACACACACACACACAGGCACACGCAGTGTGTTAGAGAGACTTTTATGTCTTTACAATGAGAAGTCAGCTTCTGCGCTCGACAACAATGCCTTCTATCACGTTATGTCTCGCTGGAGTCTGATGGTGTTTTAATAATAAACCCTCGTCTGGTGTCTGCGGGCTCCAGTGTCGTCCTCACCTGTCGCTCTGAATCATCTGAACGCGCTCGTGCAAAGTGTTCCTGAATACACTGATCAGTGCTGTGGGCTTATCACACTGTGTGTGTGTGTGTGTGGAATAGAATGTAAAATAACTGATTGATTGTATTGGTAAGAAGAGGAGCTTAAGATGCGGTGAGATCCAGCGCTTTACACACAGACAGGAAGTGGAATTTTAGTGGTCGAGCCAGTTGTGTTTTTTTTTTTTTTACAATTTTTTAATTTATTTATTTATTTTTTTTGTTTACGGGAGACTTCAGGCACAGTGCAGTGATGGAGTCCTGTCCTCACTCCAGGACGTTTCCACATGTTTGGGCCGTTAAAGGAGTTCCTGGGAGGCCGGGGTTTCAGTTGTGACTCAGACAGACAGTCTAGTCATGTCTCCGGCGTACTGAGAAAACTTTGTACCTTGATGGTGTCCAAGCACTAGTGAGACACTGGGATAAGTGCATTAGTGTATCAGGGGATTATATAGAGAAATAAAGGGAGTTTAAGAGCGTTTAAATCCAGCTGAAAATGAGCAGTGAGGTGAAGGCTATCACACTCTTCCTCTGAGACACACACCTTTACAAACCCCAGCTCACACACTGTTCAGTGGGGGTGTAATACACCTTGGTTGATGTGAGGGCGTGTGTATGCCCCTCCCCCCCATGGGAGGGCGTCCAATCTGGGCGAACGCTTCTCTGTTGCGCCGTCCAGGAGCCCGTACTTGTTAATTTGTCCGGCCAGTTCCGGTCGATTCGTGCATCTTTAATGTTAATATAAATTTCTTGGTGAAATAATAAAATACCGTTGGTGCTTATCTGCTCATTTGAGTAATCGATTCTTTTCTTAGCGGCTTGTTCGCTCACACGGTCACCTGATCATTTCCTTATGCTTTTAATAACTTACACGTTTACTTAGTTTAATCAGTAACTTGATTATTTTCTTTATGTAGTTAATAGCGAGCGTTCTTTCTTTTTTTACAACCTTGTTTCTTATTTTGGTAATAATTTAAGAAGTCATTTAGTTTCTGGTTTACTTGCATCGTTTTTTCCCCTTGTAACGTGCTTTATTACTTAGGTTGCTACTTGAGAAATAAAAAAATGCTGACTTATTTACGTGGATAGGCAACTTATTAATGTATGTATTTTTATAATTTATTGTTGTTGCATGTTTCTGTAATTTCTGATTTGATAGCTGCTTGTTTTCACCATTACAGTTACCCCATTACTTGCTTGGGACCTTTTTTAGTTACCTACTCAGTTGGCCTTGTTGATTATGTAATTACTTTATTACTTGATTAGATTTTTACTCGTTGCTTTATTGATGCTGTGAGTGAACCGAACTGTTGCAGCAAAAAAAAACAATTCCAGCCTACAGATGAAACCCAAGATGGACGCACCACCCATATTGCATATGAGGACACAATAGGAAAAGGGGACAAAGGGAAAAAAAGGAAAGCGGCTAGAACACTGCAAAAAAACAACAGCAGCAAAACAAAACCTAGTGGGACAAACTTTGCTGAAGTTCTGGACGTGACACTCGGGCCCTAGCACACTTAATCAATGCAAGTTGTAGAGTGTTGCACAATAAACCTCACCAGCTGCTCATGAGTCAGACACAGACACGGGACAGGACTGCAGCTGGTCGGCCTGAGCACGATCACAGTGCGTGGACATGATGGGTGACTTTCCACCTCTGTACCTTTTGTGAGAAGCTGAAGTTGACAAAACGTTTCGGGTGTATTAAAGCGCTCAGATTGCGGTTAACCCTCGCAGGGCCGGTGCGGGCTCTCGTCCAGCCGGCTGTTTGTTCACACCAGTCATTGATTGTGTTCAGTTAGAGTTTAATATGCGGCAATAAAGGTGTAGCACATTTACAGAAATTTACAGCAGCTTTTATTGTCTGAGTAAAGTTCATTTTATGATTTGACATCTGGTCACGGTCATGATTAGAAGCGAACTTTATAACGAGCCAAAAGTTAAACCCGCAAGAACCTGTGCACTAGGGGTTGCTAGTTACCTGCTGCCTCGGTTACTGTGACGTGACTACGAGGCTGTAACTCGGTTGTCTACTCGGGTACTAACCAGTTTTGTCTTGACCTGACTTCTCGGGTACATTGTGACCCACATGCTCAGTTAGCGAGTGACCCACGCGTTACATTGTGCTTATCCAGGTTACTTTGTAACTGTCGACTCTGTGATCATTGACTGACCTGTTCAGTTATTTTGTGACGTGCCCGTCTGCTCGGTGACTCTGTGATTTGCCTGTATGATTCATTGCTTGGGAACTTGATTACATGTTTTGTGATTTGTGCACTTGGATAACGCTTGACTTGTTTACTTGGTTACGTGGTGAGTTTGTTGCTTGGTCACTTTTGACTTGGTTTATCGTTGACATGGTCACTTTTTGACTTTGCTTGGTTACTTTGTGATTTGTTTACCTGGTTACTTTGTGACTTGGTTACTTTGTCAATGTTTGACTTGGTTACTTTTTTTGGTTGTTTTTACAGGGTTGCTTGCTCACTTTGTGACTTGGTTACTTGTTCACATGGTTACTTGGTTAACTTTTTACTTGGTTATTTGTTTGTTATTTTGTGACTTAGTCACTTGGTCACTTGGTGACTTGGTGACTTCGTTCATTGTGTCACTTGCTCACTCGGTCCCTCACTCACTTTGTGGTTATTTGGTGAACCAGTTACAAATGGACTTTGTGCCGGTTTTTTTGACTTATTAATCAGGTTAACTTGTGTGTTTTTCCTTTTTAACTTGGTTACTTTGTGACTTGCTTGTCTGCTCTGTTCATTATAGTTCTGTGACTTTAACTTGCCCGTGTCGTTAATTACGATGTGACTTGACGACTAAGTTTGACCTACTTGTGACTTTGCGACTTTCCTATACTTTGTGTCCTGCGTGCCTGTGTGGATACTTTGTGTTACTAGCTATCTTGGTTACTTGGCGACCGGCCTGAGATTCTGAGCCGGATTCTGAGAACCAAAACAAACTTTGGAAGGTTTTGATAATTCACACTGGCTCAGAATCAAAAGTTTGACCTAATCTTGTATAACTCCTCTAACACTACAAATCTTCTTTTTACTTAAAAAAGACTGTTGCCGAATAAACTACTAGTAGAAAGAGCTCTGTCGCACTGAAAAGGAAACCGACATCAACTAATTTATCGACAGACTTCATCTACATCTGTTCCTCTTCAGTGGGTCATGCAGCGGGTCATGTGACTGGCTCTCAGCTATAGATGGTGACTGTGTACAAAGTTTACACATGGAGGTTTACACCAATGTAACGTTGCATGTTTATAGAAGATAAGAAGTGTGTGTGTGTGTGTGTGTGTGTGTTTGTGAGTTGCCTGCTGGATCCTACACTGCATGTTTAACATTCCAGCTGCGCAAAGGCGTTTCCTGTCGAAGACCGAGTTCCTCCAGCTCACCCTGGCCATCTCTCTCTCTCTCTCTCTCTCTCTCTCTCTCTCTCTCTCTCCGCTCCTCGTAGCGTTCTCGCCTCGTTCTGTCGTTCCTCTCGTTCTCTTGCTCTCTCCGGGCTTTAGTTTCACTCGGCCGCTCGTATCGAGTGTTTCGGATTAGGTTGTAGTCTGTCCGTGTAGGTCAGCTTCGCCGCCGAAGGGCAGGTTGTGTGTTTTCGGGTGGATTTGCATGCTTGCATGAGTCCACAGATGTGCGTGAGTGTGTGTGTGTGTGTGTTGCGCACATGTCTTTGTACGTGTGTCTGCACGTCACAAGCCTGTATTTGTGTTTAACAGAGTCTGTGATATGATACGGGTCGAGAATCCATCCAGTTGGTTGTGATTAGCACTTGAGCCTACAGTCAACAAGTGTGTGTGTGTGTGTGTGTGTGTGTGTGTGTGGAGGCTATTTGAGCTCTAGAGCGATCGCTGTGCAACATTGACACTGTCTGACCTCCCTCTCCATCTATCCCTCTCTTTCTTTCATCAGAGCCTGACTCCGCCCCCTTTTTCGTGATATGACATCATCCAGCGGTTGCCACAGAAACCAGGGCTCCACTGCAGACAGTTGACAGCCAGGCAGGTGAGTTATTATTATCGGATTGAAGACTGCAGGCGAGGCATGATTAGCTAATTATACGGGGCTAGTCCATTGTGTGCATGCGTGCGCGCGCGTTTATGTGTGTGTGTGTGTGTGTGTGTGTGTGTGTGTGTGTGTGAGTGAGAGCCGAAGGGAATGCTGAATAGTAAATCTGATAGTATCGGAAGCACATAAGTCTACTATGAGACTTCCAGATTGACATGTAGACTGCATCTTATTTCACTGCACGTGTGTGTGTGTGTGTGGCAACCATGTGTTCCATTAACATCGCACTGATGTATCCTCATGAGCTGTTCTCTAACTGAACTCCTGATTCCACCAGCAGTCATAGTGATTTATAGCAGTGTCTCTCTCTCTCTCACACACACACACACACACACGTGTGCGATCTGATTAATGGCCTGCCAGTGAAACAGTTCCCTGGCCCTTGTGTATCTGCAAAGCCAAAGTCCAGAGAGTGGTGTATGTTCCCCTGCCTGTACACACACACACACACACACACACACACACACACACATCGCTTATATAAGAATTACACAGTTTTATTTGGGTGGAGTGATTCTATCCTGCCAGTTTACGGTTTCAGGGCCAAGATTTATCCAGATGGGACAAATGATTTCACTCAGACGTCATTCTTTACAAAACAAGTGCACTTATATTGACTAGAAGTAGGGAAGATGAAGTGTAATGGGATTGGAGACCTGGATGTAGTGTAAGTTTTCTAAGTATGCAGCTTTCTGCATTCGGCCAAAACACAGTATTGCTGCTGATTTTATTATAATTCTTTTATGCAATGTGTGTGTCAAAGAATCTAATTCTGAAGTTTATGCAACATGGAAGTGACCGATCTCACATCCTTAATAATTTCAAGTTGCTGACTTCAGCTGTTTTGGAGAGATGATTTTATATGAGCCCCAAAATGGCCTTTTTTTTTTTAGCGTTCTTCTGTCTCACTTCAAACAAACATTATTTAAAATGCAAATTATTCATATTTCTTTGAGTATTGATACAAAAATTTGTGTAAGCGTCTAGAAGCTTATGGCCTGTAAACATTGTTGCTTCAATTTGATTTGTTTTAAAAACTTCTGCAAAAAATCTGTAGTGTCCGTAACCATGTCAAAAATGTCAAAGACGCAATGTCTTAACAATTTTAGAATAAAATTGAATGACATCTGAATGACAATTAAGATAATTAAAAAACAGTTACAAACACTACACCTAGGTCAAATACTTTTTAGCACCAATACCATGTTTTGGCCGATTCCAAGTCCAACCAAAACTTGGATAAGCTAAAAAGTCATCTGTCTCCTGACCATCATGCACACTTTTGTTCCTGGGAACTGAGAGGGCAAATGTGCATGTTCTGTCTGGGTGGCACACACCTATTCTCTCCTGTTAGTCACAGTGCCACAAATAAGTGTAAGGTTTGATGAATGTAGCATAGCATGAGCAGCAGAGTGAAAAGATGTAGTGGCTGCATGTGTCACAGAGAAGGCATGTGTTAGCCTCCACCCTCCCAGTCCTGTAACTTGAATAAGTGTGGTTGGTAATTGGGCGATTGAACAAATTTATAGAAAGTGGATTCTATTGAAAAAAAAAAAAAAAAAATCAGATCTTAACCTGGTTGACACTCAAAAGTAGTAAGGCTACATGTACAAAATGCAAAACCGAATTGACCCAAACAGGGCTGTAATTGGTTGAAGTTCCCCCAGAACAGGGGCCTATCTCAAAAAACTTAGATGCTGTTCTTGTTTCTCAGGTGCAGTGATGGCGGCCCAGGTGGAGCTCGAGCCTGGAGTGGTGAGCGGCCGTCTTCATTTGAGTCCTTTGACTGACTCGAGTAATAAAACCCTCATGGAGGATTCGACCATCATCAGTTCAGACCCCAAGAAACCAATCCCAGGCCCTAAACCAAGACTCACCCCAAAACCTTTTGCTGTTCAGAGAAATGCCACAATACGACCAATTCTTGCCCCCAAACCTCAACCAAAACCGAAACCAGAATCATTGACCAAGCCCGAGCCACCAAGTAAACTCAAGCTACCCTCTCCAGCCCCTAAATTAGGAACTAAACCAACTTCTGGGCCAAGCAGCAGTCCAGGAGATAAACCAGACCATTCTCCTCCTTTGAATGATCCTGATAATTCCAAGCCGTCTGAGATAGGAGGCCTGGTACGAAGAACAAGTTTGGGACCTTCTGCATCTCAGTCCAAGCCTACAGAGTGGCCTTTGCGATCCAAAACTGGTCCTTCTATAACTCGGGCAAAATCCTTGGGCTTCCTCAGTGGTGTTGGTTTAGAAGAGGATGTGAGTAAAGTAGTTGATGTGGTCGTTCGTCGTCCTCAGGAGACCAGAAGCTCCAGGCCAAGACCGGTGTCGGCCACTTTCTTGCCCGAACAAACTACATCTTCTAGTTCTGCCCCGAACCAGGTGAACAGACGACCCCTTTTGACAGATCTCACGGCCAAGTTTGAGTCCGTCACACAAAGGCAACCTGCACTGGGGGACAGCAGTAAGGAGAACACACCAGAGACACCTGCTGGTGAAGACGGCGTTAGGAGGAGAGAGAAACACCACACGGATTTGGATGCAAAGCTTTTGGAAAGAGCAGGAAGTGGTATAAAGAGGAGGATTAGTCTTCTGATGGACTCGTCCTCGTCCACGTTTTCAGTTCCAACCACGCGAGTTAACGAGCCCCGTTCTCCAGCGTCACCGATCGCAGACACTGATGGAGCTGTCGGAGTGAAACAGCGAATCAAAGAGCTCACAGAGGATCTCTCCCCTGCACCGACCCCGCCCCAGAAGCCACTGTTTAAGCCCCGCCCACTTCCAACAGATAGAACAAAACGGTAAGAGTTTTATTTAACTTGAATATACAGCACTAAGAAAAAATCCGATGGTATTTATATGCAGAGATTATGCTCGGGTGACCCCGTGTGGTATCTTGTCTTGCATGTAGCAATTTTGGGATTAGCAGCTTAAAGAATGTGCACAATGTTCTGATATGTGACACCGCTGCGCCTTTCTGTTTCTGTTCTCCTGCCGTACTGCATATTTCTGCTTAAAAAAAGTAGCTTTTTTTTCTCATTATCAGATTGCCATTGGAACCTGATTTAAATAAAATGATTTTTAAAATTAGCCCTTCTTTTCACTTTAAAGTCCCATATCACTGTAACTTCTCTGAAAGCACCATTTTAGTGTCTGCTGAGCCAATCAACAAATTGGAGGAGGAGCTTTCTTTTATGAGGTCACAGTAGGGGGAATCTAATTGGCTCATTAATATCTCAGAGTACAAGAAATTCATAGGACAAAAACGTAAAAATGGCACTAGAGACTCATCTGAACATGTTTAAGTCTTTCGGCCGCTCCCGCCGTGGGTTCGCCATAGCAGACCATCCGATCGACACACACATGTTTCACGCTGGACGACCTTCCTGATACAATCCAGTTTTATCTGGGCTTGGGGCCGGCTCTGTGTCCAGTTGCGGGTGTTTGGACATTGGGTGGGAATTGAACCCAGACGTTCCGCATGGCGGGCGAGAAACCTACCACTGAGCTGCTATTTCCCAGGACACCTGATGAAGTTCACATAACGGGTGCTCTATAAGCTTACAGCAGCTATAAAACAGGTCCTATAGAAACAATAACGTATTAGAATAATGTAGCTAAAAGCAGACTTTTTCGCTGCTTACTTTTACCTGTAGAACCTGGAAACTTAACACGAGCTGACATGTAACGCTGATTTATTCACAGATTCGCGTCAGATGCAGAGAGCACGAGCCCCAGTGAGTTTAAGGGTGTCCAGGAGGGAGCTGAGGAGCTGGGCAAAAAGGTGGGAGAACTTGCATCATCAGCAATAAAACAATAATCGAGAAAAATAGAAACATATCCATATTTATAGATGCAAGAAAGTTAAGAAGTAAAACAGTTTTAAAGTAAAACATGAAGGTGTAAAGCCACCAGTTTAACAATGTTCCTCAAAAGCCATTTGTTTTGGCATATTAACACCAGAATTGTGTAAAATGTTAAAATAACTCCATATTCAAACCTAAAAGTGAGTGTAAGATTCCAGCCACATCAGCCTCAGGACCTCAGGGTCAAAAGCTAAACCTGTCTATGCTGATTGACGGCATTCTGTGTAAGCAGGAACGTTTTGGTGTGCTGATTGGTGAGTTTGCTTTTGATGCGTCTTTCATTTCGGATAAAAAAAAAAAAACTGTTAAATAAACGAATACAGATTACAAAATCCTTTGTAGCAACAGTCTGCTGCTATTTTAACGTTATCAAAAGCTCACTGTATGGATAAAAGTGACTCGCCATGCAACGTGCTGTGAAGGTCAGCATGAACGATACCGCTGCTCTTGCTTCTTATTCTCACCAGGACGGCATACACGGCGCTAAAGACCAGACCTAAAGAGTGACTGTAAAGTTTGTAAACGTGAGCCATTTTTTCTGTGTCTTTGGCCATATTTTTGGACCTTTTAATTTCCATGTTGCCTTCCTTGTTGGCTTTCTTTTTTATTTTGTTTGATTTTGCTAAGAAATAATTTTCTTTGCCATACTAAAATTACTGTTGTGATCTGCTCACGATCTCCTCTATCGTCCGTTGAAATCTAGGTTTTACTATTTATAGTCGCAGAAATTTCTTTTCCCAGAAACTACTTAGAATGCAACAGAGGCTTGACCTGAAATGGCAAGCTGTAACTGACCTCACTCTTGGCTGGACCTTAGGTTTTAAGGAGGTAGAGGAAAAAAAAAAAAAACGCAGACAGTGAGCGTGAAAGGAACAAGCATGGAAACAAAAAAGGAGCACAAACGGGTTGGGCTAATTTGAAAAAAGCAGCATTGATGTCACAGAGGTGTGGTGCAATGACAGGTGTGTAACCTGAGCTGAGTTGAGTCATATTCTGGTGAAGACCAACCAAAAAAAGGGTGGTAAAGGTTAACAGGAGAGAGATGCCATAGAGGCTTTGACAGAGCAGCTTTATACACACACACAGCTCTCTTTCAATGCTGTACCTCACCCAAGCAACAAAGAAAGTGATTTTTGTTTTTTTTGTTGTTGGTGTCTTTGATCCTTGTTATGTTGATGCTCACATGATGAGCTTTTTTATATCTCATTTGAATACTCTTTTCCATAGTTCTCGTGCAGTTCCACTGCTTCATTTTAATAAAAGTACATGACCCTGAAATCCATGGTTGGCTTGAGGCCCAGTATTGTCAGGTTGACCTTTGCATCGAAGCCGACTAAGAAGGCCACGAGAGGCCTGCCCATCAGTTTGTTAGTTCAGCCGTTCATAATAAAAATAACAAAGCCGAAAGAAACACCAGTCTGGTTTATATGGTTTCATATTTCCTTTGCATTTGATATTTGGCTGACTTTTTAGTTCTCTGGTGTTGGCAATCTTTATGCAGTCTAATTGAAGAGAGAACACTTGTGCTGCTTGAGAAAATGAGCACTCACCACCTGTGCTGCAGAAGCCTATAATTATATGTGAAGTCTGCTACTGGTTCTTTTGTTATGATTATAATTTTGGGATCCAGCTTGAGGTTCTTGCTCATTACAGGCAAGGAGAGCAAGCCTAAGAAGCTGAAGTTATTATCACATGTATAGATGCACCTTATATTTAACTCGTATGTCTCTCAAAATTAATATTTGTCTTTCAGTCCAAGGACCTCCCTTCAGCTGGGGAGGCAAAGCCACAAGAAGACCAGAATGTAACCGGCGGTGTTCAGACTGTCAGAGCAGCACTTTTTGAGAATGTGGTGAAGAAACACAGCATCCAAATGATGGAGGATGCTAACTCCAGCTTGGTGAAGCCCACTCCCAGACAGCGTCTCTCTCTTCGGACCAAAGGAAGTGGTTTATTCAGTTCTCCGGATGATGAAGGTGATGGATCTTTGGTCAAGAGTTTGGGGTCTCCTTCCAGTCCAAAGCGCATCGATCATGTTTTTGACATGGTGACCTCTGTGGTTGAGGAGAGTCGTGCAGTTAGTGAAAACATTCCTGCTGCCCATTTGGAAGAGAAGGCTCTTACTCTGCGAAGGTCCAATGGAGGGGAAAGACTGCAGCAACCTTCTCTGAATGATGGAATTACAGGAAATGAAGAGAACAGCTTTACACAGGGGTCCAGTAACTTCTTAAAAGACAAAGACAGACAATCGACTGGTTCTCTTACGGAGAAGAGTAATACCCGTGTCCTTAGAGTGGGAGCGCTACCAAAATGGGAAGATCCATTTTTTGATGGAGAAAGAGGGTTGGAAATTGAAAAGCAAAGGGAGATTGTGAAGGATATGGAAGAAGTGATCCGGAGGCAGACGGAGGTTTACAAGGCTGCGAAAGCAGACATTGAAGAAAACGAGTTAGAAAATGAGGCAGAGATGGAAAGAGTTCCAGCACTCAGAGAACCGAAAGTACCAGAAACTGAGGATCAGCAGACGATGAGACCGAAAACGACTTATTTTGTCCTTACAGGTCAAATGAATGAGGTTGTCCACCAGAGTGCAGGAATAGATGAGGAAAGGATGTTTGGGAGTGATACAAGAGGAATAGCTAAAGACGGAGTTAAGCCAGAAATGACATTTGAGGACTTCTCTGTGAAAATAGGGCAAAGGGGTTTTCATAATCGAGCGCCATCAATGAGAAGGAACCAATCCTCTGAGCCACCCTTTAGGAAATCATCACCAGAAGGATTGCAAATCGCAGAGGGGGCACAGTGGCAAACAGGACCACAAAAATCAATAGAGCAAGAGTCAGAAAGACAGAAACTAGCAGAGTATGAAAAGATGAAGGAACTGGAACGACAGCATGAGTTGGAGAAAGAAAGGGAAAGGCAGAGAGAGCTGGAGAGAGAAAGGGAAAGGCAGAGAGAGCTGGAGAAAGAAAGGGAAAGGCAGAGAGAGCTGGAGAAAGAAAGGGAAAGGCAGAGAGAGCTGGAGAGAGAAAGGGAAAGGCAGAGAGAGCTGGAGAGAGAAAGGGAAAGGCAGAGAGAGCTGGAGAGAGAACGAGAGAGGCAGAGAGAGCTGGAGAGAGAACGAGAGAGGCAGAGAGAGCTGGAGAGAGAACGAGAGAGGCAGAGAGAGATGGAGAGAGAACGAGAGAGGCAGAGAGAGATGGAGAGAGAACGAGAGAGGCAGAGGGAACGAGAGAGGCAGAGAGAGATGGAAAGACAGAGGGAGAGACAGAAAGAAATGGAACGACAACAAGAACTGGAGAGGCTAAAGGAAATAGAAAGACAAAAGCAATTAGAAAAGGAACGTCAAAATCAGCTCGAATCCGAGAGGAGACGACAGATAGAATTAGAAAGAGAGAAGGAAAGATTGCTAGAGGTGGAAAGGATAAAGCTTCAGGAGTATGAGAGACAGCAGGAGAAGGAAAGAAAAAGTCAGTTGGAGCTTGAGAGGGTATGGGAAATTGAAAGACAAAAACAAATGGAGATTGAAAGGCAGAGAGAGCTTGAGAGGCAGAAAGAACAGGAAAAACAAAAAGAGATGGAGAGACAACCAGCAGAAATGGAGAGATGGATGCAGTCAGAAAAACAGAAGGAGTCTGAAAGGGAGGAACGGAGACTTCTTGATGATCTCAAGAAGATCCAGGAACTGGAGACACGCCACCTTCTTGAGTTTCAACTTCACAAAGATAGTGAACGGGAAAACAGGCCCACTAGGAGGAACCAGGAAAGAGTGGAAGGAGGGCAGAGAGAGGCAGAAAAGGGAAAGAGAACTGCAGAATCTTCTCTCCGGCCGCAAGTGCTGGACCTGGATAAAGTTTCTCTCGGGGATCGGTTTGGTACGAGTTTGAGCAGCGATCAGAGCCCAACACCCAGATGGAAGCAGCCTTCAAATCGTGATGAAGGAGTATACAAACCATCAATTTTGGATGTTGATTCTTTTAAGAACCAGACCCAATCTTTGGATGCTTTTGGAATGACTGCATTCTCAAGTTCGGATCCTGGTAAAGCCAAACCGATGACTCAGACTAGCGGAGCCAAATCATTATCTCCAATTCGTCCTCAGTCCTTGTTGCAGAACCTCCAGAGAGATGTACCTCCTCAGTCTAAGATGCAGGCTCCTTTTAAATCTGCCCTCTCAGAACAAGCAAGACTTCCACCACCACTTCAGCCCCAGATTCTGAACCAAGCAGTACCAGTTGAAACAGAAAGGCTTAAACCCCAAATGCAATCGCAGTCTGTCTCCTCAGACTGGACCCATGGAGCGCATCAAATTGACACCTGGAATATATCACAGGGGGAGGTAGCTGTGGATGAACCTACGTGGCTGTCTTCCACAGAAGTTCCCAAAAATCCATTTGGTGGCAGACCACCCAGTGTGGAGCAAATACTTCAACGACAGGATGCACGAAGTACAGGACCCTTTTCGAGTACATCTTTAGCTCCTTCACAGACACCAGCTTTGACTCCGGTTCAGTCTTCTGGCCTCATACCGCCAATGGTTCCTCTTCAGATGCCTACACCCAGCCATGCAACCTCCCCAGGTCACATTTTGACCCCAGAGAGAATTTCAAATGCAGATAGTCTTTTTGCTGGGAGTAGAAGGGAAAACCAGACTGCCTTGTCCAAGCTGGTACCTGAACCAAGCTGGGACCCGTTATCCCAGGAACCGAGCCAGGGCAGCACTGAGCATCAGGTGAGTGGGTGTATTCTTAACAACTTAACCTCATATGTGATTGAGTCACTGGCATACCTAGGTCATCAAGGCTTGAGCTTATATTTAGCAGACTTCGTTTTAGCTAGCCTCTTAGCTAACACGGATATCACATGTGGCAAAATTGTGACTTTTCTTGCCAATTATTGTCCAGGATCGACTGTTGTAGCATTAATCTGGCAAAAACTAACTAGTTAGCATTTTAGCATTAGCACAGTGTAACATGGGTAGTTGGGAAGCTTAGCTGTTGTTACATCCTGTCATTTAAAACCAATATTTTATAGTAAGAATGTTATGTTGGGGTGTGTTTTATGTCTTGCATGGGGATTTGCAATTGCGCAGATGGCTTTTTAGCTGTTCGTCTGCATATTAGCTGGTGCTAGCGGTATTACGAAATGAAACATCACAGAGGAGCTCATTTTTACCTAAGGACAAGAAGTATATTTTATATCATTCATTAGAAGCTAACTGATAGCACGGTTTAAACATATAGAATAAGATTTGACATGTAATTTACATCTTTAACCAGTAGCTTTTCCATGTGAATTAAATAGAATTTCTCTGTTTTCTGTGTGTGTGTGTGTGTGTGTGTGTGTGTGAGCAGTCACGAATGCGCTCAAGAAGTGTAAACCAGCGATCTGCTTTGGTAGAGACTTCTGTAGACGGGCCGCTAGCTCGAATCAGGAGCCGCAGTGCACATAGGGACAAAAGACAAGATAGCTGGGTGAGTCCACAATATACGCACGTGCACACACACACACACACACACACACACATGTCATGGTGAACAATCGTTTAAATAACATGAGAACAACAGCTGAATGAATCAGAACAGGTAAACACCCACCTGTAGGCATGCACACTTAGTTGTCGGTGTTTTAGCTGCACCTGTGTAATCTATCATAAATTAGAAACTCGGTGTATATACACACACACACACACACACATACACACATACACATGCACGACTTCAGGACCCTCACGTATTCTGCACTAATAGAAGTGCACTTGTATGGATGTTTGGGTGTGATGTAATTGCCCTTTGTGTTGGTCTGTCTGTGTTGACTGACTTGCGTTGTTTAGATAAGGTTGTGTATTTGCGCATACGTCGTACGATCTACAAGACGACCAGCGTTTGTATGGATATATATGATGAGGATGTATTGGTTTGAAACCAAACATTTTCCAGACAAAATATTTCTTGTTTTGTTGACAAAACGCTATATATCCACATCTCTTTTTATTGTAAATGTCATGTTAATTTCCAAAGCAAGTATTTCAGAAACTGTAGAACACTGTGGAAAGTTTAAAGTAAAGAAAAAGTTACTCGTCACAGTGTGTTTACTAAAATCAGTGTGTGTTATTGTGAGCCAGTGATTATTCAACAATGGATTTAAACGGGTGTGTTTTTAGGAGACACCCAAACTGCCTAGCTTGCTAGCTAGTGTTTTGCTTAAATAGCTAGTGAGTATGCAGCGTACTGAGTTGCTAGCTACATAAAATCAGTAAGGCGGTGCTATATCAGCGTATTTTAACAATCATGCTGTTCATTTGTCCGATCCTTGAGATTAGCAGTTGATGTACGTTTGTACATTTGTAAACATGCTCCAGTTTTAATATTCACAAGTGTTTACATATGTAGTGTAAAAAAGCAGCTCAGAGAGTACGTGCTATCAAGTGATCGAACCGAGGATGAAGACCTTATGCTTATCAGTCCTGTTCGTTTTCATCCTGCAGTAGAATTACAAAGTAAGAACCCAGTTAATCCATAAAATTACATTTTTTTATGTAGATGCCACTGTTCATACAACTTTTTACTTGCTTTTGTTCGCTTAAAAATCCAAATCATTTACATTATGTAAAAATTAAAACAAAATAATTCACCAGTGTTGGATTGGGGTGTGAATGTTTATGTTTAATGATGGAAAGCAGGGCCGAGGACGGCTCTCCTGTATAGTACACACACTCTGATTGGCCCTCTGGCTACACAGAACACATTTTTAACCAATCATGAAACACCTAAGGTGGAGTTCCAAATGGCAGGCAGTTAGAGGTGTTAGTGTTGAGTCTTATTGTGTGAGCAAAAATGCACAAAACATGCAGAACACACTCGGTGGTCATGTGGAGCGAAAAACAACATACAGTCAGACCTGGAGATTTTACTGGACTAGACCTGTAGAGACCGGAATCACCAGGGACCTCCCGACACGATATCGTCACAATACCAGGTGCCGATTCCATCTGTATTGTGATTCTGTAAGTATCATGAATTTTGTTTCATATTTTGTTACAATTCTGGACAAACTGAACAAATAATTCACTCCTACACTGTAATGGATAAGCGATTGGATAGAGGACATGAGTAAATGATTAGATCACAGACAAGTTATGGATGGTTGGATGATACTTGATGGATGCATAAATGATTGGAAAAAGGATGGATGATAGATAATGATTAGATAGATAATGGGTCTATAAGTGATTGGATAAATAACTGGATAAAGGATGAATAGAGGGATAATTGATTAGATAAATGATGGATGAATAAATGGATAGATGATGGATGGATAAATGATTAGATGACAGATGGAAAATGACTGGATACATGCTAGATAGTTTGATGGATGGATGGATTGATGATGATGGATAAATGGATTGATGGATTGATGGTTGGATGGATGATCTATGGATAAATGAATGGATAAATGAATGGATAAATGCTAGATAGTTTGATGGATGGATGATGATGGATGGTTGACTAGACACATGCTAGAAACTGTAGTTTGATGGATGGATAAATGGATGGCTGGGTGGATGAATAGATGGACGGTCAATGAGTAGATCCATAAATACTAGATACTGTAGTTTGATGGATGGATGATGGATAGGTGAGGGATGGACGGATGAGTGGATGGATGAGGGATGGATGGATTAAAGGCTGGATGATAATGATGGGTTAATGATGGTGATGGATGACTGGATGGATGGATGTATAGATGGGTAGGTAGATAAATGCTATAGTTTGATGGACAAGGGATGAATAGATGCTGGATGGATGGACAGACTTATTGGATGTATGATGATTGATGAATAAATTGTCGGATTGAAGGGTGGATGGATGATAGATGGGTAAATGAATGGATAAATGCTAGATAGTTTGATGGATGAATGGCTGGATGGATAGAGGAATAAATGACTGGATAAATGCTAGACACACTAGTTAGATTGATGCATGAATGGATGGCTGGGTGGATGCATAGATGGACGGTCAATGGTTAGATGGATAAGTGGCTGGATACTGTAGTTGATGGATGAGGGATGAATAGATGCTGGATGGATTCTGGATGGATGGACGGATGATGGATGGATAGATGAGGGATGGACAAACGGATGGATGAGGGTTGGATGAGGGATGGATGGATGAGTGATGGATGGACAGATGGATGGATAGATAGATGAATGATAGATGGCTGGATGGATGGATAGATGAAGGTTGGATGAGGAATGGATGATGATGGATGGGTGGATGGATGGATGGATGGATGGATGGGTGGATGGATGGATGATGCCTAAACTGAGTGAAATGTTGATATATCTGTGCTTTTGGTGACCAGACTGTTCCATCCTTCATCCAGTGAAATAAGCACTGCAGTTAGTTTGGGTTTCTGCGGCTCAGACACATCACTCACCTTCATATCTGATTTATTATTGAAATATTTACCTTATAAAGGACGATTCAGTTCACATCAACTCCTGGTCTGGTTTGTCTGGTTTTGGAACATACAACTGCAGGTGTGTGTGTGTGTGTGTGTGTGTGTGTGCGCACGCGTGCACTGGCACTAGTGAAGAGCAGGAATGTCACCTGAGCACACACTCACGACTGTCTCTATGTTGAGTAACACCAGAATTATTTGCTTGACATGATTTGCATAATTATGTACACCCCTCTCACTTAACATCTGTGATTTAGCTGAGAAGTGTCAGAAACCTCTGTGTTCTGGTCCAGTCTAAACCTGGAGTGTGTTTGGACGTGCGCACGCACACGCGCACACACACGCGCACACACACATGCGCGCACACACGCACACACACACACACACACATGATGTTGGTGAAAAACAAACTGAGGTTGCTTGGTTTCAGAGACACAGGTTTATCAGGTTCTGGGCCACATTTCTCTGTTTTTCAGTTTTAGTGATTGGTCTGTGTGTGTGTGTATATATGTGTGTGTGTACGCGCCCACGTGAGACAGAGAGTTACCCTGATTTAGGTTTATCACTTAGAAACCATCTGCTCGTCACACTTCCTTGTGTTTGCATGGTGTGTGTGTGTGTGTGTGTGTACCTAGTTGTCTTACTGAGATTAAAATTTAACTTTATTTCAGTTTACAGTTAAGCTGGTGGTTAATAAAAGTTCATGTATTCAGCTGCTTTGTGTGTGTGTGTGTGTGTGTG
>JAOVVA010000036.1:689439-707509 GCA_028565275.1 Leiocassis micropogon | reverse complement strand
ACACACCCCTCTGCCTCTGTGCCTGCCCTCACTGCCCACGGCGTTCAACACCTGCCATAACACCCCGTTCGTGACAGGCATGGGATGTGCTCTTATTTGTTCAGAGTGTTTAATTAGAATATAACTTAATTGTTATGTGCAGAAGAAGAACAAGAAATATTTTATAAAATTCAATATACTCAGTAGAAGAAAATACCCACAATGTATCCACATAGTGTCAGTGGAACAATTTTTCATTTCTTTTTTTTTTTTTTTATTCTAACTTCCCTCTTAGAAACTTACCATGTCATCTAATGTTACTCCTACATGCGGCAGAAAGAATATATTTATTCTAACTAGTTAGAATTGATTAGATCAAGTATCTAGATAATGTATTCTGATCAGGCATAACATTAACACCACATACCAGTAAAATGGTGACAGGATCATGGACAGCCAAGGTGCCTTGCCTTTGGTGAGTAACGACTACATTGTTTGGCCATGACAGAAAGGCACCAGAACCCCAGGTGCATTCCAGCATGCTGTGTATGGGGCTTAGCGGCAACGAGTTCAAGTTTGTAAATAAAGTAAAATAAAGGCCCCATCTTGCAACTTAAAGGATCTGCGGCTAATGCAGTGGTGCAGCACACCTTCGGCTGTCTTATGGAGTCATGTTTAACAGGTTTGGTGGCACAAGGGGAATCTACACATTCTTGGACATAAGGTTTTAAGATTGTAATGTTATAACTTATTTGTGTTTATGAATGGATTATTAAACGTTTACTTCATCCATCTCATTCTGATTAAAACATTATGAGACAGATTGGGCCAATGTGTTCAGAGAGAGGTGCTTACAAGTTGAATTTTATTAAATTAAGGCATTATTCTGATTATTACTGGAATAGTGTGGCTGTATTTTATGTAACTTCCCTTTACTTTCCCTAGAGGGCACAATAGAATAAAAAATTGTTGAACAGGAAAGCATTTCATGCATTTAATTAGAGTTGCCAGAATGAGCTCTAATAACTTTTTTTAAATAATGGAAGCTGTTAGAATACAACAGGAACAGTAATTTTAAAGGGCAAAAAAATACACTAGTTGCCCTGTGTGAGTGTATGTGTGTGTGTGTGTCTGTTTATGACAGTGGAAACAGGATGTCAGCAAGAGCAGCTGACCACAGAGTTGAAATGACACCTCAGCTGTTAAATCTGATGTGCTGAAACATGTCAATTATACTGACCATTATGCATGTATGTAACTGATTGTATACTATAACAGTCTACTTGTAACAATGTGGATTAAATAAAATGTCTGTAAAAGGGGAAACAGAAATACAACACAGCTGTCAGGCCGTTTGTTAGGTGGAAGGAATTTACACTAAGGAACTAAGTAGTGACATTTGACACTTTATGCATGTTTATTTATTGTAGTTTTAAACACACACACACACACACACACGCACACATGCACAAACACATGCATCTGAAGCGTATCTCTTGCTGCACAGAATGTTGCAACAGAGCTCTTCTGGGTTATACAGGATGTACAAATGGCGGAACTTGGAGATGCTAACGACGTCATGAGCAAACACGCAGGAAGGGGTGTTACACCAGATGAAAGAAGCTGTAAGTTGTAGCTGGGTTAAAGAGTAGTATGAAACATCCAGACATGGAGGAGGATATTAGAAAGAAGGGTATGCTATATTTGCAGCAACAAAGATTTGGAAAGGTAAGACAACATGCTTGGATGAAGTGCCTGATGTTAAATTTAATTATGAGAAGCAGGTTTAACGTATCTAATTATAGTTTGTGTATAGTGGAACTGAATAAGTCCCAAAATGTTTTAATGCAAAACAGTTGTCAGGGTGTTGTGTGTGTCATCTGTATAAATTAAACTATTGCGTAAAATTCCAATTAAAAAAGAAATTATATCTTGTTGTGTCTAATCCAGTCAAATAGAGTCTCTGTGTACAGTGCTTGGAAATAGCTAAATAAATTATTTTATAAATTCATCACCAAGTTACAAAGGTAATTATAACTGAAGTATTTAGACCACTAAACACCTTACAAATTTGCAGGTGTTCTAATGTGAAAGCAAGTAGATATAGATAAGAAAATAGCTATGAGTTATTAAGCACCATTGTGTACACCTTGCCATCTGTGTCTCTATCACAAGATTCACGAATGGTTTATTAATATATTGCAAAAAATCCTTGGATTTAGTCTACTTTAGATTAAACTCACGAACAGAAATGATGGGATATGGCATGGATGTAAAAAAAATTCCATAACCATCAGATATCAGTGCATCAATATTTTCCATGTAAAGGGCCCTTCAGGGGTTCTTTGATTGCTTACCAGTTTTTGGGTTTCTGATTAGAGTACCCTCTATTGTAGGGCCTAGGTAAAGCCTTAAAGATTTGCCCTAGAACTGGAGATGTACATGGGGCATGGTTCAGGAATTAAAAGCTCTATAACTGCAATAATAAGGCAGAATATTATTGTTCATATTTGAATAATGAGTGCTTAGGTGCATTATGTTCCTACAAGAGCTGTACATGGAATTTATGTTAGCGTTAAAGTGATCCCTGGCTCCAAAAGATTTGAGATTCCCTGACATAAAGGAAATAAACCAAAGAGTTTTTTTTTCAGTATTATAAAGGAAATCCTGAATTCCTATAAGTCTAGTCTTATGTTTGAAAACCAATCTTTTTAAATATGGATTTCTTCATGACTTTTTTGTTGCAGAAGTGGAAAAAAGTATGGTCTATTCTGTACCGAGAAAGCACCTGTTCGATCTCACGGCTAGAGTTTTTCGAGTGTAAAGATGGCGCGACTGGCACACTGGAGAAGTCCAAAAGCAAGCAGGAGAACAAAAAGGTGAGTGAATGAGCAAGAAAGAAGACCAGTAACAATGATGTCACATGTATGCAGACAGAAGATGTTTTCAGCACATATGATCCTATACGTACATACTAGACATTTAGTAAAATTCAAATATATATCGAGTATATATAGTAAAATATAGTAGAATATTTCTTACTATAAGATTACAATGAACCAAAAATAAAGTTCTTAAACATATTTCTCAACATCTTCTATTAAATTAGGCAAAGATTTTTTGCAGTATTGGGAGAAAAAATAATAATAGGTTTGCTTATTTCTAGAAAAAAATACCCCAAATTAATGGTTAACCTATGCTTAAAAAAAATATTCCAAACATAATTTAATTAGAGAAATAATTATCCTATATTTGGTTTGCTGTAATCATAAACTAAGAAATTGCAGATAAATTTGACTAGACTCAAAATATTTTCACATTCTAATATAATTTGTTTGTAGCATGATAAAATCTCTCTCTCTCTCTCTCTCGCTCTCATGTGAATATATATATATATATAAACAAAATTAAAGATTTAGCTGAATAATACACACCATAACATATACTATCTTAAAACATTACTGCTGCAGATTATCAGAATGAGTGACTGCATTCGTGTGACGGAGGCTGCAGATGTGGACGGTTGCCCGAAGGAGTGCAAGGCCTTCTTGGTGGAAACCACTGAGAAAACATTTGTGTTTGCTGTAGAAATGGTTGAAGTCGATGACTGGATGCAGAAACTGTGTGAAATTGCATTTCCTGTAAGTAAGAGCTAGCTTGTGCTGTAGTAAGACTTGGTGTTAATTTCTTAAGCTTACTGAAAAGCAACTGTGACATGTGCATGTGTATATATAAGTATTTTTAATATGCCTAAAATTGCCCAATCTAGACAAATTTACAGATTATTTAAGTTGGGAAATACTGAATGACATGGTGGTATAATAAAGCAAAGTTACTGTTGCCATGAAGATGTTAATTATTGTAGTATAACAGAATATGATTTACTCTTCATACATCACCACAAATCACCAATGTTTTGTTAAGTGCAGAACAAGATGTATGTTTTTTATCCATTTATAGTTGTCTGTAAAGCAGCTTAGCGCCTAGTGTTACTTCCTTTTTCTACCTCTCTTAAAGTTCATAAGAAAAAAAAATCACGCAGTTGGTTGTGTTAAAGAGAACCTACAAAGAAATGTATGCTTCACCATCGTGATGATATCAGAAAACTTTTATCAAAAAACTTTAACTTTTTGTTTTTTACCTTTTGTTAAAGCTTAACCTCTGACACTGGAGACTCCTTCCTTAAATGTTTTAATCAACGTCTCATTCAATTCACTCAGTTAACAATTACGATTAACTGTATTAACCTTGTATGAGGGATGTGGATTGGCACTGGGACTTGTGCTTGTTTCATTGAAAGGCAACTTCATGATTTTGATAGAAATCTATACCAGGCAACTTTTTGTCTTTTATGACCTCTCATAACAAGAGTTGAATCTTTCCATAAGATTGACTGTGACCTTTTTCTGCATGCATTGCTTTAGAAAGACAAAGGGTAACTTGCACACATAGATGCAAAGCTGTTGGTATAAATCAGCAGTTTCAGTGCTGCTTAAGCAGAAGTTAAGGTCAGACAAGGTGATAACTAGTACTTTCTACACTAGAGTATCACTGAATGTACTTATGTGTGTTTGCTTTTTAACACTACTAAAATTTGTAACACAACATGTATTAGTTAATGTGGGTGGAACATTCAAAATGTTTTATATTTAGGGAAATAGTGTGTCAGGCCCAAATCGCATCATAATCAGATGGTTCTTAACTCATAAGTTTCTTAACAATGGTCTCAGATGTAGAAATACACACTGATGATCTGATTTATACAGATTAGATCATAGTTGCTTGTTCTGTGATATACATACTCTAAAAACAGCAGATTTAGCAAGCTAGCACAGGCTAATTGTTGTTGTGGTTGTTGAAATCATTATGTTTAATAATGATAAAGAATACATAAATTTACTTAAGCAAAAAGGATGGAGGAAGCTTATATGAGCTTTGGCTTGAGAGACACAAAAAACTGTGTCTGTGTGCTTGAACATTTATATTAAAACCACTTCTGCGATATCAAATACCAATAAATGTCATAGCAATAAAACTAGCAATAAAAATGTCTCTAGTTACAGTGCTATATTTGACCACATTGTTCAGACCTTCACCTTCACTTTTTTTTCAGCACTCTGTCCTGTATTGAAATCTTTTTCAGTTCAATCTCTAGCCGTGTTCTGATTAGTTAAGAGATAAAACGCATGCATTGTCACGCTACGTTCTGCTTTTCAAGTTGCACCGCATTGTCACATTCCTGCATACTGACTTAACTTATAGCAGATTTATTACATGATATAACGAGAATACACAGTAATTCATATCAGGGGAGGCAAGTTTGAATAACACTTTAGTCTGAATTATATAAAAATAATAAATTTTCCTTGAAAAAAAATCTTGACAACAAAAAACATATATAATACAACCTGCATTTGAAAAACAATGACCACGTTTGTACAGAGAGCAGGCCTGCAAAAACAAATAAATAAATTGTTTTTGGAAGTGAGCTCAAAGTTTTGTTTATTTTCACCATCGCCACAACCATATTTGTTGCTGTCCCATTACTTTCGCTCCTCTCTTTGCCATTCTCCTAGTATCAGATTTTAGACATCATAGTAACAGTGTTCATATTCTCACTGATATAATTAAACATTTCTCAGACGGCCAGAGGTGTGTCATCATCTGTCAGTGCTAAAGCAGTCGCTAGTGACGATGCACAAGTCACAATCAAACAATTATTTTGTTCCGTCTGATTTCCATACACGGCAGGAAAATCATTTCTGAACATTATATCTCTTTAATAAAATCCACTTTGTTTACTAACATCATCAATATGCAGTTATTAAAGACAAACTAACTTTTGAAATAAAATAAAAATGAATATGACAAACAATCGTCCCTTAATGTTAATTGAGGCCTATAAAAAACTTGTGTAACTCTTAAATAAGTTTCCGTTGCTGCTTCACGAATTGTTTATGCAATGTTTTAATTATAAATGTGCTGCTACTACACTTCATATATAACATGACTGTTACGAAATCGACAGCAAATTAAAAATGATGAACAAATCTCATGGGCACATGAACTAATGTGATTGTGTTTCTGCTGTAGATGAACTGGAGTGAAAGAGGGGCAACTAGAAGGCGCAGTTCAGTCCCCGATTGTGACGATGTCTCGATGACGGATAACTCGCTCTACAGTGGGAAAGATGCTGGTAAGGAAAGGTTAAACTTTTCACAAACAACATCAAAAGGTCAGCTAAAGGGAAGCGCAGAACAGCCAAAAACGGCTCATGTCAGCCACTGTTTAAGGTATTTTCAGTACATTAAAACCACTTTGGCCACACACTGAAACTTGAGCCACTTCTACATTCCTCTGCTACGCAGTGGAAAATTGTGGCCTATTTTTCCTGTTGTGTGGCGGAAGAACATATAACACCAGTGTCCGCTGTTTGTGCAGACTGTTCTCTTATCAGTCACACTGTGACACATCCTGCTGTCAGCGTCTCTGTGACTTCCACCCAGCAATTCATATTCACGGCTAACACTTTACAGTAACGATACTTTAAAACAGCTTCTGTAGAAACAACCGGGCCAACTTGAATATACCGTAACTTTAATATAAGATAATTTAATACAAACAACACTTCTTTTTTAAAGAATAGCTAATAAAATAAACCTGCATCAACCATTATTTAAGTCATCAGCAAATAAAATTTAACCCACAATGCCCAACACCCTAATAAACATTTAAATTTGTAACCTAGCAATGAAATTCAGATACGAGTCTGAATGAAGTTTTTATATTTACATCTGGAGACAAGCGTTCACTCAACATTAACATTACAATTACCAACAGATTGAATACAAATGAACATTAACTTAATTGTTAATAATGCACATGTTAATGTTAATTCGTTTAGTAGTTTTTTAAAAAAAGCTATTAAAGTTTTTACTAGGATTCTGCAATAAAAGGTGTTCATTAATACTCTATAACAGCAGCTTTGACCTGGGCTGGACTGAGACAAAATTTTTTTTTTTTTAAATCAGCCTTTGCATTTTTGGGTCAGACGGCCGATCACTACAATCCAGAATTGATCCAGTCAGACATCATCACCCATATACAATACATCGAAAAAATGTTTTATATTGCGGAAACATTCCTTTCTTTTCCCAAATTTATTTCAATAAGTTAAATTCTCATATGTTTTAGATTCATTACACATAAAGTGAAATCTGTTAGGCTTTTTAAAATTTCGATGATTATGACTCACAGCTCATCTGCAAATCTCACAACAATCTCAAAACAATACCTGAAATGTCCAACTTCTGAAAAGTAGTATGCTCATTTATGCACTCACTTTCTGTATTGTAAATAGTTTTTGTGATTGATCTTAGAAGATTTTCAAATATTCATTAAAATATTTCACTTGCCATGTAATGAATCCAGAATATATAAGATTTTCACTTTTTTAAGTTAAATTACAGGAAAAAAAGAAACATTGTCCACGATATTCTAATTGATTGAGGCACTGTACATACACTGCTATTCAAAACACACACACACACACACACACACACACTTGCACAGGTGACCTCCCTCTTCCTTTACTGTGACCGCTGTTGTCATGAAGCTGCTCCTTACCGATACAGCTCCCTTCCCCTCCTGCTCCTACTCATTCTGCTTGTTACTCTGACCCTCATCATCATTTACAATACATACCTGCTCATCTCCACGGCTCACTATCTGCTGCTCTTCTACATCCGCATGATGATGCTGTGCAACCTTTGGCACTACTGATGAGGTTGAGAATACTGCTGCAACCCTGTACAGAGAACATATCTGAAATCATTACACATGTGGTGAAATCCATTTTTTTCCTTTCCACACAAACTTTCTGCTTAGGTTTGTCCATTTTGAGAGATGACGAAGAAGAGGGGAGGGGTGGTGCAATTTTTTCGACATAATATATTTAGATTTTATATATCCAGAAAAAATACTTTGCCGCTTGGCCCATGAAGCCATGTGATTGGGTTTATGCTGTCAGTATAGAAGACAAACCAGTGGGCGACTATCCCTGCATGATAGACCTTGGCCAAAAAAAAAAACCAACCTTATAACAGTAATACTTTGGACGGGCCCCAAAGTGCGTCGTCCCACAGCGAAAATGTCAGATTATCAATTCAGTCTTGGCTCTGACAGTAACGCGGGTTTATATTTATGTGCTTTTCCTGACATGCTATCATTTCCTTAGCAACAGTTCAATCACAGGAAGTTGTATAGGGGAAGCCATACTTACTGTATAAACAGATTAAAAAAGATAAGCATGAGCAATCAGTAACTAACATGGTGGTGTTTTCTGTAAGATGTTTACTTACAGAAGGAGTCTCCCCTGTCAGTGCTATGTTAACTCTCAAAACAAACAAACAAACAAACAAACAAACAAACATAAAGCTGTAATTTTACATTTTCTGATTTGTCTTTTAATTTGTAATTAGTTTAGTTAGTATAGTATACTCTAGTTTTGTCCTCATGTATATGAAATCATTCCCATAACCAGGTTTTTTATCACTAAGGCATGACATACGTCACTATAAATCACAAATTGCATTGCACTGTGCATTAAAAAGATATAGGGGGCATAAAATACATCATAAAAATAAGGCTGGCAGGGACTCAAGAAGATTTTTTTACGTCGAGGAGAATTACAGTTTGTTTGTACAATGTAAGAAAGAGTTTTCCCCCACAAACCCCAAACTTCCTGAATGCAGCATTCACCTGGTGGAGGAGGAGAGACGCAAACAAAAGACATAGAGAGAAACAACTATATTGTAAGAATAGTTATGTCGTTATGTAGAGTTGTAATGCTTTATTTTAACATTGTGAAATTATGAAAGGAAAACCACTAAAATGCATGAAGAGGCAACTGGTGTACAATGAAATAGTGTTTTTTGGAATTACAAACTGGTAAAGTTCAACACCTGGAAGCAATCTCCTTCTCTCCCCCTCCCTCTTTCTGTCTTATGTACTATTTCTGTATTGCTAGTCTGCTTTCACCGGAAGGAACTGTGTCATCCTTTGTTTCGAGAGAGAGTAGCTCAGCGAGCTGCAAACAGAAGCTTGAATATAGTTTTTTGTTTTTTTTTTGTCGTTAAAATGATACACTTCCTCCCAGTAGAGACATTGGAGCTCCCATAACCACATGCTACATATGAAACAAGTAGCTGCAAACCACATCTCTCCTTTGCATGAGCAGGAGGGTTTTTTCTCTCTTCTTTTGTAAATTGTGCAAGTTGGCAGAAGCAGCATGTCACATATTACATAACAGCCTTACAGTCAACTTTAACAGTCTGAAAAGTTTCACCAAAATGCCTCAGTTAGACGTACCGCTCCAAGATGATGATTGAATTTAACAAGATGCTGCATGGTGACGCTGCAGTTCAGAAATAATTATACTCCAGAGGCTGCTGAGATTTTTCAGGTTTATACAACTGGTGATGCAATAAGTAAAGTGTTGTTTTTTCAGCAAGTCTGGATAAGGTTTAATACTGATACACCACAGATATTGAATACCAGTTATAGTGTATATACAGTACTGGGCAGAAGTATTGATTCACCTCAATTCTTTATGTTAAATTAACTTAAATGATGTAGATTAAATGAAAGAAATTGGCATTAATATTTTACTGCGTTAGGCTGCAAAGTACCTAAGAAGTACAATTTAAAAGTTGTTTGATTATGTACTGTACCAACCTCAGCAGCGATCTCATTTCCCCTCTTGTCTGTTCCAACCACTCAGCATTCAGCATCAGCAGTTTACTAATCACTGGCCTGATCATCTGTCATCACCTGCACCTGTTTCTCACTGTGTCAGGACTTAAGTTAGATGGTTTTTGTTTTTTTGAAAGTTTGCGTTTTTTAATTTTTTTTTTTTACCATTAATTAAATAATGAAATGTGATGCCATTTCTACATTTTTTTTTAAATGAGGAACATTTACAAGAACAAGTTAGTTCCTGGTCTCACTTGCAGTATAGCAGCTATAAACAGGAAGACTCTTTCTTAAAGTTAATTGGATTTTTTAAAAAATTTTTAAATACATCTTTTTATGTTGCAGAGAAACTACAGTGTAGAAACTCTTCTGATTGAAATATACCAGAAAAGTCAGACATTTATGTTTGAGTGTTAACAAAGCACTGACACTGGGGGCTTCTTCTATGAATGTTAAAACCTTCTCTTTGTTGCAATTTATGATATACATATTCTTTTTATCTCATTATGAAAGAGACAACCATTGAGAGTGAACCAGAAGATTACCAAATAAATTCTAAATAATTTTCTGGGTTCTTTTTTCTCTTCAGCATTAAAGGACTTCAGGGTGGTGGTTAGACGTACAGATGCTGCAGAAAGGTGTGGGTTGAAAGGACAATACTTGCTACGTACCGACTTTGACAGCCTGCTACTGAAAGAGCCAAAGTCAGGAGAAGTGTATTTCACCTGGCCATATCGGTACCTTCGGCGATTTGGACGAGACAAGGTATAGTTCTGCTGATTCCAGTGATATGACAATAAACAACAATTTATACGATGAAGGCAACTTAATGTCATGCTCGTCTTCCAAATTGTGTCCTTTTCAAAACAGACAACATTCTCTTTCGAGGCTGGAAGAAGGTGCGACTCCGGCGAGGGCAACTTTGAGTTTGACACCAAGCAAGGCAATGCCATTTTTCAGTATGTAGAAGCTGCCATTAACTTACAGAGAGTAGGTTTTTCCCAGCAACAGGCTTCGAGCGGTGCTCGAGATCGAGAACCTTTACCTACACCGCAGCCGCCCAAAATCAATCCACCAACAGAGGACAGTTCCGGTACTGTTTACAGCATGCTGAGTGAAACTGCTTTAAAGGACAAACCCAAACCATCATCGCCTCACCGTGCCAGACTGGAAATGCCTACAGATAAACACCTGACTGGGGTTAAGAGTTTAAACATTGACACACGACCCATGCCAAGAAAGAACCAGGTCAAGAACTTCCGAAGCTGTCCCTTAGCCAACACAGAAGAAGAGGCCTATTCCCGGGTCACTGCACCACTCCCAGATAAAGACAGTCCAGATAGAGTTGATAAAGAAAATCAACACCAAACTCTTCGACCTTGTTCCAGTTCCCCTGACACGGAGTATTCACTCCCATTCGACAACATTGCCAAGAATGTCATGATGGACATCTTGACATCATCACATTTGCCACCACCAATGGTAGTGGAACCATGTTTGAGTAATGAAAATAGAGACAGTAACGAAAAGAGTGTGGAGCCACTTTATGATAGCATCGATGAATCTGCCATCAGACCTTTCCCACAAAAACCAAAAAGACACTTAAATCAATACCAAGTGGAACACATATATGATGAACCTGAAGGCTGCGCCACAAAGACCCGCGCTCCATCTGCACTCTATGATGACCCTGAGGAAGTCAGAGGTAATGCTTGGAAGACACTTGGTGATTTAAATGATCCGAGTGGACACGAGTTCCCATATAATGCACATGTAGATGACTACGCTGTCCCCAAACCTCCTAGGAGAGCCACAATTCCAGAGCAGGTAAGAGAGAGAGCAGAGAAAAGCAGGATGCCAGGAACACAGAATATGTCTCAAGGTGATGAGGACTCTTCACCATATGATAACGTGATGTTGAAAATGAAAACTAGTTCTTTAAACGAATAAGCTGAACGGTTTATTTGAATACGATCCATGTGTGAAAAAATCAACAAAAGCCATCACAATATTTTACTCCAGTTTGTAAATATGAAACGACACTGAACCTCAAAACATGTCAGAACACACAACAAAGGAATAAATTATGACATGATGGTGTGATGAGGCTTGATGTGAAGTGAAGTTATAGGTACGACCCCACAGTTGATTATTTTACTATAGTGGCATGTATGACAAGTATTTTATTCCTATTACATGACAGCAATTAGAACTGCCAGGAATTAGAATTGTTTATTTATTAAAGAATTACACATTTGTATCCATTCATAATTACATTTCATGCCCAAAAACAAGATTGTTGTTATACCAAGTTAACGAGAAACCACAAAGAAATTACAGGTTTACCTCTAACTGCTACAGAGCACTGACACTGGAGACTCCTTCCCTAAATTTAGATTACACCTGTCTTCTAATCAGTTCGGTGTACAAGTCCCTATGAATGAGTTGTTACTATAGAAATGAGTGCATTAATACAGTATAAACCTGTGAATTGGAGCTGCACTACTGTCAGAGCCACAAATTCAGCAGCAATGTGAAAGAAAACAAGCAATGAAGGGCTTCTGTATATAATGCTGTGAAATAAATAATGTGTACAGCTTGCAAGGATTTCTCAAACACCTGAGATGTGTTTGTTTCTCCTTTAAATATGATATTCTCAGATAATTGAACTCTGATGTTATTGATAAAAGGATGTAAGGATAGAAAAATCGGGTTGTGGATTCAGACTGTGTCTACAGTGTGATGATTTTTTCTATTTGGTATTAAGCTATATTGTGGATGAGGTGCTTTTTGCCATAGTAGCTAAAGCACACTCTCAATTCTTCGACCGTGATTAATGTCTTGTGGAAATTTCAGCTTGGTATTTGGAAACCACAGTGACCTTTTGCAGCCAATTCACCGTGGCTATAAATTGGATCATAATTCAATTCGAACTTAAGTCAGGGCTCTATTAGCCACATCTCTGTCCTGATTTCTGTTATTGTGTTGGGAGCTCACAGGCAATTAAAGTTTCCACTTTCCACTCTTCTCACAGAATGACTGATTAACACATTGCTTACTTCCTAACGAAGCAAATGAGAGTTTCACATAGTGAGGTGTTGTAACATTTATGGTACATGTGGACTCCTGGGCCGATTACTTTATTTCCAGGTACATGTGAATAATAGACATTAGAGCGGTCACTAGATAAGCAAATGCATCACCTGTATTTGTGATATCTGCTGCAGAATTTATGCAGCCTGAATAGTTAGTAGGGCTAAAAGATATGACAATATACACCGATCAACCATAACATTAATTGTCAATTATACCCACAGAAAAGCCGATGTAGCAAAAATTAGTGAAAATAGTTAATGCTGTCCGTTACAGAAACGTATCAGAACACTCAGTGCACCACAGCTCGCTGTGTATGGGTCTAAAGAGGTCAAGGTTGTTGACCTGGCTTCCAAATTCGCCAGATCTCAATCTGATCGGTCGTGCTGGTCAAATAAGTCCAATCCATGGAGACCCCACTTTGGGATTTAGAGCACTTAAAGGATCTGCTGCTAACGTGCTGATGCCAGACACCACAGCACAACTTCAGATGTCTTGTAGTGTCATGCCTCGAGGGGTCAGAGCTGTATGGGTGGCACAAGGGGGAACGTAAAACCTAGGTGGTTTTAATGTTTTGGCTGATCGGTGTAAGTTTGATATTGGAATAAACTAGTGATAAACACTTATTTAGCTTTATCATATAATTTCATATGCATTATTTTATACTTTAGTTGCCTTCAGTATCAAACGATTTTTAGAAAAAAGTACAAAAAATAGAACAAAAAAATTAAGAAAAACCCTTGGATGAGCAAGTGTGTCCAAACCTTTGGCTGGTAAATAAAAATACAATATGTAACTCATCGAACTGATTTTTATTTACATTTAAAAGATTTTACATTTCGTATCATTGAAATGCCTTTGAGAATCCTGATATAATGTTCCTATCATACTGTATCTCACAGCCCTGCTAACGTTATTGATTACAAGGAGCGCACTACCAAGAGTGATTTCAATTTAAAATAAATAATGTATTCACTAATGTACATCTAACCCTTTTTAAGTCCAGGTTTGTTATTTAACTATTTATCTTTTAAATTATTAGGAAAGGAGTGAAGTTTGAGGCAGGAGTTATTAAACTAAGAGAAGCAGAAAATATCACAGAAATAGTATGATATTATACATTAAGTCCATTTGTGGTGTGAGATATTAGAGAAAGTTTGAAGTTTGAAAGGTGTGTTTGTGTGTGTGTGTATTCACATATTCCTGTTTGTTCGGTAGTAATGGCATATGATTAGTTAAATAAAATTAAATTCTTTTTTTTTATATTATAATTTTGAATAATCTTCGTCAAGTGTAAAATTGTAATGTAAATATGATCGCTGATAAAACTGCAGATTTCGGTTGTTGATTCAGACTCTGTTTATAGTGTGTGTGATTAAATAGTTGATATGAAATTAAAGTGTATATCAGGCACCGATTGTCTTTGTGAATGCATCTGTTTACACATCTAACTCTATGTCTAACAAACTGTTTTCTCTATTTTCTTCCATAATTCCATATAATAAAATTGTACAGTGAATGACACGAAGGCGTATATCTCAATCGTTACTACTGTATGCTCCGCACGTTACCTCCATCCTCATAAGTGTAGGTCTGTTTATCACATTTCCTCAGCTGCTTCTTTACTCATTACCTTATGACTAATCCCTGAGTCATTTGGTTACTTGTTTGGAGTGTGAGGGTTCGATTTTGGTTGTTTTACACGGCTGAACACTTCTGAGAACAGAGCAGACATGCAATTAACACCAGAGTTGGGACAGAACCCAAATTCATATGTGCATAAAGAGGCATAATAATTTACAGAAGAGTTAAAGGAAGTAAATATAAAATAGTCATGTTTTCATTCTTGGATGGAGAATATAAAAAGGAATGTGGATCAAGAACATTACTTATGAGTGGTTTAAAAATTGCTCATTTGATTCATTGAAAATGCCTAATTTACTTTTAAGCTCCATATTAATATTGCATTATATATTAAAGAAAGAAAGAGAGAAAACTAGATAAATATGTAGATAAGATATCAATAAAATAAGGATTACGTTTTATTTTGTTTAATATTAAATTGGGAATAATTAGAACAGGATAGTTAGATGAAATGTCTGGAAAGCATTATTTAGGTTCCGTTTAACTTGCTATTTTAGAAATCAATTGAGTAAAAAGTTTTAAGTTTTGAAGAAGGTAAAAATAAATAAATAATTAAAATAAATAAATATCAATTGTAGTAGTGCAAAAGAAAAAAGTAGAATGTTGTGAGTTAAAGTACCACTGTTAAAGCGTGTTAAAAGGATATCCTGACATGGTTGGAAGCTAAATAAAGTAATACTCTATACCCATTTTAGTAAATGTTTACTATTATAATACTATTATAATTTTTGATTGCACTCACTCATGGACACATCTTACCACCAGGAGGCACTGCTTTCCTGTATGAGGACGTCCTAATCACAGCACAGGAATGATGATTTGTGTGAGCAATGAGCAGTGGCGTATCAGTTTGTTAGAAAAATGATAAGACTCAATGAGAATCCTTATCAATCAGAGTTCTTAAAGCAGGGACACTGGTGAACAGGGTTCAATATTTCATAACATTCAAAAGCACAATTAATCATCTCGAGGTGAGCTCTGATGTTTCATGTAATGGAACTTTTTATATGCAAACGAGCCTACCTTTCATAAGATATGTTTACATTTGCATTTTTAGTCAGGTCATGGTGATGTTAGAAATGAACTATTTTTATTTACTGCAAGCACTGTACAGAAAAAGTCTTTTACAGAAAATTGTTCATTCATAATTTTTTGTGGGTTTCCTCTGGGTACTCTGGTTTCCTCCCCCTCCCATGCATGGGTTCCTAGTGCATGAGAGTGAATGCGTGTGCATGTGGGTTGTTGGAGGTTGCCCTTGCGAGTCATACGTCACTGAGGTCAACCACTGGCCAATGAGGAGAGTGTAAGTTTAGAAAAGATAAGAATATACATATTCTTCTCATGCGTGGTGGGTTTCATCCAGGTATTCCAGTTTTCTCACACAGCCCAAAAACAAGCAGTGTGTGTGTGTATGTGTGTGTGTGTGTGTGTGTGTGTGCTTGCCCTGCGATTGATTGGCATCCATCCAGTACAACATAAGAGATATAGAGACTGAGTGTGAAGTAAATACAATTTAGTTAAACATCTATGGTTAGAGTTTGATTTTTGTTCAGGATATGCCTGAATTATCGATTTGGAATTCAAAAACAGCCACTATTCTAATAATTTACCATTTATAGTAATACAGTAGTGATATACAGTATATACACATAGAGATTATGATATCATCGAGGAACAAGACGGAAGTTGCTTCTGGAGATCATTGAATTTTCTGTATTTTATTTGAATGTTCTGAATGCTGATGATAATTAAGAGATTTAAGTAAGATTTGTAGAAGAGCTACATAAGCCACAGCTGTTACATTCAAAATCCATAATGCAGAGTATATCCTGAAAAAAAAAATCTAACTAAAACCATAGACATTCAAAAAGTAAATTAAATTTACTTTTTTTTTTCTATCCATCGCAGGATTATCTTTTCTTAAACTCTCCTCACTGGCCAATGGTTGGCCTCAGTGACCTATGACTTAACCCCAATGCTCATGTCTCTAAGGGTAAGTTACGTTGCCGAGAACCCTAACGTCTGACAACCCAAATGCACACACATTCACTCTTATATCTAACCTATCAGCCTACACGTCATAGTGGAGGAAACCGGCGAGATTCAAACCCTCACCCCTGGAGGTGAAAGGCGACAGTGCTTTTATAATATTTCATGATATTCATGAGCTTTAATTCATCATATATACATCACTGCACAGTGAAATTCTTTATCCTTTGCATATTCCAGCATCATGTTAGTAGGCTGGGGTCAGAGCGAAACCATTATACGGCACTCCTGGAGCAGACAGGGTTAATGGCCTTGTTCAAGGACCCAACCCAAGGACCTTCTGGTTATTGATCAGAAGGTCAGGCGTTCAAGCCACAGCACTTCTGAGTTACCAGTGTTGAGCCCATAACCCTATTTGCACCAGGGATGCTGTACCCTGTACCCTTCGCTCTGACCCCGGCTTCCTAACTGGGATATTTGAAAAAAATGTGACTGTGCTCTAATCGAATCATCATCAGTAGCAAACATAATGTACATATATTGGATATCATAAAAAAGTCTTTAAGAATCCTGAAATTATATTTTTGTGCAATCGCCCATCCCTTGTTTCACAGATTTAAAGGTTGATCTTGGACAAACATATTCTCTAGTCATATTCCCATACATTCCAACCCTCCCATTGGGCAATTAAAGGAGTTCCTGGGAGGCCGGCGTTTCAGACGTGAATCAGATCAGATCGATCATAGCTCCGGTGTACTGAGAAACTTTTCTACCTTGATGGTGTCCAAGCACAAGTGAAACACTGGGATAAGTGCATTAGTGTAGCACGGTATTATATAGAGAAATAAAGGGAGTTGTAATCAAAAGTCCTGCTGTGACTTGAACACACCTTGTATAAAGAATACAATACATTTCAATATATGGCTCCTTCTCCATTGTTAATAATTAACTGCTATAATTAGCTGACAATTATACTGATTCCATTCACATCATTATCGCCTCACCAGTAATTAAATTTCCATAGAAACTATAATTTTTATATTATCATAAAGTAATGTAGGCGGTTTAGCTCTTTTGAAGGTTAGCGCAATTTATGTGACTCACTGATGAGGTCTGAAGAGCTGCTTTGAGAGAATGTGTGTTGAAAAAAAAGTGATAGAAGGAGCTATTCTGTTCTATAAATAATAACTCATATTCTGTAGATAATTAACAGTGACTTTTATCCAGGCAGTCATACAGTCTCACACACTCTGTTTTTGAAAAGAAAAAGTTCTTGACATATTGATTTTAGATTATATAAGCAATAAAACACTGTGTGTGTGGAAACTAATTACCGAGGGATGTTGTGATGAAGTTTATTTTATTTAGAGCACCAAAAAAATGTAAACTATTATTATGAATGATTGTGTGTGTGTGTGTGTGTGTGTGTGTGTGTGTGTGTGTGTGTGTGTTTCCTACAAGTCTACCTGAGTCTCCAATAATTACCTGGACTCCATATTAACATCAATTAACATCAACTGTTATCGCTGAACTGCCTGCCACCTAACACACTGTATAAATGCAGATCATTTACTGCTCTCTGTTTCACCCAGATGAGGATGGGTTCCCTGTT